>CAMAPE010000048.1:5337500-5395000 GCA_945859875.1 Cuscuta europaea | reverse complement strand
AAGGGATAATTGCCTAGTTGTTGTTATTATTAATATTATTATTATTATTATTATTAGTATTATTATTATTATTATTATTATTATTATTATAATTATTATTATTATTATTATTATTATCATTATTATTATTATCATTATTATCATTATTATTATTATCTTTTTTATTATTAGCATTGTTATTATTATCATTGTTATTATTATCATTGTTATTATTATCATTGTTATTATTATCATTGTACTTATTATCATTATTTTTATCGTTATTATTATTATCATTATTATTATTATCATTATTATTATCATTATGATCATCATCATTATTATTATCATTATTATTATTATCATTATTATTATCATTATTATTATCATTATATTATTATTATTATTATTATTATTATTATTCATATTATTATTATTATTATTATTATTATTACTATTACTATTATTATTATTACTATTATTATTATTACTATTATTATTATTATTACTATTATTATTAATACTATTATTATTATTACTAGTATTCTTATTACTATTATTATTACTATTATTATTATTACTATTATTATTATCATCATTATTACTATTATTATTATTATTATTATTATTATTATTATTATTATTACAAATGTTTCTGATTTCACTCTGAACTCGTGTAGAATTTGATGCGATCGTATCTTGCTCTATTTTGTGTCGTTGAAAGCGTTTAATATCTTGTTGGAAAGATCATACCGAGTTCTAAAACTTATCTTCAGGCGCTTGTTTCAAAATATCAAGGGATGATTGCCTAAATACTAAAATACACTGTATTTACGCTAAAAGTGCTCTATTTTCGCTGAAAATGATAAATCATAGAGATAAGGCTAAGTATTTGTGACACTCATATCTTTGTGTGTGTTTATCCGTTTGAAGCATATTATATCTCTTTGGAAAGATAGATCGGAGCTCTAAAGATATTGTTCCAACTTCATGTACAATGCATTAATTAAAAGTTACGGATTAACTATATATTCACAAATGTTTCTAATTTCACTCCGAACTCGTGTAGAATTTGATGCGATCATATCTTGCTCTATTTTGTGCCGTTGAAAGCGTTTAATATCTCGTTTGAACGATCTTACCTAGTTCTAAAACTTGTCTTCTGGCGCTGGTTTCAAAATATCAAGGGACGATTGCTTCGTTACTAAAATACACTGAATTTACGGTAAAAGTGCTCTATTTTCGCTGAAAACGCTAAATCATAGAGATAAGGCTAAGTATTTGTGACACTCATATCTTGCTGTGTGTTTATCCGTTTGGAGCGTATTATATCTCGTTGGAAAGATAGATCGGAACTCTAAAGCTATTATTCCAAATTAATTTACAATTCATTAATTAAAAGTTACAGATTAACCATATATTCACAAATGTTTCTGATTTCACTCCGAACTCGTGTAGAATTTGATGCGATCATATCTTACTCTATTTTGTGCCGTTGAAAGCATTTAATATCTCGTTGGAAAGCTCTTACCGAGTTCTGAAAATTGTCTTCAGGTGTTGGTTACAAAATATCGAGGTATGATTGCCGAATTACTAAAATACACTGTATTTAAGCTAAAAGTACTCTATTTTCGCTGAAAACGCTAAATCATAGAGATAAGACTAAGTATTTGTGACACTCATATCTTGCTGTGTGTTTATCCGTTTGGAGCGTATTATATCTTGTTGGAAAGATAGATCGGAACTCTAAAGCTAATGTTCTAACTTAATTTATAATGCATTAATTAAAAGTTACAGATTAACCATATATTCACAAATGTTTATGATTTCACTCCAAACTCCTGTAGAATTTGATGCGATCATATCTTGCTCTATTTTGTGCCGTTGAAAGCGTTTAATATCTCGTTGGAAAGCGCATACCGAGTTCTAAAACTTGTTTTCAGGCGCTGGTTTCAAAAACTCAAGGGATGATTTCCTAATTACTAAAATACACTGTATTTACGCGAAAAGTGCTCTATTTTCGCTGAAAACGCTAAATCATAGAGATAAGGCTAAGTATTTGTGACACTCATATCTTGCTGTGTGTTTATCCGTTTGGAGCGTATTATATCTCGTTGAAAAGATAGATCGGAGCTCTAAAGCTAGTGTTCCAATTTAATTTACAATGCATTAATTAAAAGTTACAGATTAACCATATATTCACAAATGTTTCTGATTTCACTCCGAACTCGTGTAGAATTTGATGCGATCATATCTTTCTCTATTTTGTGCTGTTGAAAGCGTTTAATATCTCGTTGGAAAGATCTTACCGAGTTCTAAAACTTGTCTTCAGGCGCTGGTTTCAAAGTATCAAGGGATGATTGCCTAATTACTAAAATACACTGTATTTACGCTAAACGTGCTCTATTTTTGCTGAAAACGCAAAATCATAGAGATAAGGCTAAGTATTTGTGACACTCATATCTTGCTGTGTGTTTATCCGTTTGGAGCGTATTATATCTCGTTGGAAAGATAGATCGGAGCTCTAAAGCTAGTGTTCCTACTTTATTTACAATGCATTAATTAAAATTTACAGATTAACCATATATTCACAAATGTTTCTGATTTCACTCCGAACTCGTGTAGAATTTGATGCGATCATATCTTGCTCTATTTTGTGCCGTTGAAAGCGTTTAATATCTCGTTCGAAAGATCTTAACGAGTTCTAAAACTTGTCTTCAGGCGCTGGTTTCAAAATATCAAGGGATGATTGCCTAATTACTCAAATACACTGTATTTACCCTAAAAGTGCTCTATTTTTGCTGAAAACGCTAAATCATAGAGATAAGGCCAAGTATTTGTGACACCCATATCTTGCTGTGTGTTTATCCGTTTGGAGCGTATTATATCTCGTTGGAAAGATAGATCGGAGATCTAAAGCTATTGTTCCAGCTTCATTTACAATGCATTAATTAAAAGTTACAGATTAACCATATATTCACAAATGTTTCTGATTTCACTCCGAACTCGTGTAGAATGTGATGCGATCATATCATGCTCTATTGTGTGCCGTTGAAAGCGTTTAATATCTCGTTGGAAAGATCTCAATGAGTTCTAAAACTTGTCTTCAGGCTCTGGTTTCAGAATATCAAGTATTTGTGACACTCATATCTTGCTGTGTGTTTATCCGTTTGGAGCGTATTATATCTCTTTGGATAGATAGATCGGAGCTCTAATGCTATTGTTCCAATTTCATTTACAATGCATTAATTAAAAGTTACAGATTAACCATATATTCACAAATGTTTCTGATTTCATTCCGAACTCGTGTACAATTTGATGCGATCATATCTTGCTCTGTGTTGTGCCGTTGAAAGCGTTTAATATCTCGTTTGAAAGATCTTACCGAGTTCTAAAACTTGTCTTCAGGCGCGAGTTTCAGAGTATCAAGGGATGATTGCCTAATTACTGAAATACACTGTATTTACGCTAAAAGTGCTCTATTTTCGCTGAAAACGCTAAATCATAGAGATAAGGCTAAGTATTTGTGACACTCATATCTTGCTGTGTGTTTATCCATTTGGAGCGTATTATATCTCGTTGGAAAGATAGATCGGATATCTAAAGCTATTGTTCCAACTTCTTTTACAATGCATTAATTAAAAGTTACAGATTAACAATATATTCACAAATGTTTCTGATTTCACTACGAACTCGTGTAGAATGTGATGCGATCATATCATGCTCTATTTTGTGCCGTTGAAAGCGTTTAATATCTTGTTGGAAAGATCTTACCGAGTTCTAAAACTTGTCTTCAGGCTCTGGTTTCAGAATATCAAGGGATGATTGCCTAATTACGAAAATACACTGCATTTACGCTAAAAGTGCTCTATTTTCGCTGAAAACGCTCAGTCATAGAGATAAGGCTAAGTATTTGTGACACTCATATCCTGCTGTGTGTTTATCCGTTTGGGGCGTATTATATCTCGTTGGAAAGATAGATCGGAGCTCTAAAGCTATTGTTTTAACTTCATTTACAATGCATTAATTAAAAGTTACAGATTAACCATATATTCACAAATGTTTCTGATTTCACTCCGAACTCGTGTAGAATTTCATGCGATCATATCTTGCTCTATTTTGTGCCGTTGAAAGCGTTGAATATCTCGTTGGAAAGATCTTACCGAGTTCTAAAACTTGTCTTCAGGCGCTGGTTTCAAATATCAAGGGATGATCGCCTAATTACTAAAATACACTGTATTTACGCTAAAAGTGCTCTATTTTCGCTGAAAACGCTAAATCATAGAGATAAGGCTAAGTATTTGTGACACTCATATCTTGCTGTGTGGTTATCCGTTTGGAGCGTATTATATATCGTTGGAAAGATAGATCTGAGCTCTAAAGCTATTGTTCCAACTTAATTTACAATGCATTAATTAAAAGTTACAGATTAACCATATATTCACAAATGTTTCTGATTTCACTCCGAACTCGTGTTGAATTTGATGCGATCATATCTTGCTCTATTTTGTGCCATTGAAAGCGTTTATATCTCGTTGGAAACATCTTACCGATTTCTTAAACTTGTCTTCAGGTGCTGGTTTCAAAATATCAAGGGAGGATTGCCAAATTACTAAAATACACTGTATTTACGCTAAAAGTGCTCTATTTTCGCTGAAAACGCTAAATCATAGAGATAAGTCTAAGTATTTGTGACACTCATATCTTGCTGTGTGTTTATCCGTTTCGAGCGTATTATATCTCGTTGGAAAGATAGATCGGATCTCTAAAGCTATTGTTCCAACTTAATGTACAATGTGTTAGTCCCTGTTTCTGTAACAGCAATGAATAACGATCTAACAACGAAGATTGAACGTAAGGATGAACACAGAATGAATCAACGTAAAACCCTCTTTGATAGACCGTGAACTCGTACAACACAAAAGTATGCGCGTAAGGCTATGAAGAATAAGTACGACGTTAACCTAATCCTAAACCCTCGGCTCCCTTTTTATAGGCGAGGTTTAGGTTAGGCGTACAAGGCTTTTAGCCTGTTTATATGGGCCTAACACTTGGCCCGATTGCTATCTAATTCATGCACTAATTAAATACAAGGATTAAATATAAAGCTAATCTATGACAAACTTGATTCACAATTAAATATCTCCAACAATCTCCCCTTTGTGATCAAGTGCCATTCTCTTATTGCTTCTGTGACTTGAAGTAGTGCTTCCTCATACCAAGTGCATGTTCATATTGCCTCAGCGTATTTCTCTTTTCTAGGCGATCGTTAATGGCCTTTAAAATTGTCTCTACTGTAGAGTGTTCCTTTTGAACATAAGACGATGCCTCTTGAATATTTTCCTCTAGCTCTGCCTACATCTTTAGAATCTGTTCTTTGATTATCTTCAGTGTTCCGTCACAGTACTTCTCAATTTCACTGACTACCATCAGACGTTTTTCGTTCTTGTGGTTCAGATAGGTGACTGCTGGCGGTGTGAAGAAGATGTGGTAGACTGGGATGTCTTAAAGTTCTGGACCATACAGTTTTGGCTTTGTTAGATTTGTCTTTTTCAGGTTGCACTCAATAGCCATCTGTAGGTCATGTGAAGAGTGTACTCTGATCTGTCTTAGCATGAATCTCTTGATTGCTGCGAGACCTTCACTGTATGTTATGCTCTGCCTGACTGGAAGGTATCTATAGGCCATGAACATCTGATATATGTCGTCTGGTTTCAGCATGATGAAATCATTCTCTTGGCAAGTAAATTCGCTCCCGTCAGTGCGTTGAAGCTTGTATGTATAGAATGTCACTCCATGATAATCTTCAGCTTTTACTTGTAGAATTTGATGAATCGGTTCTCTCTGAGTACCGGTTGATCTTTGTAGCAGCATATGCAGATGACCTCCAGCCTGCTTTCCTTTTAGATGAGTAAGGCCTCTTAGCTTCAGTTCATTCAGCGGTTTGACTCTGTCTGGTCTACGCCAGATATGCTCTCTGATTTCCTCTTGGAAGGGGGCTTTGATGCGAACGTTATCCCAGGGTTTCTCTGTCTTGGGAAGTCTTCCCGCTGATTGTCTTACGATGGATTCAAGAGTTTCTGAGATTCCTTGTAGTTCTCCCCTTCCTTGCGTTCATCGTCCTCGAGCCTAATGATATCTTCAGAGCATTTGTTAATTAGCTCTCGTAGCCACCAATTTCTTTGCATGTCTTCTTGTTCAGCCTCATTCCGAAGATCATCCCATTCTGTCCATTGTCTCGGCCATTTGTCATATATCACCGCCTCCTCCAGTGCATCATGGATGTCTTTGCCTGGGGAAATATATGGAACTCTTTATTGTTTTTGAGGCGGTGAGTGTTCCTGAGTAGCACTACCGGGTTCACTTGGATTGCCCGTTGACATCAGCTTAGAACTAGGTTCCAACTGATGGCCTGATGCAGAAGATGTACCAGTGGTAACATCATCAGGACTTCCATCCCCTCCTCGGTTGGTATCTCTGGGAGATACGCCTCGGGATGTTATTTCTAGCTCGACCATGCTAGATAAGTTGGCTGTGGGTGGTGGCTGTTGGTTTGTCGAGGTTTCGGGTTGGATGGGCTGTGGAGTTTGGCTTGGTAGGGCAGTTTGCTCAAGTGATCGAGGTCACTTGTTCTCCCCCTCATGAGGATCCGAATCATCAGGGTCCTCATGGGAACGTTTGCGACCACGAGGACTCTCCTTGCAAGTGCTCTTGGTTTCAGGTGAAGAAAGAAGGGCTTCAAGTATGGCTTGCTGATGAAGAGTAAGTTTGTCTTCAGGGGTGTTTAGGAGGTTGTTCAGCAAAGCCGACGCTAGAGTGTCGAAGGATAGTGAGGAGAGATCGATGGAGGGTGTGGTCGGGTGTGGGGAGAATACTGGTTCTGTATCCTGGGTTCCCTGAGAAAGAGAAGGAATGGGAATTTGGTTTATGGATTGGTGGGATAGAGGGGTGGAGGATACGGGTTGTGTATGGGAGATGAACGGTTCAGGTGAAGGTTGGGGTGGGGTTTGTTCAGACCGAACCGCTTGGGTGGTCCTAAATTCCTGTGCTAGAGTGGTCATTGCATCTTGCACCCATGGTTTAATGGTGGAATCTAGGAAGCGATTGAGTAGAACGTTTACGACTTCAAAGGTAGGGTGACCAGTTACGGGGGTTGTAATTGTTGACACAGCATCAGTGAAGATTGCTGATGTGTGGCCTGCATTCAATGATGGAATCATTTTGGGCGTAGCAGGGCTTCCAACCGTCATAGCTTGCGCTCTGGTTGTTGCGTTCAGGGTGTGTGCACCTGTATGTGCAGTGAATAGTGCAGGTGTCCTAGAAAATGAAGAAAATGTTGGGAATGTGACACCTAGACTCGATGTGTGAGAAGAAGGGGTTTTGACCTCGGGAGATAGGTCAATTGTACGCTCAACTGATTCAGAAGGAACCAGCGAGGGGGTGGAGTCCCGTTCTTTTGAAACAATAGCCTGTTGAGAGGCTATCGAGTGGTTGGGAGAGGGCTGTGCTTGCGCAGTTGAGCCAGATGCTGCGACTTCTACCCGGGAACCGAAAAGATCAGCTCCTGTGCTTACGAATTCAGCTCGGCTTATCTGGATAAACGTATTGCAGCCAGCAAAGATATGCTCGTCTGCCTTATCAATCAGGCTCTTTCTGGCTCGGGGCTGGGGCTTTGCCTTGGCAGTCTTATCGTTCTTGACTTTGGCCCTTTTCTCCCGGATGACGACTTCTTCAGAGTTCTTGATTGTATGAGCTGCCTCGGCATAGTCGTCCTTTGAGCAGTTTGTCTCGCTGGAAACAACTATCGGCTTAGCTTTTTCCTTGATTGTGAAGACTTGGGGTCTGCCAGCGATTATTGGAGCTGCGTCTTCAGAAGTAATTATTTTCTTCTTCGGAGATTCGACTGGCAGCTTCCCTTTTCTGATCAGGGCATATGTGAGCTCCACGTCATCACTGTCATTGTCATCATCGTCATCATCCGAGCCAGATTCCCCGCTCTCTGTGCCCACGCTCTCGGAAGCCTCATCGTCAGTGTTTGTATGGGCTTCACTTGACGATTCATTGGCTGTTTCCTCAGCGTCTGTTTCGGTGCCCTCAGCCGCCTGACTCGTCTCTAGAGAGTCGTCAGACTTTCCTTCATTGGGCGAACCGGCCACTGGTTTCTGTGGCTTTTGGGCTCTCTTTGGACCCTTACCAACACTCGGCTTTGCCCCTGGGGTAGGTCCAGCTGGGTTTTGCTGAACCATAGGGACAGTTTTCTCTGTGGCTTCCTTGTACTGCTGGACTGCTGGATTTGAAGATTTGACCAGCTTGAGCAGAAATCCAGGTATCCTAAGACCAAAGGTAGGATTCTTGTCTGCTTTAAAATATTGTAGCTTCGGTGCTGTGAAGTGAGGATCCGTACTGCGTTTTGGTATGGAAGCGTGCTCTGCCATGCAGTCGTGTATGATCAGCCCGAGCCATCTTGCGTACGGAATGGTACCTGGCCTATTCTTTTCTTTGGCTTTGACCAGGTCCATTAGCTCTGAGAAGAGGAGCTGTGCCAAGTCATAGTTTTTGTTGAAGGCGATCCCATGGAAGACTAGCAGTATTTGCTTATTGCACTTGTCGAAGCCAGCATGCTTAGGCGACATGCACTTGTTCACCAGTCCGAATAGATTTTTCCATGGATGGTGAAGATATGCTCCGTTGAAGTTGGAGAGCTGTGGCAGTAGTGATGTGTAGCCTAGGGACGCCACGTCTTTCAATAGATCTGGGATGGACGGCAATGCATCGTACTCATCATGAATCGGCAGCGATAGAGTAGTCCGAAGAGTGGATGGTGTCAGAATCACCCGCATGCCGTTCAACTTGGTCTTGATCTTGGAGCGATCCTTCAGCGAATCTGTGTGCATATGACCCTAGAATTGTTGTAGGTATATTTCTGGCACTGGTTTTGAGTTGTGAAGTGCATGCCAGAGATAGTGACCTTTCATGATCGCTGGCACTATGGGGTTCTGGCACTTGAACACCGCAAGGTCTAGCTGGAAATTGTTGTCCAGCACCTTGATCCATTTTCCTTGGGGGTAGATGGCATCATCGATCTGTGTTTGAGTGTTTCCTGCCATTTTAAACTGTAGAAGCAGAGGGTCAGCACATGAAGTTCAACTGTTTGATTTGATTGAAAGAGTTTGATTTGCAGTTGTTAGATAAGTTTATGCAAGTGGAATTTTGGAAAAAATTTGCTAAGTCCAAATCTCGAGATCTGAATCTCGAGATCATGATTTCGAGATCCAAATCTCGAGATCTTGATTTCGAGATTCAAATCTCGAGATCAAGATGTCGAGATGAAGATCTCGAGATCTTGATTTCGAGATTCAAATCTCGAGATCAAGATGTCGAGATGAAGATCTCGAGATCTTTATTTCTAGATTCAAATCTCGAGATCAAGATGTCGAGATGCAGATCTCGAGATCTTGATTTCGAGATTCAAATCTCGAGATTAAGATGTCGAGATGCCCATCTCGAGATCTTGATTTCGAGAAGATGAACCGACGATTTCGAAGAGATTAACCACCTGCAAAAACAAAGATATAATATACGAAATTGATGACAAGCGAGATTACGACATACATTCAAACAAAATAAACTTGATTTTGAGAAATTTCAAGGTTTTGCGAAATCAAACGTTCGTTTCTGGATGACGAACACGAACAGGTTTTCAAGTTTTCGAGATCGATTGTTTGTTGAGAGCGTTTTTGAAACTCGAAATCAAATGATAAACTACCTTGAAGGTTTTCGGGAAAGAGAATTGAAGAAGAAGAGAGTATGCGGAAGTTTTTGGAAGAGCTCTGCTTTGCGAAATTAGCCTTTGCGAAAAGTTTTAGAAATAGAAAGTGAAGGGTTTTTCGAGGCTTATATACGCGATTAAAAAATTTGGACCTCCTCCGTAATAGTTGAGCCCGAATGATTGGGTTGGCACACAGTTTTGCTTTTTGGAAGACCAGCAGACTAGCTTCTCGCCCAAGAATTGGACGGCTCCCGATGTACTTTTGTGGTCCATCCGGCAACCAGCAAAGTCAGCATCCGAGTATCCGACTAGATCGAAGCCTGAATGCTTGGGATACCAAAGGCCTAGATTCACCGTGCCTTTGAGGTATCTTAAAATTCGTCGTACATCTGTCAGATGGGATTCCTTCGGATTTGCTTGAAAGCGAGCACATAAGCATGTGGAGAAGATAATGTCAGGCCTGCTTGACGTGAGATATAGCAAAGATCCAATGATGGCCCTGTAATTTGTAGCATCAACTGGCTTCCCGGAGGGGTCTGAATCCAGTTTGTTGTTTGGGGACATGGGGGTCGTCATGGAGGATTTGCCTTCTATGTTGAATCTCTTTAGCATATCCAGAATGTATTTGGACTGATCGATGAAAATGCCATCAGAGAGTTGTCTTACTTGCAGGCCTAAGAAGAAGTTAAGTTCGCCCATCATGCTCATCTCGAACTTGGTTTTCATCAGTTTCTCAAAGTGTTGGCACAGGCGCGGATTTGAAGAGGCAAAGATGATGTCATCAACATAGATCTGAATCAGGATGATGTCAGACTTCTGTCGCTTGATAAACAGAGTAGTATCAATCTTTCCTTTTGAGAAACCTGAATCGATCAAAAATTCAGTCAAGGCATCGTACCAAGCTCTGGGTGCCTGTTTCAACCCATATAGAGCTTTCTTGAGTTTATATACATGGTCTGGGAACTTTGGATCTACAAATCCTTCGGGTTGAGCGACATAGACTTCTTCTTCTAAAGTCCCATTTAGAAAAGCTGTTTTCACGTCCATCTGAAAGACGGTGAAGTTTTTGTGCGCCGCGTATGCAAGAAAGAGGCGGATTGCTTCAATTCTAGCTACGGGTGCAAACGTTTCATCGTAGTCTATGCCTTCCTGTTGATTATATCCCTTTGCGACCAGCCTTGCCTTGTTCCTTACGACTGTGCCTTCTTCATCCCTTTTATTTTTGAATACCCACTTCGTGCTAATGATTGTCTTTCTCTGAGGCCTGGGTACCAGTGACCATACATCCAGCCTGTCAAACTGATTGAGTTCATCTTGCATCGCAATCACCCAATCTGGATCAAGTAGCGCATCAGAGACTTTTGATGGTTCTGACTGGCTTAAGAAGCATGCGAAGTGGCATTCATTCATCGTTGCTGATCTTGTTCGCACACCTTGACTCGGATCACTTATTATCTGTTCAACGGGATGTGCTCTCGTCCACTTCCTCTCATGAGCTAGAGGAGTTGGAGTAATTATTGGTTGATCGGAGTCCTGATATGAGGTTGAAGGCTCTGGAGCAGCTGTGGTGTGTAATGGAGATGATTCTGAACTTGTAGGAAAGCCGTGATCATCCACACCTCTGGGATTGGTTTGAGGGGTTGAGGGTGTGGATGGTACATTGTCTGGTCCTGTGAGGAGCGGAATCTCTGCTGTTGGAGTTGATGTTGACTCTGGAGTGTATGCAGGAGGTGGAGGTTGTAAGTTCTCGTAGAAGTTTCTGAAGAGAGAGTCTAGAATCACATCGTCGTGGTCGGTGTTTGGTTCAGCTTTATCAGAAGCTACTGGTACAGCAGTTGATGGATCAGTCTGGAGATGTTCGATTGCAAAGTCTGCCATTTCATAGAATGTAACATTTACACTCTCGATGACAGTGCGCTTGTCTCTGAGATAGACTCTGTAAGCTTTGGATTGCAGTGAGTAGCCAATAAACACGCCTTCTCTGGCTTTGGGATCCAGCTTACTTCTCTCTGTCCGATCATTGAGTATGAAGCACTTGTAGCCAAAAACCTTGAAGAAAGAGATGTCAGGAGTTTTGTTGAATAGGATTTCATATGGAGTCTTGTCAAAGCGTTTATGGATGGATGTTCTGTTCTGAGTGAAGCACGCAGTATTGATTGCCTCTGCCCACATGAAGTGAGGCAGTCTGGATTGGATTAACATGGTGCGTGCGGCTTCAACAAGGGTTCTGTTCTTTCTCTCTACAACTCCGTTCTGTTGGGGAGTTTTAGCTGCTGCAAATTGCTGAGTGATACCGAGTGATTCATAGAACTCAGTGAGAGTTTGATTTTTGAACTCGGTACCATTGTCAGTTCTAACAATTCGAACACTGTGCTGTAGCTGTTTCTGGATGGTTCTGATAAAGGTCATAATGTTTTCTGCAGCCTCATCTTTTGAACGGAGAAATTTTGTCCATGTGTACCTAGAGAAATCATCAACGATCACCAGAGTGTATTTGCGACCGTTGATGCTTTGGACTCTCATAGGTCCACACAGATCCATGTGAATTAGCTGCAACTGATGTGTAGATGATGGTTCGGTTTTTGACTTGTGGGAGCTTCGCGTCATTTTGCCCATTTTGCAGGCACTACAATGA
Source organism: Cuscuta europaea (assembly GCA_945859875.1). Classification (NCBI taxonomy): domain Eukaryota; kingdom Viridiplantae; phylum Streptophyta; class Magnoliopsida; order Solanales; family Convolvulaceae; genus Cuscuta; species Cuscuta europaea. The sequence goes on along the minus strand of CAMAPE010000048.1, from coordinate 5,382,617 downwards.
TTTTCAGCGGAAGACTTTAACAGAGGAAGCCCTTTAACAAGTTTCTTAGAGGACAAGGTTGATAGATGTTTGAAGTTCAGATGGGAGAGATGTCTGTGCCATAGGTTGTTCTGTTTAGTTGAAGCTTTGGACAGCAGACAGATGGAAGTGGTGGATTGGACGCTTTTCAGATCAATAGTGTACAGATTTGATGTTCTGTAACACGTTAATAATGAATCCCATGTGCTGTCAAGAACACAGCATTGTTTTGCAAAGAACCTCACTTCCATCCCGCTGTCACAGAATTGTCCAATGCTCAGTAAGTTGTGTTTGAGCCCTTTGACAAATGAAACGTCTTTTATAGTGACACTGGCACAGACGACGTCCCCATACCCGAGAATAGGAGATGAGGCGTCATTCCCGAATCTGACATTTCCTCCGTAGCAGTTGGTGTAGTTGCTCAAAAGGTGCTTTATTCCGGTCATGTGGGTTGAGCATCCTGAGTCTAAGTGCCACACATGACCGTCCTGCAAAACAATCAAACAGGTTTAGGTACCCAACTTGGAGTGGGTCCTTCCTTATTATCAAGAAACACCTTTTTAAATCTTGCTTTGAACTGTGATCCTAGGTCAGTAGCTCTTTCAACAAACGATCTATCTTTTGTGGGCTTTCCAATAGCCAGATCTACTTTTGCAGTGTGTCTGGTTTTTGGAGTCCACTTAGCAGTTTCCATTTTGGTGGGTCTGATGTTCTGAACCCACCTTTCCATTTTAGTTCTGGTGGGTCTGAATTTGGGGACCCACCTTTCAGTTTCAGTTTTGATAGGTCTTCGATTGGGGACCCATTTTTCAGTTGCAGTTTGGATGGGTCTTCGTTTGAGGACCCACCTTTCAGTTTCAGGTTTGGTGGGTCTTATCTTGGGGACCCACCTTTCCTTTTTAGGTTTAGGAGGAGAGTAGACAGGTACTTTGTGATTGAACGGTTGTTTCTTAAGTTTGGTTTTGAAAATCTCCTCTTTAGAAAGCCGATTAAGATGTTTCCTTGAATGAACTCTAAGAGCATATTTCATATCTGGAATACAAAACGTTCCCTTAGAAGTTCCTTTCTTGGTTTCTCTTTCAGGTTTGAGCTTTCTGAGAGGTTTTGTTTTAACAACATTCACATCACATTCATAATTATGAGGATCTGGAACAGAACAACCATAAGCAACACTTGTATTATAAATAGAACGTTGTCTAGAAGATGTCTCAGAAATATTCAGCTTGGGACTCAAGACTGAACTACTAGAAGTTTGTTTTATAGAGACAGAATTACAATTAACTTTAGAGTAAAAAATAGAACTAGATCTAGGACTGGCATTATTCTCAAAAACTTTCTTTTTGCCATCTGCGATTTCCTTCCTCTTTTTCCTCCATTCATTCTTCTCTTCTCCTTCCTTCTTCACTTCATTCCCTGTAAACAAAGGAGAAGAGAGATGAGTGGACGAACCTTTTAAAGCATTGTTTTTCTCATGTGAGGTGTGTGTGCTGTCAGGCTTAGTCGTAGAAGGGTCTGTTTTAGCATGAAACTGCTCACTCAAATCATTGAACTTTTGAAGAAGTTCCTGCCAGTTGCGTTCAAAACCTTACTTTTCAGTTTCAAATCTCTCTCTCTCATTATCAAGAGTTTCCTGTACGTTTTTGAGCTTTTGAGCCATGGGAAATATACAGGGTTCCTCACCAGTTTTAGCAATACCTACTCTTGGGGGAGGGTCTAGAGGATGTCCTATATGAGGAATATCTTTGGCATAAGGGTCAAGGCATTCACTAGAGCAGGAAGTAGGTTTTTCTTGTGAAAGTTGTTTCTCATTAACAGAGGAATAGTCACAAGAAATCACAGACATTGGATTCTTTCTCTTTTCCTCTTCTGCTTCAGCGTTTTCTTCATCACTTCGAAAATGCATTTTCTCGACTAACCCTAGTCCCATGTAATCTTTGTTATAGAATTGAATACAATTAACTTTCTTTAGATTACGTGGGTTGGTTATGCCCAGTCCTGTTTTAGCATTGTAAAATCGGTCATCCTTTTGTTTGTTGTTAAGCAGGAAAAACAGTTTGTTCTGATTGACCTCTCTTAGCAGCTAGATCCTCTAGTTCTTTTACCTTATTTAAAAATGTTCTTCTCTTGTTATGCAAAAAATCGCATTCAGCCTTTGCTGTGCTTTTTTCCCGTTCACTATCCTCAAGTTTCCTAGTTAATTCAGCTATCTTAAGTTCAAAGCTTTCAAAATCTGAGGACACCTTTTTGACCTGATCTTTTGCAATTTCAAGTTTAACATTTAAGGAAGACTTTTGGTCTAGATTCTGTTTCAGTACCCTGTAATTATTGTCTAGTCTCTCCTTTAGTTCTTTGATTAGATTGTCCTTCTCAAGTAATGACTGCATTTGATTATTTAAAGGAGTATGTGAGGTACTTACAGAGCTTGTTGAGCATTCGCTTTCGGGGATCGCAGCATCACCCTTTCGTTCATCTTCCTCCACTCGTGCCATAAGGGCATAGTTGTCTTCCTCCTCCTCCTCCTCAGAAGAATCTTCTGCCCAGTTCTCATTCTCAGCAATCATAGCAGAAGTTTCTTCTTCTTTCTGCACCATCAGCATTTTCTGCTTATTCCACAGCATCTTCTGCTTGTAGAAATTAGCATCTTTCTTCTTTGGGAGGCGGCAGTCTTTGATAACATGTCCAGCCTTACCACAGTTGTAGCATTTGGGGGCGTCTTCAGCTGATGGCGCTTTTCTGGAAGATCCTTGATCATGGTTCTTCTGCTTGTAGTTTGAGGAGGAAGTTCTCAGCTTGTTGGAGGAGCTGTTCTTCTTAGCAAATCTTTTGGCAAGCAGTGCCATCTTCTTCTGTAAGTCTGCTAGCTCAGCCTCTAGATCAGATTTGTCATCATCACTATCATCATCATCTGATTCAACCACCACCTTCTTCTTTTTCTTCTTTAGTGAAGTGGTTGTCCTTCTTGGCTGAGCCTCCATTACAAGAGCTAAGGGGTTTGTGGTGTGATGATCCTCAGCACAGGCAACCTCGTTGACAAATTGCTTCAGATGTTCATAGAGTGTGCAGAGGTCAATTTCGTCCAAATCTATCCGAGATCTGACATCCTTCACTGTCTTTTCCCATGCAGGATGCAGGCTGGATAAAAATCTAATATTCAGTTCCAGATTGGACCTGAATACTTTGATTTTTCTGAGTTCATTTACCAGTTGAACGAGTCTGTTGTAAGTCTCATTCAATGGTTCTCCTGGACCGGCTTTGAAGGAGTCATAAGCAATAAGAATCGTAGTCTTCTTAGTTTTAAGGCTGATGCTTGTGCCTTGGAGCAGCTTCTCTATCTCATCCCACATTTCCTTAGCTGTTTGCATGCTGTCTATGAGAACGTATACTTCATTGGGGATTGCTTGAAGAAGGTATGTTTTGGCCATGAGATCACCACGAAGCCTGAGCCTGTCAGCTTCTGTGTATTCAGATTGCACTTTCCTCCTTATTTCTGGAAAACTAGGAGGATTATTTTCTGGATCACCACCAACTGAAATCAAGAGTTCAGCTGGTCCTTCAAGCAAAGATTCAAGCATCGCAGCGGAGTTCTCTTTGTGCTCAAGGAAATTAAGGAATCTGTTCCTCCACATTTGGTATTCTCCCTTCCTGAGACTAGGAGGGGTACTGCTGTTCCCTTGCGCATTGAATTCTGAGGCCATTGCTGTACTAAACTGACCGTTCGAGAAAATTGATCAAAAGATTTTCAGAGGCAGAAAGTCGAAAAATCAGATGTCGAGATCTGAATATTGAAATTTCAGATTTCAATAAAAGAGGCCCGGTATCGAGATTTTGAGCTCGAGATTAAAGATCTCGAGATTAAGGATCTCGAGATTTCAAATTTCGAGAAACTGATCTCGAGATTTGAAATGTCGAGAGATTAAAACTCGAAATCTAATTTCGAGATGTAAAATGTCGAGACCAGATGTCGAGACCCTGTTTTCGAAATCTTGATCTCGAAATCCTAGATGTCGAAGTCCTCAATGTCGAAATCCTGCAAAACTGTAAAAATCAGATAAGCAAAATCTGAAGGTAGTTTCCTGTAGTGTAGAATGTCGAGATCCTCGGGTAAAGTTTTCAGCTTGAAAAACGTAGCAGAACCTGTGAAAAAGCAAGATGTCGACAACCCCTACTCGAGATATCTCGAAAACAGAATATGCGTAGAACAAAATCTAAAGTATACCCCTTGATCGCTTTGCAAAGACGATTCTAAGGGTGTAACTTTTACAACTTTTGAACAAGAAACAAGATTACAGAGTGAAATATCGACAGTAAGAACAACGTAAAGAAAAAACAGAGTATTCTGCAGGCGTTCTTCTGATCGGTTCTCGATCGGCTCTGATACCAATTGTTAGTCCCTGTTTCTGTAACAGCAATGAATAACGATCTAACAACGAAGATTGAACGTAAGGATGAACACAGAATGAATCAACGTAAAACCCTCTTTGATAGACCGTGAACTCGTACAACACAAAAGTATGCGCGTAAGGCTATGAAGAATAAGTACGACGTTAACCTAATCCTAAACCCTCGGCTCCCTTTTTATAGGCGAGGTTTAGGTTAGGCGTACAAGGCTTTTAGCCTGTTTATATGGGCCTAACACTTGGCCCGATTGCTATCTAATTCATGCACTAATTAAATACAAGGATTAAATATAAAGCTAATCTATGACAAACTTGATTCACAATTAAATATCTCCAACACAATGCATTAATTAAAAGTTACAGATTAACCATATATTCACAAATGTTTCTGATTTCACTCCAAACTCGTGTAGAATTTGATGCGATCATATCTTGCTTTATTTTGTGCCGTTGAAAGCGTTTAATATCTCGTTGGAAAGCGCTTACCGAGTTCTAAAACTTGTTTTCAGGCGCTGGTTTCAAAATATCAAGGGATGATTGCCTAATGACTAAAATACACTGTATTTACGCGAAAAGTGCTCTATTTTCGCTGAAAACGCTAAATCATAGAGATAAGGCTAAGTATTTGTGACACTAATGTTTTGCTATGTGTTTATCCGCTTGGAGCGTATTATATCTCGTTGGAAAGATAGATCGGAGCTCTAAAGCTATTGATCCAACTTCATTTACAATGCATTAATTAAAAGTTACATATTAACCATATATTCACAAATGTTTATGATTTCACTCCAAACTCGTGTAGAATTTGATGCGATCATATCTTGCTCTATTTTGTGCCGTTGAAAGCGTTTAATATCTCGTTGGAAAGCGCTTACCGAGTTCTAAAACTTGTTTTCAGGCGCTGGTTTCAAAATATTAAGGGATGATTGCCTAATTACTAAAATACACTGTATTTACGCGAAAGGTACTCTATTTTCGCTGAAAACGCTAAATCATAGAGATAAGGCTAAGTATTTGTGACACTCATATCTTGCTGTGTGTTTATCCGTTTGGAGCGTATTATATCTCGTTGGAAAGATAGATCGGAGCTCTAAAGCTAATGTTCCAACTTAATTTACAATGCATTAATTAAAAGTTACAAATTAACCATATATTCACAAATGTTTCTGATTTCACTCCGAACTCGTGTAGAATTTGATGCGATCATATCTTGCTCTATTTTGTGCCGTTTAAAGCGTTGAATATTTAGTTGGAAAGATCTTACCGAGTTCTAAAACTTGTCTTCAGGCGCTGGTTTCAAAATATCAAGGGATGATCGCCTAATTACTAAAATACACTGTATTTACTCTAAAAGTGCTCTATTTTCGCTGAAAACGCTAAATCAAAGAGATAAGGCTAAGTATTTGTGACACTCATATCTTGATGTGTGTTTATTCGTTTGGAGCGTATTATATCTCGTTGGAAAGATAAATCGGAGCTCTAAAGCTATTGTTCCAACTTAATTTACAATGCATTAATTAAAAGTTAAAGATTAACCATATATTTTCAAATGTTTCTGATTTCACTCCGAACTGGTGTAGAATTTGATGCGATCATATCTTGCCCTATTTTGTGCCGTTGAAAGCGTTTAATATCTCGTTGGAAAGATATTATCGAGTTCTAAAACATGTCTTCAGGCGCTTGTTTCAAAATATCAATGGATGATTTCCTAATTACTAAAATACACAGTATTTACGCTAAAAGTGCTCTATTTTCGCTGAAAACGCTAAATCATAGAGATAACGCTAAGTATTTGTGACACTCATATCTTGCTGTGTGTTTAGCCGTTTGGAGCGTATTATATCTCGTTGGAAAGATAGATTGGAGCTCTAAAGCTATTGTTCCAACTTTATTTCGTTGGAAAGCTCTTACCGAGTTCTAAAACTTGTCTTCAGGTGCTAGTTTCAAAATAACGAGGGATGATTGCCGAATTACTAAAATACACTGTATTTACGCTAAACGTGCTCTATTTTCGCTGAAAACGCTAAATCATAGAGATAAGGCTAAGTATTTGTGACACTCATATCTTGCTGTGTGTTTATCCGTTTGGAGCGTCTTATATCTCGTTGGAAAGATAGATCGGAGCTCTAAAGCTATTGTTCAAACTTCATTTACAATGCATTAATTAAAAGTTACATATTAACCATATATTCACAATTGTTTCTGATTTCACTCCGAACTCGTGTAGAATTTGAGGCGATCACATCTTGCTCTATTTTGTGCCGTTGAAAGCGTTTAATATCTCGATGGAAAAATCTTACCGAGTTCTAAAACTTGTCTTCAGGTGCGGGTTTCAAACTATCAAGGGATGATTGCCTAATTACTGAAATACACTGTATTTACGCTAAAAGTGCTCTATTTTCTCTGAAAACGCTAAATCATAGAGATAAGGCTAAATATTTGAGACACTCATATCTTGCTGTGTGTTTATCCGTTTGGAGCGTATTATATCTCGTAGGAAAGATAGATCGGAGATCTAAAGCTATTGTTCCAACTTCATTTACAATGAATTAATTAAGAATTACAGATTAACCATATATTCACAAATGTTTCTGATTTCACTCCGAACTCGTGTAGAATGTGATGCGATCATATCATGCTCTATTTTGTGCCGTTGAAAGCGTTTAATATCTCGTTGGAAAGATCTTACCGAGTTCTAAAATTTGTCTTCAGGCTCGGGTTTCAGAATATCAAAGGATGATTGCCTAATTACTAAAAAACACTGTATATACGCTAAAAGTGCTCTATTTTCGCTGAAAATGCTAAATCATAGAGATAAGGCTAAGTATTTGTGACACTCATATCTTGCTGTGTGTTTATCCGTTTGGAGCGTATTATATCTCGTTGGAAAGATAGATCGGAGCTCTAAAGCTAATGTTCCAATTTAATTTACAATTCATTAATTAAAAGTTACAGATTAACCATATATTCACAAATGTTTCTGATTTCACTCCGAACTCGTGTAGAATTTGATGCGATCAAATCTTGCTCTATTTTGTGCCGTTGAAAGCGTTTAATATCTCGTTGGAAAGGACATACCGAGTTCTAAAACTTGTCTTCAGGCGCTGGTTTCAAAATATCAAGGGATGATTGCCTAATTACTAAAATACACTGTATTTACGCTAAAAGTGCTCTATTTTCGCTGAAAACGCTAAATCATAGAGATAAGGCTAAGTATTTGTGACACTCATATCTTGCTGTGTGCTTATTCGTTTGGAGCGTATTATATCTCTTTGGAAATATAGATCGGAGCTCTAAAGCTATTGTTCCAACTTAATTTACAATGCATTAATTAAAAGTTACAGATTAACCATATATTTACAAATGTTTCTGATTTCACTCCGAACTGGTGTAGAATTTGATGCGATCATATCTTGCTCTATTTTGTGCCGTTGAAAGCGTTTAATATCTCGTTGGAAAGATATTATCGAGTTCTGAAACTTGTCTTCAGGCGCTGGTTTCAAACTATCAAGGGATGATTTCCTAATTACTCAAATACACTGTATTTACGCTAAAAGTGCTCTATTTTTGCTGAAAACGCTAAATCATAGAGATAAGGCCAAGTATTTGTGACATCCATATCTTTCTGTGTGTTTATCCATTTGGAGCGTATTACATCTCGTTGGAAAGATAAATCGGAGATCTAAAGCTATTGTTCCATCTTCATTTACAATGCATTAATTAAAAGTTACAGATTAACCATGTATTCACAAATGTTTCTGATTTCACTCCGAACTCGTGTAGAATGTGATGCGATCATATCATGCTCTATTTTGTGCCGTTGAAAGCGTTTAATATCTCGTTGGAAATATATTATCGAGTTCTAAAACATGTCTTCAGGCGCTTGTTTCAAAATATCAATGGATGATTTCCTAATTACTAAAATACACAGTATTTACGCTAAAAGTGCTCTATTTTCGCTGAAAACGCTAAATCATAGAGATAACGCTAAGTATTTGTGACACTCATATCTTGCTGTGTGTTTAGCCGTTTGGAGCGTATTATATCTCGTTGGAAAGATAGATTGGAGCTCTAAAGCTATTGTTCCAACTTTATTTCGTAGGAAAGATCTTACCGAGTTCTAAAACTTGTCTTCAGATGCTAGTTTCAAAATAACGAGGGATGATTGCCGAATTACTAAAATACACTGTATTTACGCTAAACGTGCTCTATTTTCGCTGAAAATGCTAAATCATAGAGATAAGGCTAAGTATTTGTGACACTCATATCTTGCTGTGTGTTTATCCGTTTGGAGCTTATTATATATCGTTGGAAAGATAGATCGGAGCTCTACAGCTATTGTTCAAATTTCATTTACAATTCATTATTTAAAAGTTACAGATTAACCATATATTCACAAATGTTTCTGATTTCAGTCCAAACTCGGGTAGAATTTGATGCGATCATATCTTGCTCTATTTTGTGTCGTTAAAAGCGTTTAATATCTTGTTGGAAAGCGCTTACCGAGTTCTAAAACTTGTTTTCAGGCGCTGGTTTCAAAATATCAAGGGATGATTTCCTAATTAATAAAATACACTGTACTTACGCGAAAAGTGCTCTATTTTCGCTGAAAATGCTAAATCATAGAGATAAGGCTAAGTATTTGTGACACTCATATCTTGCTGTGTGTTTATCCGTTTGGAGCGTATTATCTCGTTGGAAAGATAGATCGGAGCTCTAAAGCTAATCTTCCAACTTAATTTACAATACATTAATTAAAAGTTACAGATTAACCATATATTCACAAATGTTTCTGATTTCACTCCGAACTCGTGTAGGATTTGATGCGATCATATCTTGCTCTATTTTGTGCCGTTGAAAGCGTTTAACATCTTTGTTGGAAACATCTTACCGAGTTCTAAAACTTGTCTTCAGGCGCTGGTTTCAAACTATCAGGGGATGATTGCCAAATTACTAAAATACACTGTATTTACGCTAAAAGTCCTCTATTTTCGCTGAAAACGCTAAATAATAGAGATAAGGCTAATTATTTGTGACACTCATATCTTACTGTGTATTAATCCGTTTGGAGCGTATTATATCTAGTTGGAAAGATAGATTGGAGCTCTAAATCTATTGTACCAACTTCATTTACAATGCATTAATTAAAAGTTACAAATTAACCATATATTCACAAATGTTTCTGATTTCACTCTGAACTCGTGTAGAATTTGATGCGAACATATCTTGCTCTATTTTGTGCCGCTGAAAGCTTTTAACATCTCGTTGGAACGATCTTACCGAGTTCTAAAACTTGTCTTCTGGCGCTGGTTTCAAAATATCAAGGGATGATTCCCTAATTACTAAAATACACTGTATTTACGCTAAAAGTGCTCTATTTTCGCTGAAAACGCTAAATCATAGAGATAAGGCTAAGTATTTGTGACACTCATATCTTGCTGTGTGTTTATCCGTTTGGAGCGTCTTATATCTCGTTGGAAAGATAGATCGGAGCTCTAAAGCTATTGTTCCAACTTCATTTACAATGCATTAATTAAAAGTTACATATTAACCATATATTCACAATTGTTTCTGATTTCACTCCGAACTCGTGTAGAATTTGAGGCGATCACATCTTGCTCTATTTTGTGCCGTTGAAAGCGTTTAATATCTCGATGGAAAAATCTTACCGAGTTCTAAAACTTGTCTTCTGGTGCGGGTTTCAAACTATCAAGTAATGATTGCCTAATTACTGAAATACACTGTATTTACGCTAAAAGTGCTCTATTTTCTCTGAAAACGCTAAATCATAGAGATAAGGCTAAATATTTGAGACACTCATATCTTGCTGTGTGTTTATCCGTTTGGAGCGTATTATATCTCGTAGGAAAGATAGATCGGAGATCTAAAGCTATTGTTCCAACTTCATTTACACTGAATTAATTAAGAATTACAGATTAACCATATATTCACAAATGTTTCTGATTTCACTCCGAACTCGTGTAGAATGTGATGCGATCATATCATGCTCTATTTTGTGCCGTTGAAAGCGTTTAATATCTCGTTGGAAAGATCTTACCGAATTCTAAAATTTGTCTTCAGGCTCGGGTTTCAGAATATCAAGGGATGATTGCCTAATTACTAAAAAACACTGTATATACGCTAAAAGTGCTCTATTTTCGCTGAAAATGCTAAATCATAGAGATAAGGCTAAGTATTTGTGACACTCATATCTTGCTGTGTGTTTATCCGTTTGGAGCGTATTATATCTCGTTGGAAAGATAGATCGGAGCTCTAAAGCTAATGTTCCAACTTAATTTACAATGCATTAATTAAAAGTTACAGATTAACCATATATTCCCAAATGTTTCTGATTTCACTCCGAACTCGTGTAGAATTTGATGCGATCAAATCTTGCTCTATTTTGTGCCGTTGAAAGCGTTTAATATCTCGTTGGAAAGAACATACCGAGTTCTAAAACTTGTCTTCAGGCGCTGGTTTCAAAATATCAAGGGATGATTGCCTAATTACTAAAATACACTGTATTTACGCTAAAAGTGCTCTATTTTCGCTGAAAACGCTAAATCATAGAGATAAGGCTAAGTATTTGTGACACTCATATCTTGCTGTGTGTTTATTCGTTTGGAGCGTATTATATCTCGTTGGAAAGATAGATCGGAGCTCTACAGCTATTGTTCCAACTTAATTTACAATGCATTAATTAAAAGTTACAGATTAACCATATATTTACAAATGTTTCTGATTTCACTCCGAACTGGTGTAGAATTTGATGCGATCATATCTTGCTCTATTTTGTGCCGTTGAAAGCGTTTAATATCTCGTTGGAAAGATATTATCGAGTTCTAAAACATGTCTTCAGGCGCTGGTTTCAAAATATCAATGGATGATTGCCTAATTACTAAAATACACAGTATTTACGCTAAAAGTGCTCTATTTTCGCTGAAAACGCTAAATCATAGAGATAAGGCTAAGTATTTGTGACACTCATATCTTGCTGTGTGTTTATCCGTTTGGAGCGTATTATATCTTGTTGGAAAGATAGATCGGAGATCTAAATCTATTGTTCCAACTTTATTTACAATGCATTAATTAAAAGTTACAGATTAACCATATATTCACAAATGTTTCTGATTTCACTCCGAACTCGTGTAGAATTTGATGCGATCATATCTTGCTCTATTTTGTGCCGTTGAAAGCGTTTAATATCTCGTTCGAAAGATCTTAAAGAGTTCTGAAACTTGTCTTCAGGCGCTGGTTTCAAACTATCAAGGGATGATTGCCTAATTACTCAAATACACTGTATTTACGCTAAAAGTGCTCTATTTTTGCTGAAAACGCTAAATCATAGAGATAAGGCCAAGTATTTGTGACACCCATATCTTTCTGTGTGTTTATCCGTTTGGAGCGTATTACATCTCGTTGGAAAGATAGATCAGAGATCTAAAGCTATTGTTCCATCTTCATTTACAATGCATTAATTAAAAGTTAGAGATTAACCATGTATTCACAAATGTTTCTGATTTCACTCCGAACTCGTGTAGAATGTGATGCGATCATATCATGCTCTATTTTGTGCCGTTGAAAGCGTTTAATATCTCGTTGGAAAGATCTCACCGAGTTCTAAAACTTGTCTTCTGGCTCTGGTTTCAGAATATCAAGTATTTGTGACACTCATATCTTGCTGTGTGTTTATCCGTTTGGAGCGTATTATATCTCTATGGAAAGATAGATCGGAGCTCTAAAGCTAATATTCCAACTTCATTTACAATTCATTAATTAAAAGTTACAGATTAACCATATATTCACAAATGTTTCTGATTTCACTCCGAACTCGTGTACAATTTGATGCGATCATATCTTGCTCTGTGTTGTGCCGTTGAAAGCGTTTAATATCTCGTTTGAAAGATCTTACCGAGTTCTAAAACTTATCTTCAGGCGCGAGTTTCAGAGTATCAAGGGATGATTGCCTCATTACTGAAATACACTGTATTTACGCTAAAAGTGCTCTATTTTCGCTGAAAACGCTAAAGCATAGAGATAAGCCTAAGTATTTGTGACACTCAAATCTTGCTGTGTGTTTATCCATTTAGAGCGTATTATATCTCGTTGGAAAGATAGATCGGAGATCTAAAGCTATTGTTCCAACTTCTTTTACAATGCATTAATTAAAAGTTACAGATTAACCATATATTCACAAATGTTTCTGATTTCACTCCGAACTCGTGTAGAATGTGATGCAATCATATCATGCTCTATTTTGTTCCGTTGAAAGCGTTTAATATCTCGTTGGAAAGATCTTACCGAGTTCTAAAACTTGTCTTCAGGCTCTGGTTTCAGAATATCAAGGGATGATTGCCTAATTACTAAAATACACTGTATTTACGCTAAAGGTTCTCTATTTTCGCTGAAAACGCTCAATCATAGAGATAAGGCTAAGTATTTGTGACACTCATATCCTGCCGTGTGTTTATCCGTTTGGGGCGTATTATATCTCGTTGGAAAGATAGATCGGAGCTCTAAAGATATTGTTCCAACTTCATTTACAATGCATTAATTAAAAGTTACAGATTAACCATATATTCACAAATGTTTCTGATTTCACTCCGAACTCGTGTAGAATTTGATGCGATCATATCTTGCTCTATATTGTGCCGGTTAAAGCGTTGAATATCTCGTTGGAAATATCTTACCGAGTTCTAAAACTTGTCTTCAGGCGCTGGTTTCAAAATATCAAGGGATGATCGCCTATATACTAAAATACACTGTATTTACGCTAAAAGTGCTCTATTTTCGCTGAAAACGCTAAATCATAGAGATAAGGCTAAGTATTTGTGACACTCATATCTTGCTGTGTGTTTATCCGTTTGGAGCGTATTATATCTCGTTGGAAAGATAGATCGGGGCTCTAAATCTATTGTTCCAACTGAATTTACAATTCATTAATTAAAAGTTACAGATTAACCATATATTCACAAATGTTTCTGATTTCACTCCGAACTCGTGTAGAATTTGATGCGATCATATCTTGCTCTATTTGGTGCCGTTGAAAGCGTTTAATATCTCGTTGGTAAGCTCTTACCGAGTTCTAAAACTTTTCTTCAGGTGCTGGTTTCAAAATATCGAGGGATGATTGCCGAATTACTAAAATACACTGTATTTACGCTAAAAGTGCTCTATTTTGGCTGAAAACGCTAAATCATAGAGATAAGGCTAAGTATTTGTGACACTCATATCTTGCTGTGTGTTTATCCGTTTGGAGCGTATTATATATCGTTGGAAAGATAGATCGGATCTCTAAAGCTATTGTTCAAATTTCATTTACAATTCATTATTTAAAAGTTACAGATTAACCATATATTCACAAATGTTTCTGATTTCACTCCAAACTCGGGTAGAATTTGATGCGATCATATCTTGCTCTATTGTGTGCCGTTAAGCGTTTAATATCTCGTTGAAAAGCGCTTACCGAGTTCTAAAACTTGTTTTCAGGCGCTGGTTTCAAAATATCAAGGGATGATTGCCTAATTACTAAAATACACTGTACTTACGCGAAAAGTGCTCTATTTTCGCTGAAAATGCTAAATCATAGAGATAAGGCTAAGTATTTGTGACACTCATATCTTGCTGTGTGTTTATCCGTTTGGAGCGTATTATCTCGTTGGAAAGATAGATCGGAGCTCTAAAGCTAATCTTCCAACTTAATTTACAATACATTTATTAAAAGTTACAGATTAACCATATATTCACAAATGTTTCTGATTTCACTCCGAACTCGTGTAGAATTTGATGCGATCATATCTTGCTCTATTTTGTGCCGTTGAAAGCGTTTAACATCTCGTTGGAAACATCTTACCGAGTTCTAAAACTTGTCTTCAGGCGCTGGTTTCAAACTATCATGAGATGATTGCTAAATTACTAAAATACACTGTATTTACGCTAAAAGTCCTCTATTTTCGCTGAAAACGCTAAATAATAGAGATAAGGCTAATTATTTGTGACACTCATATCTTACTGTGTGTTAATCCGTTTGGAGCGTATTATATCTAGTTGGAGAGATAGATCGGAGCTCTAAATCTATTGTACCAACTTCATTTACAATTCATTAATTAAAAGTTACAAATTAACCATATATTCACAAATGTTTCTGATATCACTCTGAACTCGTGTAGAATTTGATGCGAACATATCTTGCTCTATTTTGTGTCGCTGAAAGCGTTTAACATCTCGTTGGAACGATCTTACTGAGTTCTAAAACTTGTCTTCTGCCGCTGAATAGGTATGCTAGTACCAAAAAGACCTTTGAAAAAGGAGACAAACTTATTGGCTACCAGATCCATGGATTTGGTAAAAGTTCCATCTTCCAATCTCAAAGAAGCAATAGAGTTTAGTGCATACTTCTTCTTCATAATGGAATGAAAATACTTAGTACACTTATCAGATTTCAAAATGTGGTTGACCTTAGCCTTTTGATTCACATAGGCTTCCTCGGCCTCTTTCAAAAATAGTGCTTTCTTTTTTGCTTTTACCAATTCCTCCTTTAGGGCTTCATCCGAAGGAGAAGAGAGAGCTAATTGATAGATTCTCTTGTACTCTTTCTTGGACACCTTTGCCCTAGCCGTGATGTGACTAAATTCATCCTTGTTGAGTTGTTTAAGGGGTTGTTTAAGAAGTTTCAGTTTTCGTGCAAGCCTAAACTGATATGTACCAACAACATCCCTATTCCAAACACTCTCCAAAATGCTATGAAACCTTTCATGTTTAAGCCACATGTTAAAAAATTTGAAGGGTTTTGACCTTTTACAAGTCACGGCTCCTATGGTAACCAAGGATGCCACATGATCAAATTCACATTCCATTTCAAGGAAATGCGCTTTACATGTTACATTATGTTGACACCAAAAGGAATTGATAAGCACTCTATCCAATTTAGCCCAAGTAGCACCCCTATTCCAAGTAAAAATTTCACCCGTAGAGGGGGCATCACTAAGGTTAGATTGGAGTTTCATATCATTTAAATGCTGCATTGCGTAGGCCGAAGGAGGGGCAGAACCTTTCCTCTTACTAGGAGAGCCTACACAATTAAAATCACCTAAAACAGTCCACGGTGCAAGAATATTTTGGCTTAATTCGGTTATATGCTCCCATAACTCTCTTTTTTGTACTATTGTATACAATGCATAAACAAAAGTCACATAAAAAGGCATTTGTGTAACCTTACAAGTAATCCTAGCATGAATATGTTGTTTATCCACTTGTACGATTACACCATCAACAAAATTGGGGTCCCAAATAATTGCCATCCGTCCCCCATTCATCTTATCAAAGTTTGTTATATACTTCCAAGAGTTAAATCTAAAATTCACAAAACTATCAAAATTCTTAGAAGACATCTTAGTTTCAAGAAGGCAAAATATTCGTACCTTATTTTTCCTTGCAAAAGAAGAAATTATTTTTTGTTTTGAGGCTTGGTTAAGCCCCCTAACATTCCATGAAGCTAAAAACATAATCAATTATGGGTCGAGACTCCTCTCCTCTTGTGGGACCTTACCTTGTCCCTCTCATTTTTCCTCCATTCTCGGATCTCCTCACACCCTTTGTACCTATCAAGAAACAATTGATAAACATTTGAAATAAAGTAGGGAGAGAAAACATACTCATCATCTATGCTAGAGACCCCGGGGAGAGACTTCAAGCAAGAGGTGGTGAAAATGAGCCCCTTCCTCGTGAAATTCCACTCAATGTCTAGGTAGTTGTCAAGCCTTGTCATGTGTTCCTTTACAAGCTCATCATGCATCAAATGGATGTTAACCTTTCCATCCTCTTCAAACTCAATCTTTGTGATAACGTCATCCATGAAAGCTTCTCTAATATCTTGGACCACTCGGCTTTCCTTTTCTTTGAATTTCCTCATATCCTTGACCTTATTTCCGTTGCCCATTAGATGCCCATCTTCATAGTATCTATTAAGGTAGTGTTGGTATACACTCCTCATAAATTCCGTTGTGTAAGCATAGCCTTTCTTCCTTTTATGAACACCCGGCAGCCCTTCAAAGCATTTTTGAGTAAACCAAACCCCGGGTTCACTTTCTTGGACCAATTTCAATGTGTGATCAATACGGACCATAGGTTCACTCACTTCTTTTTTGTGCTTCACTTCGTATGTAGGCTCACCATATTCCTCCGTTTGCATTTCAATGATGATTTCATCATCATAAATATCCATTAGGCCCTTAATTTTCCTTGGAACATCACTTTCCTCCTCATCATTGGACATGGTATCATATCTGGATGCCTCCTTTGCTTTCTCCTTTGATTTGGTGATGTTCTTTTTTCGTTCCTCCACTTTCTTTAGCCTTCTTCTTTTAAGAAAAGGGTGTACTTCTACTCCCTTTTCTTTGTTCAAAGTCTCGGGTACCCCTTTGTTAATTTGTGTAGATGTCTCGGTATTGCCTTCTTTGCTCCCGGTTTGCTTTGTATGAATGCCCTTCCCTCTTTTTGCCTCTATTGCTTTTTGAGTGACCCCTACTGCCGTGACATTAGGATCCTCATTAGCAATCAATTTTGGTTGACCTTGTCCTCCATCAAGTTCACGGATCTTGTCTTCCCTTTCTTTCTTTTCTATCTTGGCCAATGTCCTACAAGTAAATGCATGATGTCCATACATTTTACAATGAAAACAATAATTCGGGTATGTTTCATATATCAACTTTTGTATATGAAATTTCCCATTAGGCATCTTCACTTTGATGCGTAGAGGTGGGGGATTTGAAGCATCCACTTCAATGAGGACCCGTGCATAGTTTGACCTTGCTCTCTCTTGTGTGATTCTATCGGTTGTCAAGGGAACCCCTACCCTTGATGCAATCTCACTAATGATGTCCTCTTGCCACGCTTGCATAGGAAGGTATGGGAATTTGACCCATATAGGTACCCTCAAAAACTCTTCACTATCAAAGGTGAAGTTCTCGGATAGAGTCTTTAGATATAAAGACTTACCGAATAGTGAATATGGACCCTCCATCAAAACCTTGGCTCTAGCTTCCTCATCCTTAAATTTGAACAAGACCCATCCTTTGTCATATTGACGGACATTGCAATTGACACCCCATTTGGTCACCATATCTTGTATAGCTTTGATCCCGGGGAATCTACCCGCAAAGTAGCCCACCAAACAAAACCCCCAAATCTCATCTATAGATGGCATGAGTCTTGTTGAAAGATCAATAAAGTCACCAACGGGTTCCACATACTTTAATTTCATCCCTTTCGTAGGCTCCCTATTGTCTTTAAAAAGAGAGACCCGTGGAGAAGGCCTCGGCATAGGTTTTGGAATAGGCCGCGGCATAGGAGGGGGAAGGCCCTCATCCAAAGTGGTGCCCTGAATAGGTCGCGGCATAGGAGAGGAAGTGCCCTCATCCAAAGAGGTGCCCTGATTTACAACATCTTTTATAAGGAGAACATCATCTCCATTCAATTCACCAATAGCCTCCTCGGTTTGGCTTATCACCATAGCATTTGCTTCCTCCTTTTCAATTATAGCTATAGCCGAAAGATCAATTTCATATTCAGTTTCCTCCTCTATGATAACATCATCCAAGCTACTAACATTCGGAATACTTGATACATCATCCACTTGCACATTATCACAAATGGTATCTTGCACAATAACATCATCACAACCAGCATCAATACTCTCGGTACAAGTCTTAGAAGATACCTCATTTGTTTGTTGGTTTGCATCGGAGCTAGCTTCCGGAGAACCAAAAAAATCCTTGGAAGACATTTCTTGGTTTAGCATTTCTTATACCTGCCCTTGTTGGTCCTCAATTTGAGCATGAACCTCTTGACTCCCCTCGTCATCCTTAGTGTGAGCTTTTGCTTTTAACCGAGAAGATGACTTGAGAGGTTGAGGGGTTTTCTTCTTTTTCTTCGTAACCATTGAATTAAAGAGCTAAGACAAGGAAATACGGTCGCTAGGAGGTAACCACCACCTCGCTAGGAAGCATGGATGAACTGAACCCTCAACCAAGCTCGAATCCGTACCAATGGAAATAACCGTTGGAGAAGACGACTTTTTTCAATTTTTCTTGATGATGAAACAAATTATATTTGTCTAATCCCCACTCCTTGGAGAAGCTAAAAACACCTCCAAATAAAATTTTGATCGAGTAACACGAGCTGTGGAGGCGTTGACCTGTTTTTGTGAATAGTGTTTTCGGAAATGGAAACTTCGTTTTCTTACTCAAAACTTCAAAACCGAGCTCCAAATTTCAGAGGTAATACACCTTGAAGAAGCTTGATGTATTACAACTAAAATCCAAGCTCGAATCAAGAAGAAATCAAGAAGAATGGAGAAGAAACGCTCGGAAATACGTAAGTGCGAACAAGAATACCTCGCGGGAGGTAGAGAGAGACGCTCTCAACTTGTATCTTACCCCTCTTACCGAGTTCTAAAACTTGTCTTCAGGTGCTGGTTTCAAAATATCGAGGGATGATTGCCGAATTACTAAAATACACTGTATTTACGCTAAAAGTGCTCTATTTTCGCTGAAAACGCTAAATCATAGAGATAAGGCTAAGTATTTGTGACACTCATATCTTGCTGTGTGTTTATCCGTTTGGAGCGTATTATATATCGTTGGAAAGATAGATCGGAGCTCTAAAGCTATTTTTCAAATTTCATTTACAATTCATTATTTAAAAGTTACAGGTTAACCATATATTCACAAATGTTTCTGATTTCACTCCAAACTCGGGTAGAATTTGATGCGATCATATCTTGCTCTATTGTGTGCCGTTAAAAGCGTTTAATATCTCGTTGGAAAGCGCTTACCGAGTTCTAAAACTTGTTTTCAGGCGCTAGTTTCAAAATATCAAGGGATGATTGCCTAATTACTAAAATACACTGTACTTACGCGAAAAGTGCTCTATTTTCGCTGAAAATGCTAAATCATAGAGATAAGGCTAAGTATTTGTGCCACTCATATCTTGCTGTGTGTTTATCCGTTTGGAGCGTATTATCTCGTTGGAAAGATAGATCGGAGCTCTAAAGATAATCTTCCAACTTAATTTACAATACATTAATTAAAAGTTACAGATTAACCATATATTCACAAATGTTTCTGATTTCACTCCGAACTCGTGTAGAATTTGATGCGATCATATCTTGCTCTATTTTGTGCCGTTGAAAGCGTTTAACATCTCGTTGGAAACATCTTACCGAGTTCTAAAACTTTTCTTCAGGCGCTGGTTTCAAACTATCAGGGGATGATTGATAAATTACTAAAATACACTGTATTTACGCTAAAAGTCCTCTATTTTCGCTGAAAACGCTAAATAATAGAGATAAGGCTAATTATTTGTGACACTCATATCTTACTGTGTGTTAATCCGTTTGGAGCGTATTATATCTAGTTGGAAAGATAGATCGGAGCTCTAAATCTATTGTACCAACTTCATTTACAATGCATTAATTAAAAGTTACAAATTAACCATATATTCACAAATGCTTCTGATTTCACTCTGAAGTCGTGTATAATTTGATGCGAACATATCTTGCTCTATTTTGTGCCGCTGAAAGCGTTTAACATCTCGTTGGAACGATCTTACCGAGTTCTAAAACTTGTCGTCTGGCGCTGGTTTCAAAATATCAAGGGATGATTCCCTAATTACTAAAATACACTGTATTTACGCTAAAAGTGCTCTATTTTCGCTGAAAACGCTAAATAAGAGAGATAAGGCTAAGTATTTGTGACACTCATATCTTGCTGTGTGTTTATCCGTTTGGAGCGTCTTATATCACGTTGGAAATATAGATCGGAGCTCTAAAGCTATTGTTCCAAATTCATTTACAATGCATTAATTAAAAGTTACATATTAACCATATATTCACAATTGTTTCTGATTTCACTCCGATCTCGTGTAGAATTTGAGGCGATCACATCTTGCTCTATTTTGTGCCGTTGAAAGCGTTTCATATCTCGTTGGAAAGATCTTACCGAGTTCTAAAATTTGTCTTCAGGCTCGGGTTTCAGAATATCAAGGGATGATTGCCTAATTACTAAAAAACACTGTATTTACGCTAAAAGTGCTCTATTTTCGCTGGAAATGCTAAATGATAGAGATAAGGCTAAGTATTTGTGACACTCATATCTTGCTGTGTGTTTATCCGTTTGGAGCGTATTATATCTCGTTGGAAAGATAGATAGGATCTCTAAAGCTAATGTTCCAACTTAATTTACAATGGATTAATTAAAAATTACAGATTAACCATATATTCACAAATGTTTCTGATTTCACTCCGAACTCGTGTAGAATTTGACGCGATCATATCTTGCTCTATTTTGTGCCGTTGAAAGCGTTTAATATCTCGTTGGAAAGATCATACCGAGTTCTAAAACTTGTCTTCAGGCGCTGCTTTCAAAATATCAAGGGATGATTGCCTAATTACTAAAATACACTGTATTTACGCTAAAAGTGCCCTATTTTCGCTGAAAACGCTAAATCATAGAGATAAGGCTAAGTATTTGTGACACTCTAATCTTGCTGTGTGTTTATTCGTTTGGAGCGTATTATATCTCGTTGGAAAGATAGATCGGAGCTCTAAAGCTATTGTTCCAACTTAATTTACAATGCATTAATTAAGAGTTACAGATTAACCATATATTTACAAATGTTTCTGATTTCACTCCGAACTGGTGTAGAATTTGATGCGATCATATCTTGCTCTATTTTGTGCCGTTGAAAGCGTTTAATATCTCGTTGGAAAGATATTATTGAGTTCTAAAACATGTCTTCAGGCGCTGGTTTCAAAATATCAATGGATGATTGCCTAATTACTAAAATACACAGTATTTACCCTAAAAGTGCTCTATTTTCGCTGAAAACGCTAAATCATAGAGATAAGGCTAAGTATTTGTGACACTCATATCTTGCTGTGTGTTTATCCGTTTGGAGCGTATTTTATCTCGTTGGAAAGATAGATCGGAGATCTAAAGCTATTGTTCCAACTTTATTTACAATGCATTAATTAAAAGTTACAGATTAACCATATATTCACAAATGTTTCTGATTTCACTCCGAACTCGTGTAGAATTTGATGCGATCATATCTTGCTCTATTTTGTGCCGTTGAAAGCGTTTAATACCTCGTTCGAAAGATCTTAACGAGTTCTAAAACTTGTCTTCAGGCGCTGGTTTCAAAATATCAAGGGATGATTGCCTAATTACTCAAAAACACTGTATTTACGCTAAAAGTGCTCTATTTTTGCTGAAAACGCTAAATCATAGAGATAAGGCCAAGTATTTGTGACACCCATATCGTTCTGTGTGTTTATCCGTTTGGAGCGTATTATATCTCGTTGGAAAGATAGATCGGAGATCTAAAGCTATTGTTCCATCTTCATTTACAATGCATTAATTAAAAGTTACAGATTAACCATATATTCACAAATGTTTCTGATTTCACTCCGAACTCGTGTAGAATGTGATGCGATCATATCATGCTCTATTTCGTGCCGTTGAAAGCGTTTAATATCTCGTTGGAAAGATCTCACCGAGTTCTAAAACTTGTCTTCAGGCTCTGGTTTCAGAATATCAAGTATTTGTGACACTCATATCTTGCTGTGTGTTTATCCGTTTGGAGCGTATTATATCTCTATGGAAAGATAGATCGGAGCTCTAAAGCTATTTTTCCAACTTCATTTACAATGCATTAATTAAAAGTTACAGATTAACCATATATTCACAAATGTTTCTGATTTCACTCCGAACTCGTGTACAATTTGATGCGATCATATCTTGCTCTGTGTTGTGCCGTTGAAAGCGTTTAATATCTCGTTTGAAAGATCTTACCGAGTTCTAAAACTTGTCTTCAGGCGCGAGTTTCAGAGTATCAAGGGATGATTGCCTAATTACTGAAATACACTGTATTTACGCTAAAAATGCTCTATTTTCGCTAAAAACGCTAAATCATAGAGATAAGCCTAAGTATTTGTGACACTCATATGTTGCTGTGTGTTTATCCATTTGGAGCGTATTACATCTCGTTGGAAAGATAGATCGGAGATCTAAAGCTATTTTTTCAACTTCTTTTACAATGCATTAATTAAAAGTTACAGATTAACCATATATTCACAAATGTTTCTGATTTCACTCCGAACTCGTGTAGAATGTGATGCGATCATATCATGCTCTATTTTGTGCCGTTGAAAGAGTTTAATATCTCGTTGGAAAGATATTACCGAGTTCTAAAACTTGTCTTCAGGCTCTGGTTTCAGAATATCAAGGGATGATTGCCTAATTACTAAAATACACTGTATTTACGCTAAAAGTGCTCTATTTTCGCTGAAAACGCTCAATCATAGAGATAAGGCTAAGTATTTGTGACACTCATATCCTGCTGTGTGTTTATCCGTTTGGGGCGTATTATATCTCGTTGGAAAGATAGATCGGAGCTCTAAAGCTATTGTTCCAAATTCATTTACAATGCATTAATTAAAAGTTACAGATTAACCATATATTCACAAATGTTTCTGATTTCACTCCGAACTCGTGTAGAATTTGATGCGATCATATCTTGCTCTATTTTGTGCCGTTGAAAGCGTTGAATATCTTGTTTGAAAGATCTTACCGAGTTCTAAAACTTGTCGTCAGGCGCTGGTTTCAAAATATCAAAGAATGATCGCCTAATTACTAAAATACACTGTATTTACGCTAAAAGTGCTCTATTTTCGCTGAAAACGCTAAATCATAGAGATAAGGCTAAGTATTTGTGACACTCATATCTTGCTGTGTGTTTATCCGTTTGGAGCGTATTATACATCGTTGGAAAGATAGATCGGAGATCTAAAGCTATTTTTCAAATTTCATTTACAATTAATTTTTTAAAAGTTACAGGTTAACCATATATTCACAAATGTTTCTGATTTCACTCCAAACTCGGGTAGAATTTGATGCGATCATATCTTGCTCTATTGTGTGCCGTTAAAAGCGTTTAATATCTCGTTGGAAAGCGCTTACCGAGTTCTAAAACTTGTTTTCAGGCGCTGGTTTCAAAATATCAAGGGATGATTGCCTAATTACTAAAATACACTGTACTTACGCGAAAAGTGCTCTATTTTCGCTGAAAATGCTAAATCATAGAGATAAGGCTAAGTATTTGTGACACTCATATCTTGCTGTGTGTTTATCCGTTTGGAGCGTCTTATATCACGTTGGAAATATAGATCGGAGCTCTAAAGCTATTGTTCCAACTTCATTTACAATGCATTAATTAAAAGTTACATATTAACCATATATTCACAATTGTTTCTGATTTCACTCCGATCTCGTGTAGAATGTGAGGCGATCACATCTTGCTCTATTTTGTGCCGTTGAAAGCGTTTCATATCTCGTTGGAAAGATCTTACCGAGTTCTAAAATTTGTCTTCAGGCTCGGGTTTCAGAATATCAAGGGATGATTGCCTAATTACTAAAAAACACTGTATTTACGCTAAAAGTGCTCTATTTTCGCTGGAAATGCTAAATGATAGAGATAAGGCTAAGTATTTGTGACACTCATATCTTGCTGTGTGTTTATCCGTTTGGAGCGTATTATATCTCGTTGGAAAGATAGATAGGATCTCTAAAGCTAATGTTCCAACTTAATTTACAATGGATTAATTAAAAATTACAGATTAACCATATATTCACAAATGTTTCTGATTTCACTCCGAACTCGTGTAGAATTTGACGCGATCATATCTTGCTCTATTTTGTGCCGTTGAAAGCGTTTAATATCTCGTTGGAAAGATCATACCGAGTTCTAAAACTTGTCTTCAGGCGCTGCTTTCAAAATATCAAGGGAGGATTGCCTAATTACTAAAATACACTGTATTTACGCTAAAAGTGCCCTATTTTCGCTGAAAACGCTAAATCATAGAGATAAGGCTAAGTATTTGTGACACTCTAATCTTGCTGTGTGTTTATTCGTTTGGAGCGTATTATATCTCGTTGGAAAGATAGATCGGAGCTCTAAAGCTATTGTTCCAACTTAATTTACAATGCATTAATTAAGAGTTACAGATTAACCATATATTTACAAATGTTTCTGATTTCACTCCGAACTGGTGTAGAATTTGATGCGATCATATCTTGCTCTACTTTGTGCCGTTGAAAGCGTTTAATATCTCGTTGGAAAGATATTATCGAGTTCTAAAACATGTCTTCAGGCGCTGGTTTCAAAATATCAATGGATGATTGCCTAATTACTAAAATACACAGTATTTACCCTAAACGTGCTCTATTTTCGCTGAAAACGCTAAATCATAGAGATAAGGCTAAGTATTTGTGACACTCATATCTTGCTGTGTGTTTATCCGTTTGGAGCGTATTTTATCTCGTTGGAATGATAGATCGGAGATCTAAAGCTATTGTTCCAACTTTATTTACAATGCATTAATTAAAAGTTACAGATTAACCATGTATTCACAAATGTTTCTGATTTCACTCCGAACTCGTGTAGAATTTGATGCGATCATATCTTGCTCTATTTTGTGCCGTTGAAAGCGTTTAATACCTCGTTCGAAAGATCTTAACGAGTTCTAAAACTTGTCTTCAGGCGCTGGTTTCAAAATATCAAGGGATGATTGCCTAATTACTCAAAAACAGTGTATTTACGCTAAAAGTGCTCTATTTTTGCTGAAAACGCTAAATCATAGAGATAAGGCCAAGTATTTGTGACACCCATATCGTTCTGTGTGTTTATCCGTTTGGAGCGTATTATATCTCGTTGGAAAGATAGATCTGAGATCTAAAGCTATTGTTCCATCTTCATTTACAATGCATTAATTAAAAGTTACAGATTAACCATATATTCACAAATGTTTCTGATTTCACTCCGAACTCGTGTAGAATTTGATGCGATCATATCTTGCTCTATTTTGTGCCGTTGAAAGCGTTGAATATCTTGTTTGAAAGATCTTACCGAGTTCTAAAACTTGTCGTCAGGCGCTGGTTTCAAAATATCAAAGAATGATCGCCTAATTACTAAAATACACTGTATTTACGCTAAAAGTGCTCTATTTTCGCTGAAAACGCTAAATCATAGAGATAAGGCTAAGTATTTGTGACACTCATATCTTGCTGTGTGTTTATCCGTTTGGAGCGTATTATATATCGTTGAAAAGATAGATCGGAGATCTAAAGCTATTTTTCAAATTTCATTTACAATTCATTTTTTAAAAGTTACAGGTTAACCATATATTCACAAATGTTTCTGATTTCACTCCAAACTCGGGTAGAATTTGATGCGATCATATCTTGCTCTATTGTGTGCCGTTAAAAGCGTTTAATATCTCGTTGGAAAGCGCTTACCGAGTTCTAAAACTTGTTTTCAGGCGCTGGTTTCAAAATATCAAGGGATGATTGCCTAATTACTAAAATACACTGTACTTACGCGAAAAGTGCTCTATTTTCGCTGAAAATGCTAAATCATAGAGATAAGGCTAAGTATTTGTGACACTCATATCTTGCTGTGTGTTTATCCGTTTGGAGCGTCTTATATCACGTTGGAAATATAGATCGGAGCTCTAAAGCTATTGTTCCAACTTCATTTACAATGCATTAATTAAAAGTTACATATTAACCATATATTCACAATTGTTTCTGATTTCACTCCGATCTCGTGTAGAATGTGAGGCGATCACATCTTGCTCTATTTTGTGCCGTTGAAAGCGTTTCATATCTCGTTGGAAAGATCTTACCGAGTTCTAAAATTTGTCTTCAGGCTCGGGTTTCAGAATATCAAGGGATGATTGCCTAATTACTAAACAACACTGTATTTACGCTAAAAGTGCTCTATTTTCGCTGGAAATGCTAAATGATAGAGATAAGGCTAAGTACTTGTGACACTCATATCTTGCTGTGTGTTTATCCGTTTGGAGCGTATTATATCTCGTTGGAAAGATAGATAGGATCTCTAAAGCTAATGTTCCAACTTAATTTACAATGGATTAATTAAAAATTACAGATTAACCATATATTCACAAATGTTTCTGATTTCACTCCGAACTCGTGTAGAATTTGACGCGATCATATCTTGCTCTATTTTGTGCCGTTGAAAGCGTTTAATATCTCGTTGGAAAGATCATACCGAGTTCTAAAACTTGTCTTCAGGCGCTGCTTTCAAAATATCAAGGGATGATTGCCTAATTACTAAAATACACTGTATTTACGCTAAAAGTGCCCTATTTTCGCTGAAAACGCTAAATCATAGAGATAAGGCTAAGTATTTGTGACACTCTAATCTTGCTGTGTGTTTATTCGTTTGGAGCGTATTATATCTCGTTGGAAAGATAGATCGGAGCTCTAAAGCTATTGTTCCAACTTAATTTACAATGCATGAATTAAGAGTTACAGATTAACCATATATTTACAAATGTTTCTGATTTTACTCCGAACTGGTGTAGAATTTGATGCGATCATATCTTGCTCTATTTTGTGCCGTTGAAAGCGTTTAATATCTCGTTGGAAAGATATTATCGAGTTCTAAAACATGTCTTCAGGCGCTGGTTTCAAAATATCAATGGATGATTGCCTAATTACTAAAATACACAGTATTTACCCTAAAAGTGCTCTATTTTCGCTGAAAACGCTAAATCATAGAGATAAGGCTAAGTATTTGTGACACTCATATCTTGCTGTGTGTTTATCCGTTTGGAGCGTATTTTATCTCGTTGGAATGATAGATCGGAGATCTAAAGCTATTGTTCCAACTTTATTTACAATGCATTAATTAAAAGTTACAGATTAACCATATATTCACAAATGTTTCTGATTTCACTCCGAACTCGTGTAGAATTTGATGCGATCATATCTTGCTCTATTTTGTGCCGTTGAAAGCGTTTAATACCTCGTTCGAAAGATCTTAACGAGTTCTAAAACTTGTCTTCAGGCGCTGGTTTCAAAATATCAAGGGATGATTGCCTAATTACTCAAAAACACTGTATTTACGCTAAAAGTGCTCTATTTTTCCTGAAAACGCTAAATCATAGAGATAAGGCCAAGTATTTGTGACACCCATATCGTTCTGTGTGTTTATCCGTTTGGAGCGTATTATATCTCGTTGGAAAGATAGATCGGAGATCTAAAGCTATTGTTCCATCTTCATTTACAATGCATTAATTAAAAGTTACAGATTAACCATATATTCACAAATGTTTCTGATTTCACTCCGAACTCGTGTAGAATGTGATGCGATCATATCATGCTCTATTTCGTGCCGTTGAAAGCGTTTAATATCTCGTTGGAAAGATCTCACCGAGTTCTAAAACTTGTCTTCAGGCTCTGGTTTCAGAATATCAAGTATTTGTGACACTCATATCTTGCTGTGTGTTTATCCGTTTGGAGCGTATTATATCTCTATGGAAAGATAGATCGGAGCTCTAAAGCTATTGTTCCAACTTCATTTACAATGCATTAATTAAAAGTTACAGATTAACCATATATTCACAAATGTTTCTGATTTCACTCTGAACTCGTGTACAATTTGATGCGATCATATCTTGCTCTGTGTTGTGCCGTTGAAAGCGTTTAATATCTCGTTTGAAAGATCTTACCGAGTTCTAAAACTTGTCTTCAGGAGCGAGTTTCAGAGTATCAAGGGATGATTGCCTAATTACTGAAATACACTGTATTTACGCTAAAAATGCTCTATTTTCGCTAAAAACGCTAAATCATAGAGATAAGCCTAAGTATTTGTGACACTCATATGTTGCTGTGTGTTTATCCATTTGGAGCGTATTACATCTCGTTGGAAAGATAGATCGGAGATCTAAAGCTATTGTTTCAACTTCTTTTACAATGCATTAATTAAAAGTTACAGATTAACCATATATTCACAAATGTTTCTGATTTCACTCCGAACTCGTGTAGAATGTGATGCGATCATATCATGCTCTATTTTGTGCCGTTGAAAGCGTTTAATATCTCGTTGGAAAGATCTTACCGAGTTCTAAAACTTGTCTTCAGGCTCTGGTTTCAGAATATCAAGGGATGATTGCCTAATTACTAAAATACACTGTATTTACGCTAAAAGTGCTCTATTTTCGCTGAAAACGCTCAATCATAGAGATAAGGCTAAGTATTTGTGACACTCATATCCTGCTGTGTGTTTATCCGTTTGGGGCGTATTATATCTCGTTGGAAAGATAGATCGGAGCTCTAAAGCTATTGTTCCAAATTCATTTACAATGCATTAATTAAAAGTTACAGATTAACCATATATTCACAAATGTTTCTGATTTCACTCCGAACTCGTGTAGAATTTGATGCGATCATATCTTGCTCTATTTTGTGCCGTTGAAAGCGTTGAATATCTTGTTTGAAAGATCTTACCGAGTTCTAAAACTTGTCGTCAGGCGCTGGTTTCAAAATATCAAAGAATGATCGCCTAATTACTAAAATACACTGTATTTACGCTAAAAGTGCTCTATTTTCGCTGAAAACGCTAAATCATAGAGATAAGGCTAAGTATTTGTGACACTCATATCTTGCTGTGTGTTTATCCGTTTGGAGCGTATTATATATCGTTGGAAAGATAGATCGGAGATCTAAAGCTATTTTTTAAATTTCATTTACAATTCATTTTTTAAAAGTTACAGGTTAACCATATATTCACAAATGTTTCTGATTTCACTCCAAACTCGGGTAGAATTTGATGCGATCATATCTTGCTCTATTGTGTGCCGTTAAAAGCGTTTAATATCTCGTTGGAAAGCGCTTATCGAGTTCTAAAACTTGTTTTCAGGCGCTGGTTTCAAAATATCAAGGGATGATTGCCTAATTACTAAAATACACAGTACTTACGCGAAAAGTGCTCTATTTTCGCTGAAAATGCTAAATCATAGAGATAAGGCTAAGTATTTGTGACACTCATATCTTGCTGTGTGTTTATCCGTTTGGAGCGTCTTATATCACGTTGGAAATATAGATCGGAGCTCTAAAGCTATTGTTCCAACTTCATTTACAATGCATTAATTAAAAGTTACATATTAACCATATATTCACAATTGTTTCTGATTTCACTCCGATCTCGTGTAGAATGTGAGGCGATCACATCTTGCTCTATTTTGTGCCGTTGAAAGCGTTTCATATCTCGTTGGAAAGATCTTACCGAGTTCTAAAATTTGTCTTCAGGCTCGGGTTTCAGAATATCAAGGGATGATTGCCTAATTACTAAAAAACACTGTATTTACGCTAAAAGTGCTCTATTTTCGCTGGAAATGCTAAATGATAGAGATAAGGCTAAGTATTTGTGACACTCATATCTTGCTGTGTGTTTATCTGTTTGGAGCGTATTATATCTCGTTGGAAAGATAGATAGGATCTCTAAAGCTAATGTTCCAACTTAATTTACAATGGATTAATTAAAAATTACAGATTAACCATATATTCACAAATGTTTCTGATTTCACTCCGAACTCGTGTAGAATTTGACGCGATCATATCTTGCTCTATTTTGTGCCGTTGAAAGCGTTTAATATCTCGTTGGAAAGATCATACCGAGTTCTAAAACTTGTCTTCAGGCGCTGCTTTCAAAATATCAAGGGATGATTGCCTAATTACTAAAATACACTGTATTTACGCTAAAAGTGCCCTATTTTCGCTGAAAACGCTAAATCATAGAGATAAGGCTAAGTATTTGTGACACTCTAATCTTGCTGTGTGTTTATTCGTTTGGAGCGTATTATATCTCGTTGGAAAGATAGATCGGAGCTCTAAAGCTATTGTTCCAACTTAATTTACAATGCATTAATTAAGAGTTACAGATTAACCATATATTTACAAATGTTTCTGATTTCACTCCGAACTGGTGTAGAATTTGATGCGATCATATCTTGCTCTATTTTGTGCCGTTGAAAGCTTTTAATATCTCGTTGGAAAGATATTATCGAGTTCTAAAACATGTCTTCAGGCGCTGGTTTCAAAATATCAATGGATGATTGCCTAATTACTAAAATACACAGTATTTACCCTAAAAGTGCTCTATTTTCGCTGAAAACGCTAAATCATAGAGATAAGGCTAAGTATTTGTGACACTCATATCTTGCTGTGTGTTTATCCGTTTGGAGCGTATTTTATCTCGTTGGAATGATAGATCGGAGATCTAAAGCTATTGTTCCAACTTTATTTACAATGCATTAATTAAAAGTTACAGATTAACCATATATTCACAAATGTTTCTGATTTCACTCCGAACTCGTGTAGAATTTGATGCGATCATATCTTGCTCTATTTTGTGCCGTTGAAAGCGTTTAATACCTCGTTCGAAAGATCTTAACGAGTTCTAAAACTTGTCTTCAGGCGCTGGTTTCAAAATATCAAGGGATGATTGCCTAATTACTCAAAAACACTGTATTTACGCTAAAAGTGCTCTATTTTTGCTGAAAACGCTAAATCATAGAGATAAGGCCAAGTATTTGTGACACCCATATCGTTCTGTGTGTTTATCCGTTTGGAGCGTATTATATCTCGTTGGAAAGATAGATCGGAGATCTAAAGCTATTGTTCCATCTTCATTTACAATGCATTAATTAAAAGTTACAGATTAACCATATATTCACAAATGTTTCTGATTTCACTCCGAACTCGTGTAGAATGTGATGCGATCATATCATGCTCTATTTCGTGCCGTTGAAAGCGTTTAATATCTCGTTGGAAAGATCTCACCGAGTTCTAAAACTTGTCTTCAGGCTCTGGTTTCAGAATATCAAGTATTTGTGACACTCATATCTTGCTGTGTGTTTATCCGTTTGGAGCGTATTATATCTCTATGGAAAGATAGATCGGAGCTCTAAAGCTATTGTTCCAACTTCATTTACAATGCATTAATTAAAAGTTACAGATTAACCATATATTCACAAATGTTTCTGATTTCACTCCGAACTCGTGTACAATTTGATGCGTTCATATCTTGCTCTGTGTTGTGCCGTTGAAAGCGTTTAATATCTCGTTTGAAAGATCTTACCGAGTTCTAAAACTTGTCTTCAGGCGCGAGTTTCAGAGTATCAAGGGATGATTGCCTAATTACTGAAATACACTGTATTTACGCTAAAAATGCTCTATTTTCGCTAAAAACGCTAAATCATAGAGATAAGCCTAAGTATTTGTGACACTCATATGTTGCTGTGTGTTTATCCATTTGGAGCGTATTACATCTCGTTGGAAAGATAGATCGGAGATCTAAAGCTATTGTTTCAACTTCTTTTACAATGCATTAATTAAAAGTTACAGATTAACCATATATTCACAAATGTTTCTGATTTCACTCCGAACTCGTGTAGAATGTGATGCGATCATATCATGCTCTATTTTGTGCCGTTGAAAGCGTTTAATATCTCGTTGGAAAGATCTTACCGAGTTCTAAAACTTGTCTTCAGGCTCTGGTTTCAGAATATCAAGGGATGATTGCCTAATTACTAAAATACACTGTATTTACGCTAAAAGTGCTCTATTTTCGCTGAAAACGCTCAATCATAGAGATAAGGCTAAGTATTTGTGACACTCATATCCTGCTGTGTGTTTATCCGTTTGGGGCGTATTATATCTCGTTGGAAAGATAGATCGGAGCTCTAAAGCTATTGTTCCAAATTCATTTACAATGCATTAATTAAAAGTTACAGATTAACCATATATTCACAAATGTTTCTGATTTCACTCCGAACTCGTGTAGAATTTGATGCGATCATATCTTGCTCTATTTTGTGCCGTTGAAAGCGTTGAATATCTTGTTTGAAAGATCTTACCGAGTTCTAAAACTTGTCGTCAGGCGCTGGTTTCAAAATATCAAAGAATGATCGCCTAATTACTAAAATACACTGTATTTACGCTAAAAGTGCTCTATTTTCGCTGAAAACGCTAAATCATAGAGATAAGGCTAAGTATTTGTGACACTCATATCTTGCTGTGTGTTTATCCGTTTGGAGCGTATTATATATCGTTGGAAAGATAGATCGGAGATCTAAAGCTATTTTTCAAATTTCATTTACAATTCATTTTTTAAAAGTTACAGGTTAACCATATATTCACAAATGTTTCTGATTTCACTCCAAACTCGGGTAGAATTTGATGCGATCATATCTTGCTCTATTGTGTGCCGTTAAAAGCGTTTAATATCTCGTTGGAAAGCGCTTATCGAGTTCTAAAACTTGTTTTCAGGCGCTGGTTTCAAAATATCAAGGGATGATTGCCTAATTACTAAAATACACAGTACTTACGCGAAACGTGCTCTATTTTCGCTGAAAATGCTAAATCATAGAGATAAGGCTAAGTATTTGTGACACTCATATCTTGCTGTGTGTTTATCCGTTTGGAGCGTCTTATATCACGTTGGAAATATAGATCGGAGCTCTAAAGCTATTGTTCCAACTTCATTTACAATGCATTAATTAAAAGTTACATATTAACCATATATTCACAATTGTTTCTGATTTCACTCCGATCTCGTGTAGAATGTGAGGCGATCACATCTTGCTCTATTTTGTGCCGTTGAAAGCGTTTCATATCTCGTTGGAAAGATCTTACCGAGTTCTAAAATTTGTCTTCAGGCTCGGGTTTCAGAATATCAAGGGATGATTGCCTAATTACTAAAAAACACTGTATTTACGCTAAAAGTGCTCTATTTTCGCTGGAAATGCTAAATGATAGAGATAAGGCTAAGTATTTGTGACACTCATATCTTGCTGTGTGTTTATCCGTTTGGAGCGTATTATATCTCGTTGGAAAGATAGATAGGATCTCTAAAGCTAATGTTCCAACTTAATTTACAATGGATTAATTAAAAATTACAGATTAACCATATATTCACAAATGTTTCTGATTTCACTCCGAACTCGTGTAGAATTTGACGCGATCATATCTTGCTCTATTTTGTGCCGTTGAAAGCGTTTAATATCTCGTTGGAAAGATCATACCGAGTTCTAAAACTTGTCTTCAGGCGCTGCTTTCAAAATATCAAGGGATGATTGCCTAATTACTAAAATACACTGTATTTACGCTAAAAGTGCCCTATTTTCGCTGAAAACGCTAAATCATAGAGATAAGGCTAAGTATTTGTGACACTCTAATCTTGCTGTGTGTTTATTCGTTTGGAGCGTATTATATCTCGTTGGAAAGATAGATCGGAGCTCTAAAGCTATTGTTCCAACTTAATTTACAATGCATTAATTAAGAGTTACAGATTAACCATATATTTACAAATGTTTCTGATTTCACTCCGAACTGGTGTAGAATTTGATGCGATCATATCTTGCTCTATTTTGTGCCGTTGAAAGCTTTTAATATCTCGTTGGAAAGATATTATCGAGTTCTAAAACATGTCTTCAGGCGCTGGTTTCAAAATATCAATGGATGATTGCCTAATTACTAAAATACACAGTATTTACCCTAAAAGTGCTCTATTTTCGCTGAAAACGCTAAATCATAGAGATAAGGCTAAGTATTTGTGACACTCATATCTTGCTGTGTGTTTATCCGTTTGGAGCGTATTTTATCTCGTTGGAATGATAGATCGGAGATCTAAAGCTATTGTTCCAACTTTATTTACAATGCATTAATTAAAAGTTACAGATTAACCATATATTCACAAATGTTTCTGATTTCACTCCGAACTCGTGTAGAATTTGATGCGATCATATCTTGCTCTATTTTGTGCCGTTGAAAGCGTTTAATACCTCGTTCGAAAGATCTTAACGAGTTCTAAAACTTGTCTTCAGGCGCTGGTTTCAAAATATCAAGGGATGATTGCCTAATTACTCAAAAACACTGTATTTACGCTAAAAGTGCTCTATTTTTGCTGAAAACGCTAAATCATAGAGATAAGGCCAAGTATTTGTGACACCCATATCGTTCTGTGTGTTTATCCGTTTGGAGCGTATTATATCTCGTTGGAAAGATAGATCGGAGATCTAAAGCTATTGTTCCATCTTCATTTACAATGCATTAATTAAAAGTTACAGATTAACCATATATTCACAAATGTTTCTGATTTCACTCCGAACTCGTGTAGAATGTGATGCGATCATATCATGCTCTATTTCGTGCCGTTGAAAGCGTTTAATATCTCGTTGGAAAGATCTCACCGAGTTCTAAAACTTGTCTTCAGGCTCTGGTTTCAGAATATCAAGTATTTGTGACACTCATATCTTGCTGTGTGTTTATCCGTTTGGAGCGTATTATATCTCTATGGAAAGATAGATCGGAGCTCTAAAGCTATTGTTCCAACTTCATTTACAATGCATTAATTAAAAGTTACAGATTAACCATATATTCACAAATGTTTCTGATTTCACTCCGAACTCGTGTACAATTTGATGCGATCATATCTTGCTCTGTGTTGTGCCGTTGAAAGCGTTTAATATCTCGTTTGAAAGATCTTACCGAGTTCTAAAACTTGTCTTCAGGCGCGAGTTTCAGAGTATCAAGGGATGATTGCCTAATTACTGAAATACACTGTATTTACGCTAAAAATGCTCTATTTTCGCTAAAAACGCTAAATCATAGAGATAAGCCTAAGTATTTGTGACACTCATATGTTGCTGTGTGTTTATCCATTTGGAGCGTATTACATCTCGTTGGAAAGATAGATCGGAGATCTAAAGCTATTGTTTCAACTTCTTTTACAATGCATTAATTAAAAGTTACAGATTAACCATATATTCACAAATGTTTCTGATTTCACTCCGAACTCGTGTAGAATGTGATGCGATCATATCATGCTCTATTTTGTGCCGTTGAAAGCGTTTAATATCTCGTTGGAAAGATCTTACCGAGTTCTAAAACTTGTCTTCAGGCTCTGGTTTCAGAATATCAAGGGATGATTTCCTAATTACTAAAATACACTGTATTTACGCTAAAAGTGCTCTATTTTCGCTGAAAACGCTCAATCATAGAGATAAGGCTAAGTATTTGTGACACTCATATCCTGCTGTGTGTTTATCCGTTTGGGGCGTATTATATCTCGTTGGAAAGATAGATCGGAGCTCTAAAGCTATTGTTCCAAATTCATTTACAATGCATTAATTAAAAGTTACAGATTAACCATATATTCACAAATGTTTCTGATTTCACTCCGAACTCGTGTAGAATTTGATGCGATCATATCTTGCTCTATTTTGTGCCGTTGAAAGCGTTGAATATCTTGTTTGAAAGATCTTACCGAGTTCTAAAACTTGTCGTCAGGCGCTGGTTTCAAAATATCAAAGAATTATCGCCTAATTACTAAAATACAATTTATTTACGCTAAAAGTGCTCTATTTTCGCTGAAAACGATAAATCATAGAGATAAGGCTAAGTATTTGTGACACTCATATCTTTCTGTGTGTTTATCCGTTTGGAGCGTATTATATATCGTTGGAAAGATAGATCGGAGATCTAAAGCTATTTTTCAAATTTCATTTACAATGCATTATTTAAAAGTTACAGGTTAACCATATATTCACAAATGTTTCTGATTTCACTCCAAACTCGGGTAGAATTTGATGCGATCATATCTTGCTCTATTGTGTGCCGTTAAAAGCGTTTAATATCTCGTTGGAAAGCGCTTACCGAGTTCTAAAACTTGTTTTCAGGCGCTGGTTTCAAAATATCAAGGGATGATTGCCTAATTACTAAAATACACTGTACTTACGCGAAAAGTGCTCTATTTTCGCTGAAAATGCTAAATCATAGAGATAAGGCTAAGTATTTGTGACACTCATATCTTGCTGTGTGTTTATCCGTTTGGAGCGTATTATCTCGTTGGAAAGATAGATCGGATCTCTAAAGCTAATCTTCCAACTTGATTTACAATACATTAATTAAAAGTTACAGATTAACCATATATTCACAAATGTTTCTGATTTCACTCCGAACTCGTGTCGAATTTCATGCAATCATATCTTGCTCTATTTTGTGCCGTTGAAAGCGTTTAACATCTCGTTGGAAACATCTTACCGAGTTCTAACACATGTCTTCAGGCGCTGGTTTCAAACTATCATGGGATGATTGCCAAATTACTAAAATACACTGTATTTACGCTAAAAGTCCTCTATTTTCGCTGAAAACGCTAAATAATAGAGATAAGGCTAATTACTTGTGACACTCATATCTTACTGTGTGTTAATCCGTTTGGAGCGTATTATATCTAGTTGGAAAGATAGATTGGAGCTCTAAATCTATTGTACCAACTTCATTTACAATGCATAAATTAAAAGTTACAAATTAACCATATATTCACAAATGTTTCTGATTTCACTCTGAAGTCGTGTATAATTTGATTCGAACATATCTTGCTCTATTTTGTGCCGCTGAAAGCGTTTAACATCTCGTTGGAACGATCTTACCGAGTTCTAAAACTTGTCTTCTGGCGCTGGTTTCAAAATATCAAGGGATAATTCCCTAATTACTAAAATACACTGTATTTACGCTAAAAGTGCTCTATTTTCGCTGAAAACGCTAAATAAGAGAGATAAGGCTAAGTATTTGTGACACTCATATCTTGCTGTGTGTTTATCCGTTTGGAGCGTCTTATATCTCGTTGGAAAGATAGATCGGAGCTCTAAAGATATTGTTCCAACTTCATTTACAATGCATTAATTAAAAGTTACATATTAACCATATATTCACAATTGTTTCTGATTTCACTCCGAACTCGTGTAGAATTTGAGGCGATCACATCTTGCTCTATTTTGTGCCGTTGAATGCGTTTAATATCTCGTTGGAAAGATCTTACCGAGTTCTAAAATTTGTCTTCAGGCTCGGGTTTCAGAATATCAAGGGATGATTGCCTAATTACTAAAAAACACTGTATTTACGCTAAAAGTGCTCTATTTTCGCTGAAAATGCTAAATGATAGAGATAAGGCTAAGTATTTGTGACACTCATATCTTGCTGTGTGTTTATCCGTTTGGAGCGTATTATATCTCGTTGGAAAGATAGATCGGAGCTCTAAAGCTAATGTTCCAACTTAATTTACAATTGATTAATTAAAAGTTACAGATTAACCATATATTCACAAATGTTTCTGATTTCACTCCGAACTCGTGTAGAATTTGACGCGATCATATCTTGCTCTATTTTGTGCCGTTGAAAGCGTTTAATATCTCGTTGGAAAGATCTTACCGAGTTATAAAACTTGTCTTCAGGCGCTGGTTTCAAAATATCAAGGGATGATTGCCTAATTACTAAAATACACTGTATTTACGCTAAAAGTGCTCTGTTTTCGCTGAAAACGCTAAATCATAGAGATAAGGCTAAGTATTTGTGACACTCTAATCTTGCTGTGTGTTTATTCGTTTGGAGCGTATTATATCTCGTTAGAAAGATAGATCGGAGCTCTAAAGCTATTGTTCCAACTAAATTTACAATGCATTAATTAAAAGTTACAGATTAACCATATATTCACAAATGTTTCTGATTTCACTCCGAACTCGTGTAGAATTTGATGCGATCATATCTTGCTCTATTTTGTGCCGTTGAAAGCGTTTAATACCTCGTTCGAAAGATCTTAACGAGTTCTAAAACTTGTCTTCAGGCGCTGGTTTCAAAATATCAAGGGATGATTGCCTAATTACTCAAATACACTGTATTTACGCTAAAAGTGCTCTATTTTTGCTGAAAACGCTAAATCATAGAGATAAGGCCAAGTATTTGTGACACCCATATCTTTCTGTTTGTTTATCCGTTTGGAGCGTATTATATCTCGTTGGAAAGATTGATCGGAGATCTAAAGCTATTGTTCCATCTTCATTTACAATGCATTAATTAAAAGTTACAGATTAACCATATATTCACAAATGTTTCTGATTTCACTCCGAACTAGTGTAGAATGTGATGAGATCATATCATGCTCTATTTCGTGCCGTTGAAAGCGTTTAATATCTCGTTGGAAAGATATCACCGAGTTCTAAAACTTGTCTTCAGGCTCTGGTTTCAGAATATCAAGTATTTGTGACACTCATATCTTGCTGTGTGTTTATCCGTTTGGAGCGTATTATATCTCTATGGAAAGATAGATCGGAGCTCTAAAGCTATTGTTCCAACTTCATTTACAATGCATTAATTAAAAGTTACAGATTAACCATATATTCACAAATGTTTCTGATTTCACTCTGAACTCGTGTAGAATTTGATGCGATCATATCATGCCCTATTATGTACCGTTGAAAGCGTTTAATATCTCGTTGGAGAGATCTTACCGAGTTCTAAAACTTGTCTTCAGGCGCTGGTTTCAAAATATCAAGGGATGATCGCCTAATTACTAAAATACACTGTATTTACGCTAAAAGTGCTCTATTTTCGCTGAAAACGCTAAATCATAGAGATAAGCCTAAGTATTTGTGACACTCATATGTTGCTGTGTGTTTATCCATTTGGAGCGTATTATATCTCGTTGGAAAGATAGATCGGATATCTAAAGCTATTGTTTCAACTTCTTTTACAATGCATTAATTAAAAGTTACAGATTAACCATATATTCACAAATGTTTCTGATTTCACTCCGAACTCGTGTAGAATATGATGCGATCATATCATGCTCTATTTTGTGCCGTTGAAAGCGTTTAATATCTCGTTAGAAAGATCTTACCGATTTCTAAAACTTGTCTTCAGGCTCTGGTTTCAGAATATCAAGGGATGATTGCCTAATTACTAAAATACACTGTATTTACGCTAAAAGTGCTCTATTTTCGCTGAAATCCTCAATCATAGAGATAAGGCTAAGTATTTGTGACACTCATATCCTGCTGTGTGTTTATCCGTTTGGGGCGTATTATATCTCGTTGGAAAGATAGATCGGAGCTCTAAAGCTATTGTTCCAACTTCATTTAGAATGCATTAATTAAAAGTTACAGATTAACCATATATTCACAAATGTTTCTGATTTCACTCCGAACTCGTGTAGAATTTGATGCGATCATATCTTGCTCTGTGTTGTGCCGTTAAAAGCGTTTAATATCTCGTTGGAAAGATCTTACCGAGTTCTAAAACTTTTCTTCAGGCGCTGGTTTCAAAGTATCAAGGGATGATTGACTAATTACTAAAATACACTGTATTTACGCTAAAAGTGCTCTATTTTCGCTGAAAACGCAAAATCATAGAGATAAGGCTAAGTATTTGTGACACTCATATCTTTCTGTGTGTTTATCCGTTTAGAGCGTATTATATCTAGTTGGAAAGATAGATCAGAGCTCTAAAGCTATTGTTCCAACTTCATTTGCAGTGCATTAATTAAAAGGTACATATTAACCATATTTTGACAAATGTTTCTGATTTCACTCCGAACTCGTGTAGAATTTGATGCGATCATATCTTGCTCTATTTTTTGCCGTTAAAAGCGTTTAATATCTCGGTGGAAATATCTTAACGAGTTCTAAAACTTGTCTTCAGGAGCTGGTTTCAAAATATCAAGGGATGTTTGCCTAATTACTAAAATACACTGTATTTACGCTAAAAGTGCTCTATTTTCGCTGAAAACGCTAAATCTTAGAGATAAGGCTAAGTATTTGTGACACTCATATCTTTCTGTGTGTTTATCAGTTCGGAGCTCTAAAGCTATTGTTCCAACTTCATTTACAATGCATTTATTAAAAGTTACAGATTAACCATATATTCACAAATGTTTCTGATTTCACTCTGAACTCGTGTAGAATTTGATGCGATCATATCATGCCCTATTATGTACCGTTGAAAGCGTTTAATATCTCGTTGGAGAGATCTTACCGAGTTCTAAAACTTGTCTTCAGGCGCTGGATTCAAAATATCAAGGGATGATCGCCTAATTACTAAAATACACTGTATTTACGCTAAACGTGCTCTATTTTCGCTGAAAACGCTAAATCATAGAGATAAGCCTAAGTATTTGTGACACTCATATGTTGCTGTGTGTTTATCCATTTGGAGCGTATTATATCTCGTTGGAAAGATAGATCAGAGATCTAAAGCTATTGTTTCAACTTCTTTTACAATGCATTAATTAAAAGTTACAGATTAACCATATATTCACAAATGATTCTGATTTCACTCCGAACTCGTGTAGAATGTGATGCGATCATATCATGCTCTATTTTGTGCCGTTGAAAGCGTTTAATATCTCGTTGGAAAGATCTTACCGAGTTCTAAAACTTGTCTTCAGGCTCTGGTTTCAGAATATCAAGGGATGATTGCCTAATTACTAAAATACACTGTATTTACGCTAAAAGTGCTCTATTTTCGCTGAAAACGCTCAATCATAGAGATAAGGCTAAGTATTTGTGACACTCATATCCTGCTTTGTGTTTATCCGTTTGGGGCGTATTATATCTCGTTGGAAAGATAGATCGGAGCTCTAAAGCTATTGTTCCAACTTCATTTACAATGCATTAATTAAAAGTTACAGATTAACCATATATTCACAAATGTTTCTGATTTCACTCCGAACTCGTGTAGAATTTGATGCGATCATATCTTGCTCTATTTGGTGCCGTTGAAAGCGTTTAATATCTCGTTGGAAATCTCTTACCGAGTTCTAAAACTTGTCTTCAGGTGCTGGTTTCAAAATATCATGGGATGATTGCCGAATTACTAAAATACACTATATTTACGCTAAAAGTGCTCTATTTTCGCTGAAAACGCGAAATCATAGAGATAAGGCTAAGTATTTGTGACACTCATATCTTGCTGTGTGTTTATCCGTTTGGAGCGTATTATATATCGTTGGAAAGATAGATCGGAGCTCTAAAGCTATTGTTCAAATTTCATTTACAATTCATTATTTAAAAGTTACAGATTAACCATATATTCACAAATGTTTCTGATTTCACTCCAAACTCGGGTAGAATTTGATGCGATCATATCTTGCTCTATTGTGTGCCGTTAAAAGCGTTTAATATCTCGTTGGAAAGCGCTTACCGAGTTCTAAAACTTGTCTTCAGGTGCTGGTTTCAAAATATCAAGGGATGATTGCCGAATTACTAAAATACACTGTATTTACGCTAAAAGTGCTCTATTTTCGCTGAAAACGCTAAATCATAGAGATAAGGCTAAGTATTTGTGACACTCATATCTTGCTGTGTGTTTATCCGTTTGGAGCGTATTATATATCGTTGGAAAGATAGATCGGAGCTCTAAAGCTATTGTTCAAATTTCATTTACAATTCATTATTTAAAAGTTACAGATTAACCATATATTCACAAATGTTTCTGATTTCACTCCAAACTTGGGTAGAATTTGATGCGATCATATCTTGCTCTATTGTGTGCCGTTAAAAGCGTTTAATATCTCGTTGGAAAGCGCTTACCGAGTTCTAAAACTTTTTTTCAGGCGCTGGTTTCAAAATATCAAGGGATGATTTCCTAATTACTAAAACTCACTGTATTTACACTAAAAGTGCCATGTTTTCGCTGAAAACGCTAAATCATAGAGATAAGGCTAAGTATTTGTGACACTCATATCTTGCTGTGTCTTTATTCGTTTGGAGCGTATTATATCTCGTTGGAAAGATAGATCGGAGCTCTAGAGCTATTGTTCCAAATTCATTAACAATGCATTAATTAAAAGTTACAGATTAACGATATATTCACAAATGTTTCTGATTTCACTCCGAACTCGTGTAGACTTTTATGCGATCATATCTTGCTCTGTGTTGTGCCGTTAAAAGCGTTTAATATCTCGTTGGAAAGATCTTACCGAGTTCTAAAACTTTTCTTCAGGCGCTGGTTTCAAAGTATCAAGGGATGATTGACTAATTACTAAAATACACTGTATTTACGCTAAAAGTGCTCTATTTTCGCTGAAAACGCAAAATCATAGAGATAAGGCTAAGTATTTGTGACACTCATACCTTTCTGTGTGTTTATCCGTTTAGAGCGTTTTATATCTAGTTGGAAAGATAGATCAGAGCTCTAAAGCTATTGTTCCAACTTCATTTGCAATGCATTAATTAAAAGGTACAGATTAACCATATTTTGACAAATGTTTCTGATTTCACTCCGAACTCGTGTAGAATTTGATGCGATCATATCTTGCTCTATTTTTTGCCGTTAAAGGCGTTTAAACGAGTTCTAAAACTTGTCTTCAGGAGATGGTTTCAAAATATCAAGGGATGTTTGCCTAATTACTAAAATACACTGTATT
The DNA here is from genome assembly GCA_945859875.1 of Cuscuta europaea. Taxonomy (NCBI): domain Eukaryota; kingdom Viridiplantae; phylum Streptophyta; class Magnoliopsida; order Solanales; family Convolvulaceae; genus Cuscuta; species Cuscuta europaea. Next base: position 5,340,075 of record CAMAPE010000048.1, on the reverse strand, counting down.
TACGCTAAAAGTGCTCTATTTTCGCTGAAAACGCTAAATCTTAGAGATAAGGCTAAGTATTTGTGACACTCATATCTTGCTGTGTGTTTATCAGTTCGGAGCTCTAAAGCTATTGTTCCAACTTCATTTACAATGCATTTATTAAAAGTTACAGATTAACCATATATTCACAAATGTTTCTGATTTCACTCTGAACTCGTGTAGAATTTGATGCGATCATATCATGCTCTATTATGTACCGTTGAAAGCGTTTAATATCTCGTTGGAGAGATCTTACCGAGTTCTAAAACTTGTCTTCAGGCTCTGGTTTCAGAATATCAAGGGATAATTTCCTAATTACTAAAATACACTGTATTTACGCTAAAAGTGCTCTATTTTCGCTGAAAACGCTAAATCGTAGAGATAAGGCTAAGTATTTGTGACACTCATATCTTGCTGTGTTTTTATCCGTTTGGAGCGTGTTATATCTCGTTGGAAAGATAGATCGGAGATCTAAAACTATTGTTCTAACTTCATTTACAATGCATTAGTTAAAAGTTACATATTAACCATATATTGACAAATGTTTCTGATTTCACTCCAAACTCGTGTAGAATTTGATGCGATCATATCTTGCTCTTTGTTGTGCCGTTGAAAGCGTTTAATATCTTGTTTGAAAGATCTTACCGAGTTCTAAAACTTGTCTTCATGCGCTGGTTTCAAAGTATCAAGGGATGATTGCCTAATTACTAAAATCCACTGTATTTACGCTAAAAGTGCTCTATTTTCGCTGAAACGCAAAATCATAGAGATAAGGCTAAGTATTTGTGACACTCATATCTTGCTGTGTGTTTATCAGTTTGGAGCGTATTATATCTCGTTGGAAAGATAGATCGGAGCTCTAAAGCTATTGTTCCAACTTCATTTACAATGCATTTATTAAAAGTTACAGATTAACCATATATTCATAAATGTTTCTGATTTCACTCTGAACTCGTGTAGAATTTGATGCGATCATAGCATGCTCTATTATGTACCGTTGAAAGCGTTTAATATCTCGTTGGAGAGATCTTACCGAGTTCTAAAACTTGTCTTCAGGCTCTGGTTTCAGAATATCAAGGGATAGTTTTCTAATTACTAAAATACACTGTATTTACGCTAAAAGTGCTCTATTTACGCTGAAAACGCTAAATCATAGAGATAAGGCTAAGTATTTGTGACACTCATATCTTGCTGTGTTTTTATCCGTTTGGAGCGTATTATATCTCGTTGGAAAGATAGATCGGAGCTCTAAAACTATTGTTCTAACTTCATTTACAATGCATTAGTTAAAAGTTACATATTAACCATATATTGACAAATGTTTCTGATTTCACTCCGAACTCGTGTAGAATTTGATGCGATCATATCTTGCTCTTTGTTGTGCCGTTGAAAGCGTTTAATATCTTGTTTGAAAGATCTTACCGAGTTCTAAAACTTTTCTTCAGGCGCTGGTTTCAAAGTATCAAGGGATGATTGCCTAATTACTGAAATACACTGTATTTACGCTAAACGTGCTCTATTTTAGCTGAAAACGCTAAATCATAGAGATAAGGCTATGTATTTGTGACACTCATATCTTGCTGTGTGTTTATCCATTTGGAGCGTATTATATCTCGTTGTAAAGATAGATCGAAGATCTAAAGCTATTGTTCCAACTTCATTTACAATGCATTAATTAAAAGTTACAGATTAACCATATATTCACAAATGTTTCTGATTTCACTCCGAACTCGTGTAGAATGTGATGCGATCATATCATGCTCGATTTTGTGCCGTTGAAAGCGTTTAATATCTCGTTGGAAAGATCTTACCGAGTTCTAAAACTTGTCTTCAGGCGCTGGTTTAAAAATATCAAGGGATGATTGCCTAATTACTAACATACACTGTATTTACGCTAAAAGTGCTCTATTTTCGCTGAAAACGCTAAATCATAGAGATAAGGCTAAGTATTTGTGACACTCATATCTTGCTCTTTGTTTATCCGTTTGGATCGTTTTATATCTCGTTGGAAAGATTGATCGGAGCTCTAAATCTATTGTTCCAAATTGATTTACAATGCATTAATTAAAAGTTACAGATTAACCATATATTCACAAATGTTTCTGGTTTCACTCCGAACTCGTGTAGAATTAGATGCGATCATATCTTGCTCTATTTTGTGCCGTTGAAAGCGTTTAATATCTCGTTTGAAAGACCTTACCGAGTTCTCAAACTTGTCTTCAGGCGCTGGTTTCAAAATATCAAGGGATCATTGCCTAATTACTAAAATACACTGTATTTAAGCTAAAAGTGCTCTATTTTCGCTGAAAACGCTAAATCATAGAGATAAGGCTAAGTATTTGTGACACTCATATCCTGCTGTGTGTTTATCCGTTTTGGGCGTATTATATCTCGTTGGAAAGATTGATCGGAGCTCTAAAGCTATTGTTCCAACTTCATTTACAATACATTTATTAAAAGTTATAGATTAACCATATATTCACAAATGTTTCTGATTTCACTTTGAACTCGGGTAGAATTTGATGCGATCATATCTTGATCTCATTTGTGCCGT
>CAMAPE010000048.1:5322500-5330000 GCA_945859875.1 Cuscuta europaea | reverse complement strand
CTTTGTTTTCATCAGTTTTTCAAAATGTTGGCATAGGCGTGGATTTGATGAGGCAAAGATGATGTCATCGACGTAGATCTGAATCAGAATGATGTCAGATTTCTGTCGCTTGATAAACAGAGTAGTATCAATCTTTCCTTTGGAGAAACCTGAATCAATCAGAAATTCGGTCAAGGCATCGTACCAAGCTCTAGGTGCCTGTTTCAGCCCATAAAGAGCTTTCTTGAGCTTGTATACATGGTCTGGGAATTTTGGATCTACAAATCCTTCAGGTTGAGCAACATAGACTTCTTCTTCTAAAGTCCCATTTAGAAAAGCTATTTTCACGTCCATCTGAAAGACGATGAAGTTTTTGTGCGCCGCGTACGCAAGAAAGAGGCGGATTGCTTCAATTCTAGCTACGGGCGCAAACGTTTCATCATAGTCTATGCCTTCCTGTTGATTGTATCCCTTTTCAACCAGTCTTGCCTTGTTCCTTACAACTGTTCCTTCTTCATCCCTTTTATTTTTGAATACCCACTTCGTGTCAATGATAGTCTTTCTCTGAGGCTTGGGTACCAGTGACCATACATCCAGTCTGTCAAACTGATTGAGTTCATCTTGCATCGCAATCACCCAATCTGGATCAAGGAGTGCATCGGAGACCTTTGATGGTTCTGACTGGCTTAGGAAGCATGCGAAGTGGCATTCATTCATCGTTGCGGATTTTGTGCGCACACCTTGACTCGGATCACCTATTATCTGATCAACGGGATGTGCTCTCGTCCATTTCCTCTCATGAGCTAGAGGAGTTGGAGTAATGATTGGTTGATCCGAGTCCTGATAGGAGTTTGAGGGCTCTGGAGCAGCTGTGGTGTGCAGTGGAGATGATTCTGGACTTGTAGGAAAGTCGTGATCATCCACACCTCTGAGATTGGATTGAGGGGTTGAGGGTGTGGATGGGTCATTGTCTGGACCTGTGAGGAGCGGAATCTCTGCTGTTGAAGTTGATGTTGAATCTGGTGTGCATGGAGGGGGTGGAGATTGTGAGTTCTCGAAGAAATTTCTGAAAAGAGAATCGAGAATCACATCTTCGTGTTCGGTGTTTGGTTCAGCTTTATCAGAAGCCACTGGTACAGCATGTGATGGATCAGCTTGTAGATGTTCGATCGCGAAGTCTGCCATTTCATAGAATGTAACATTTACACTCTCGATGACAGTGCGCTTGTCTCTTAGATAGACTCTGTAAGCTTTGGACTGCAGTGAGTAGCTAATAAACACGCCTTTTCTGGCTTTGGGGTCCAGCTTACTTCTCTTTGTCCGATCATTTAGTATGAAGCACTTGCAGCCAAAAACCTTGAAGAAAGAGATGTCGGGAGTTCTGTTGAAGAGAATTTCATATGGAGTCTTGTCGAAGCATTTATGAATGGATGTTCTGCTCTGGGTGAAGCACGCAGTATTGATTGCCTCTGCCCACATGAAGTGAGGCAGTCTGGATTGGATTAACATGGTGCGTGCTGCTTCAACAAGGGTTTTGTTCTTTCTCTCAACAACTTCGTTCTGTTGGAGAGTTTTAGCTACTGCAAATTGCTGAGTGATACCGAGAGATTCATAGAACTCAGTGAGAGTTTGATTTTTGAACTCGGTACCATTGTCAGTTCTTACAATTCGAACACTGTGTTGTAGCAGTTTCTGGATGGTCCTGATAAAGGTCATAATGTTTTCTGCAGCCTCGTCCTTTGAACGAAGAAATTTTGTCTATGTGTACCTAGAGAAGTCATCAACGATAACCAGAGTGTATTTGCGGCCATTGATTCTTTGGACTCTCATAGGTCCACACAGATCCATGTGAATTAATTGCAGCTGATGTGTAGATGATGGTACTGTTTTTGACTTGTGGGAGCTTCGCGTCATTTTGCCCATTTTGCAGGCACTACAATGATTTTCAGCGGAAGACTTTAGCAGAGGAAGCCCCTTGACAAGTTTCTTGGAGGACAGGATTGATAGATGCTTGAAGTTCAGATGGGAGAGACGTCTGTGCCAAAGGTTGTTCTGTTCTGTTGCAGCTTTGGACAGCAGACTGATGGAAGTGGTGGATTGAACGCTTTTTAGATCAATAGTGTACAGATTTGATGTTCTGTAACACGTTAATAATGTATTCTCCATGCTGTCTAGAACACAGCATTGCTTTGCAAAGAACCTCACTTCCATCCCGCTGTCACAGAATTGCCCTATGCTCAGTAAGTTGTGTTTGAGCCCTTTGACAAATGAGACATCTTTGATAGTGACACTGGCACAGATGACGTCCCCATACCCAAGAATGGGAGATGAGGCGTCATTCCCAAATCTGACATTGCCTCCGTAACAGTTGGTGTAGTTGCTCAATAGGTGTTTTATTCCGGTCATGTGGGTTGAGCATCCTGAGTCTAAGTGCCACACATGACCGTCCTGCAAAACAATCAAACAGATTTAGGTACCCATCTTGGAGTGGGTCCTTCCTTATTAACAAAAAACACCTTTCTAAATCTTGCTTTTAGCTGTGATCCAAGGTCAGCAGCTCTTTCAACAAAAGATCTTTCTCTTGTGGACTCTCCAATAGCCAGATCTGCTTTTGCAGTGGGTCTGGTTTTTGGAGCCCACTTAGCTGTTTCCATTTTGATGGGTCTGATTTTGTGAACCCACCTTTCCGTTTTAGTCTTGGTGGGTCTGTTCTTGGGGACCCACCTTTCAGGTTCAGTTTTGGTGGGTCTGAGTTTGGGGACCCACCTATCTGTTTCAAGCTTGGTGGGTCTCATCTTGGGGACCCACCTTTCGGTTTCAGTTTTGATGGGTCTTATCTTGGGAACCCACCTTTCAGTTTTAGTTTTGGGAGGAGAGTAGACATGAGCTTTGTGATTGAATGGTTGTTTCTTAAGTTTGGTTTTAAAAATTTCCTCTTTAGAAAGCTGATTAAGATGATTCCTTGAATGAACTCGAAGAGCATATTTCATATCAGGAATACAAAATGTTCCCTTAGAAGTTCTGTTCTCGGTTTCCCTTTTTGGTTTGAGCTTTCTGTGAGGCTTTGCTTTAACAACATTCACATCACATTCATAATTATGGGGGTTTGGAACAGAATAACCATAAGCAATACTTGAATTATGAATTGAACGATGTCTAGAAGAAGTCTCAGAAATATTCAGCTTGGGACTCAAGACTGAACTACTAGAAGTTTGTTTCTTAGAGACAGAATTACAATTTACTTTAGAATAAAAAATAGAACTAGATCTAGGGCTGACATTGTTCTCAAAAACTTTCTTTTTGCCTTCTGCGATTTCCTTCCTCTTCTTCCTCCATTCACTCTTCTATTCTCCTTCCTTCTTCACTTCTTTACCTGTAAGCAAAGGAGAAGAGAGATGAGTGGACGAACCTTTTAAAAACTTTGTTTTCTCAGGTGAGGTGTGTGAACTGTCAGACTTAGAAGTAGAAGAGGCTGTTTTAGCATGATATTGCTCACTTAATTCATTGAATTTTTGAAGAAGTTCCTGCCAGTTGCTCTCAAAACCTCTCTTTTCTGATTCAAATCTCTCTCTCTCGTTATCAAGAGTTTTCTGGAGGTTTTTGAGTTTTTAAGCCATAGGAAAAGTACAAGGTTCCTCTCCAATTTTAGAGATACCTACTCTTGGGGGTGGGTCTACAAGGGTCAAGACATTCACTAAAGAAGGAACTAGATTCTTCTTGTGAAAGTTGTTTTTCATTGACAGAGGGATAATCACAAGAAATCGCAGTTTTAGGGTTCTTCCTCTAGTTCTTTTATTTTGTTTAAAAGTGTTCTTCTCTTATTATGCAAAAAATCGCATTCAGCCTTTGTTGTGCTTTTTTCTCGTTCACTATCCTCAAATTTCTTAGTTATTCAGCTATCTTAAGTTCAAAACTTTCAAAATCTGAGGACACCTTTTTGACCTGATCTTTCGCAATTTCAAGTTGAACACTTAGAGAAGACTTTTGGTCTAGATTCTGTTTCAGTACCCTGTAATTATTGTCTAATCTCTCCTTTAGTTCTTTAATTAGATTGTCCTTCTCAAGTAAGGACTCATTTTGATTATTTAAAGGAATATGAGAGGTACTTACAGAGCTTGTTGAGCATTCACTTTCGGGGATCGCAGCATCACCCTTTCTTTCATCTTCTTCCTCCACTCGTGCCATCAGGGCATAGTTGTCTTCCTCCTCCTCATCAGAAGTATCTTCTGCCCAGTTATCATTCTCAGCAAGCATTGCAGAAGTTTCTTCTTCTTTCTGCACCATCAGCATTTTCTGCTTATTCCACAGCATCTTCTGCTTGTAGAAGTTTGCATCCTTCTTCTTTGGGAGGCGGCAGTGTTTGATGACATGTCCAGCCTTTCCACAATTGTAGCATTTGGGAGCATCTTCAGCTGATGGTGCCTTTCTAGAAGATCCTTGTTCATGGTTCTTCTGTTTGTAGTTTGAGGAGGAGGTTCTTAGCTTGTTGGAGGAGCTATTCTTCTTTGCAAATCTCTTGGCAAGCAGTGCCATCTTCTTCTGTAAGTCTGCAAGCTCAGCCTCCAGATCAGATTTGTCATCATCACTTTCATCATCGTCTGATTCAATCACCACCTTCTTCTTCTTCTTCTTCAGTGGTGTGGTTGTTCTTTGGGACTGAGTTTCCATCACTAGAGCCAGAGGATTTGTGCTGTGATGATCCTCGGCACAAGCAACCTCATTGACAAATTGCTTCAAATGTTCATATAGAGTGCAGAGGTCAATTTCATCCAAGTCAATGCGAGATCTAACATCCTTCACTGTCTTTTCCTATGCAGGATGCAGGCTGGATAGAAATCTTTTATTCAGTTCCAAGTTGGACCTGAATACTTTGATTTTTCTAAGTTCATTGACCAGTTGGACGAGTCTGTTGTAAGTCTCGTTCAATGGTTCTCCCGGGCCTGCTTTGAAGGAGTCATAAGCAATAAGAATTGTTGTCTTCTTGGTTTTAAGGCTAATGCTTGTGCCTTGGAGCAGTTTCTCTATCTCATCCCACATTTCCTTTGTTGTTTGCATGCTATCGATGAGAACATATACTTCGTTAGGGATTGCTTGAAGGAGGTACGTCTTGGCCATGAGATCACCTCGAAGCCTGAGCCTGTCAGCTTCGGTATATTCAGATGCCACTTTTCGTCTCCTTTCTGGAAGAACAGGTGGATTGTTTTCTGGATCTCCACCAACTGAAATCATCAGTTCAGCTGGTCCTTCAAGCAACGATTCAAGCATCACAGCGGAGTTTTCTTTGTGCTCAAGGAAATTAAGGAATCGATTCCTCCACATTTGGTATTCTCCTTTCCTGAGACTGGGAGGAGTACTGCTGTTCCCTTGGGCATTGAATTCTGAGGCCATTGCTGTATAAAACTGACCATTCGAGATAATTGATCAAAAGATTTTCAGAGGCAGAATGTCGAAAATCAGATGTCGAGATCTGAATATCGAGATCTGGGATTTCGATAAAGGAGGCCCGGTTTCGAGATTTGATGTCGAGATTAGGATGTCGAGATTAAAGATCTCGAGATTTCAAATGTCAAGAAGAAGATCTCGAGATTTGAGATGTCGAGAAGTTAAGCTCGAAACCGTATTTCGAGAAGTCAAATGTCGAGACCAGATGTCGAGACCTTAAAATCGAAATCTTGATCTCGAGATCCTCAGGCAAAGTTTTCAGCTCGAAATATTTGGCAGAACCTGTTAAAATCCTAGATGTCGACAAAGCTACTCGAAATATCTCAAGTACAGAAATTGCAGAAAACGAAATCTGAAGTATACCCCTTGATCGCTTCGAAATGACGATTCTAAGGGTGTAACTTTTACAACTTTTTAACAAGAAACAAGATTACAGAGTATAAAATCGACAGAAAGAACAACGTAAAGAAAAACAGAGGTCTTCTGCAGGCGTTCTTCTGATCGGCCCTCGATCGGCTCTGATACCAATTGATAGTCCCTGTTTCTGTAACAGCAATGAATAGCAGTATAACAAAGAAGATTAAACGTAAGGATGAACACAGATGAATCGATGTAAAACCCTCTTTGATATACCGTGAACTCGTACACAGAATGATTTGCGCTTAAGGCTATAATGAACAAGTACGAAAGTTAACCTAATCCTGAACCCTCGGCTCCCTTTTTATAGGCGAGGTTCAGGTAGGCGGTAAAGGCTTTTAGCCTGTTTGTATGGGCCTAACACTTGGCCCATATTCTATCTAATAAATGCACTTATTTAATACAAGGAATAATAATAAAGCTAATCTAAGATAGATGACAAACTTGATTCACAATTAAATGATCTTCAACAACAACAACAACAACAACAACAACAATAATAATAATAATAATAATAATAATAATAATAATAATAATAATAATAATAATAATAATAATAATAATAATAATAATAATAATAATAATAATAATAATAACAACAATAATAACAACAATAATAACAACAATAATAACAACAATAACAATAATAACAATAATAACAATAATAACAATAATAACAATAATAACAATAATAACAATAATAACAATAATAACAATAATAACAATAATAACAATAATAACAATAATAACAATAATAACAACAATAATAATAATAATAATAATAATAATAATAATAATAATAATAATAATAATAATAATAATAATAATAATAATAATAATAATAATAATAATAATAATAATAATAATAATAATAATAATAATAATAATAATAATAATAATAATAATAATAATAATAATAATAATAATAATAATAATAATAATAATAATAATAATAATAATAATAATAATAATAATAATAATAATAATAATAATAATAATAATAATAATAATAATAATAATAATAATAATAATAATAATAATAATAATAATAATAATAATAATAATAATAATAATAATAATAATAAGAATATCGAATTTCGAGTTTAGGAATTTCGAGTTTTGGGATTTCGACATTTGGGATCTCGATGTTTTGGATCTCGACATTCTGAAAGATTTCGGAATTTCTCGATGTTTTGAATCTTTCAAAGTTTGTAGTTTCTTGGAACTCATAATTCGAATCTTGACATCCTTTGCAGTTCATCGAAGCTTTACATTATACATTTCTGAATGATTCCCTGTTTATAAAAGTTTTAGAAGTTTTCGATGTTCTGATGTTTTTCAAACAGCAAGTTTTCGATATTATGAGGTTTTTCGAAACTCCAAAGTTTTCGAGGTTCCAAACATTTTGAAATTCTGAAGATTTCGTTATTCTGAGGTCTGTTTTGCAGGTGGATTTCGTCATTACTCTTCAAGGCAAACTCGAAATTAAAATCTCCAGATTTGGATTTCGAGTTTTTGCCTTAGAATTTTGTTTAAATTCACCTGCTCTCGAAATTCAACATCGAGAACCTCAACCTCGAAGATTTTCCTCAAAAACTCAAAATTAGAGATTTTCTGCGACACCGCACTGTTTTGGCCATAACTTTTGACTCGGTGATCCGA
>CAMAPE010000048.1:5277500-5317500 GCA_945859875.1 Cuscuta europaea | reverse complement strand
CTAACACTTGGCCCATATTGAATACTATTCTAACAGATATATTAAATCAGTGCAGAACAGAAATAGTAAATATCTAAATTATTACAGACAAAACAGACAAACTTGATTCACAATAAAATAGTCTTCAACAATCTCCCCCTTTGTGATCAAGTGCCGTCTTGCATTTATTTTTGAGATCTGAAGTAATGCTTTCTGAAATTTAGCGCATGCTCATACTGTCTCAGCATTCATCTCTTTTCAAGTTGCTCGTTGATGGGCTTTAGGATGGTCCACACCTTCTCGTATACTAGGAGCTCTTCCTCGCTGGCGTCCGCAAGTCTTGGATCTATATTCTCCTTGATCTCTTGCAGCTTAGTCTGGATGATCTTCAGAGTCCCATCACAATATTTGTGAATGTCTTCTACCCACATGAGTCTTTTCTGTTCCTCGTGATTGAGATATATGATAGAGACCGGGTCCTTGAAGATATGATATGGTCTGTACTTTTTGAGCTCTGGACCGTTCAGAGTTGGCTTTACCAGATTTTCTTTTCTGACATTGTTTTCCAGGGCCATCTGTAGATCATGGGCAGCATAGAATCTGATCTGTCTCAGCATAAACCGTTTGATCGCCTCATAACCTTCTTCGTGTGTCCTGTTTCGACTCAGTGAGAGATACCTACTTACCATGAACATTTGGTAGATATCCTCCATCTTCATCATTATAAAATCATTTTCCTGGCAGATGAATATGTTGGAGTCTGTTCGTCGAACTTTGAAGCTGTAGAACGGGATGGTGTGATGATCTTCTCTGTGTATATCAAGGATAGCGTCAATAGGGTGGATGCTGGACTTCATATCTCTTTCCAGTATTTGTCGTTGTTTTCCAGATGATCTGTGCATCAGCAGGTGAAGATGTCCGCCAGCCAGTTTGCCCTTAAGGTGAGTCAGGCCACGGATCTTCAGTTCATCGAGCTGTTTGAGCTTGTCTGCGGTTCTCCAAATTCCCTTTCTGATTTCCTCTTGGAAGGGGGCATTTATTCTGATGTTTTCCCAGAGCTTTTCTTTTGGGGGCAATTTGCCTGCCGTTTATCTGATGACGGATTCTAGCTCCCTGGGTATCTTTTTGTAGTCCTCCCCTTCTTTGAGTTCCTCTTCATCAAGGCGTATGATATCTTCTGCGCATTTGGCCAGCAACTCTCTCAGCCACCAATTTCGCTGCATATCCTCTGTTTCAGCTTCGCATCTAAGATCATCCCACTCTGTCCACTTTCTCGGCCAAACGTCGTGTACCACAGCATCCTCGAGTGCATCATGAATGTCTTTGCCTTGGGGAATGTATGGGACTCTCAGCTGCGGTGATCTTTCTCGTGAAGCACAACCGGGTTCACTAGGATTGCCCGTTGTCATCAGGTTAGAACTGAGTTCTGGCTGATGGCCTGACTTGACAGATGAATCAGAGATAGCATCGTCAGGACTTCCATCCCCTCCTCGGACGGTATCCTTTGGAGACACGCCTCAGGATGTTGTCATCGATTTCGAACTGTGTTCTGATCGATGGCCTGAGCTTTGTGATGTACCAGAGGTAACCACTACAGGACTTCCATCCCCTCCTCGGACAGTATCTCTAGGAGATAAGCCTCGGGATGTTTCATCTAGCTCGACCAGGCTAGAGAGTTGGGCTTGGTTGTGGCTCGAGGAAGGTGGTGGTTGGTTTGATGAGGTGTTTGGCTGGGGTTCATGGCTGGTAGAGGCTGCTTGCTCAAGTGTCTGAGGTCTCTTGTTCTCCCCCTCATGAGGTTCCGAATCATCGGGATCCTCATGGGAACGTTTGAGGCCTCGGGGACTGTCACGGCAAGTGCCGTATTGAGGGCGGTCGTGGTTGAGGAAAACTTGGAGAAGGTCACGCTCGAAGGGTGTAAGGTTGCAAGTGTCGACCTCCAGCAACCGAAGAAACAGGAGATCGGCGAGCTCAAGACGGGATAGGTGGAAGGGATTGGTCGAGGCAGAGGGCGATACTTGTTCTGTATCGTGGGTTCCCCGAGAGGGTGAAGGGCTAAGGGGTTTGGTGGAGGTGATAGGGATGACAGGAGTGGGTTGTGGAATTAATTGAGAGGGTGAAGAGTGAGGTTTGGGGTGGCTCTGTTCACTATGAACCGCTGGGGTTGTCTTGGAGTCCTGTGCCCAAGCGGTGAATGCTTGTTGCACCCATGGTTTGATGGTGGACTCCATGTAGCGGTTCATGAGAACGGTAACGTCTTCGGATGTAAGGGGTCCAGTTACGGGGGTTGTAACTGTTGTCACAGCATCAGTGAAGAGATCTGATGTGTGGCCTGCGTTTAATGATGAAGTCATTGTTGGCATAGCAGGGCTTCCGACCATCATCGTTTGCACTCCGGTCGTTGTATTCAGGGTGTGTGCACCTGTATGTGCTGTGAATGGTGTAGGTGTCCTAGAAAAATTTGAAAAAGTGGGGAATGTGACACCTAGACTCGATGTGTGGAAAGAGGGGGTTGTGGCCTCGGGCGGTGGGCCACTAGAGCGCTCAACTGGTTCGGAGGGAACCAGTGAGGTGGGTGAGTCCCGTGTTGTTAAAACATTAGCCTTTTGGGAGGCTAACGAGTGGCTGGGAGAGGGCGGTGCACGCGCAGTTGAGCCTGATGCTGCGGCTTCTACCCGGGAACCAACAAGATTGGCCCCTGTACTTAAAGATTCGGCCCGGCTTATAGTGATGAAGGGAAGACAGTCGTCAAAGATGTGTAGGTCCTCTTCAGCGACCAAACTTTTTCTGACAGGACGCTGCTTCTTTTCCTTAGGTGAACGGGGAGCAGCAATCTTAGCTGTAACTGGCTCCTTCACTGGTTTGATGACGATGGTCTTGGGGCGGACAACTATAAATGGAGCTGCATCCTCAGGGGTGATTTTCTTTGGAGGAGAATCAAGTGGCAGCTTCCCCTTTTGGATTAGAGCAAAGGTGTGCTCCACGTCGTCAATATCGTCGTCGTCATCATCATCGTCAGCATCGTCATCATCCTTGGCCACGCTATTGGATGCCTCATCGTCAGCCTTTTTATGGGCCAGACTGGACGACTCATGGGCAGGTTCCGCAGCGTTTGTACGTGTGCCCTCAGCCGTCTGAGTCCTCTCGAGAGAATCGTCAGACTTCCCTTCATGGGGCACACGCGCCACTGGTTTTTGTGGCTTACGGGCTCTCTTTGGACCCTTACTTGCTCTCGGCTTAGGCCCCGGGGCAGGTCCAGCTGGGTTTGGCTGAACCATGGGGCCATCTATCTGTAAGCTTTCTCTATACTGGACAACTGCGGAGTGTCGTGGATTGCCCAAGTCCAGCAGATAGTCTGGTATTGTCATCCCCACAGTGTCATGCTTGAAGCGCTTGAAGTACTGGAGCTTGGGGGCAGTGAACTGATCTTCATCTCTGCGCGTTGGAATCCCTGGGTGTGCGGTCATATAATCATTAATGATGAGGGCCAACCATCTGGCGTAGGGAATCGTCATGCCTGTTTTTCCGTCCTCTTTGTCCTGGACTTGAGTCACCAGCTCGATCCAGAATAGCTGTGCCATGTCATAATTTTTGTTGAAGACGATCCCATGGAAGATTTGGAAAATCTGCAAGTTGCATTTGTCATGGCCAGCGTGCTTTGGAGATAGGCATTTGTTGACGAGGCCGAACAATGTCTTCCATGGGTATGGCAGGTTCATCAACTTGAAGTGAGACAGGAACGGCAGTGGTGCATCATAACCCAATTTCTCCAACCCTTGCATCAGTTCAGTCTTTGAGGGTAGCGGGTCATAGGTTTGGTGGACAGGCAGCTCCAGTGTGGTTCGTAGTGTGGACGCTGTTAGTGCCAGCCTTCTGTTGTGGAGCGTGGCACTGATACTAGATGTGTCCTTCTTGGACGGCATGTGCATGGTCCCCCATAACTGTTGCAGAAAGATTTCGGGGACCGTTATAGCTTTGGTGAGTGCCGGCAGAATGTAGTGCCCCTTAAGGATGATAGGGATGACTGGGTCAGGGCACTTGAAGACGGCAAGGTCGAGCTAGTAGTTGTTGTCCTGTAGCCGAACCCACTTGTATTTGGGGAACAGCTGAGTGTAGAGTGCATCTTCCTGGGAGGTATCTTGTTGAGTGCCTGACATATTTAGCTGAAAGAATAGCACAAGTTAGCAAAAAAATGAGTTTCCCCTTGGGGTTGATGATTTCTGAGATGAGGAAACGAGTTCTGGCACCAAGTTATAAAACTCGAGATCATGGACACGAGTTTACAAACTCGAGCCTATGAGCGCGAGTTTACAAACTCGAGCCCATGGACACGAGTTTACAAACTCGAGCCCATGAGCGCGAGTTTACAAACTCGAGCCCATGAGCGCGAGTTTACAAACTCGAGCCCATGAGCGCGAGTTTACAAACTCGAGCCCATGAGCGCGTGTTTACAAACTCGAGCTCATGAGGGCGAGTTTACAAACTCGCGGTCTGTCCTCGAATTTGAAACGCCGGATTTTGAAACCAGGCGTTTTAACTCGAGTTGCAGAACTCGTGTTTGCCCAACGAAGACGCTAACCACCTGTAAAGACAAAAACAACAATACACATTCAACCAAAACCCCTTTTTTTGAAAATTTTTATTTGAGAAAAACGGCGTTTTTGGTTTAGGGACGGTTCGAGATGGCGTTCTAAAACCAGAGTGTGATGGGGAAGTACGAAGCGAAAAGCTACCTTGGATAGGAGTTTGGGGAGGTCTGTGAGAGGGAGGGAAGTTTGGAAGACGACGGAGAGGGAGAAGAAGAATTCGAGCTCTGTTTTTTTCTTGCGAGAGGGAAGCGTAGGAAATGAGGAGGAGGAGGAGATCTGATGTTTAAATATGCGAGTTTTTAGGAACGGGCCTGGAGAAAGGAAAAATGTTTGGGCCAGAACAGGTAGCTGGGCCCGTTTGGCTTTAAAGGTGAAATGACCCATTTCTGATCAATAAAAAGTACTCCCCCTTGCTGAAATCAATACACTTACTATTTTTGGGATTTTAAAAAAAAATTCTCCCCCTCGATGAATGCAACGCACACACATTATATTTGTTTGGAATTTTCAAATTTTCTCCCCCTCGATGAATGCAATGCACATACACTATGGACGCATGCAACTCACGCACACTATTTTTCGATCTTTTTCGCCCTTTTTCTCCCCCTCGATGAATGCAAACGCACACACACTATTTTTGTATTTTTCGATCTTTTTCGCCCTTTAAAATCCGTCGTACAGCTGTCAGATGAGATTCCTTCGGATTTGCTTGAAAGCGAGCACATAAGCATGTGGAGAAGACAATGTCAGGCCTGCTAGACGTGAGATATAGCAACGATCCAATGATGGCCCTATAGTTTGTGGCATCGACTGGTTTCCCAGAGGGGTCTGAGTCCAGTTTATTAGTGGGGGACATAGGGGTCGTCATGGAATATTTGCTATCAATGTTGAATCTCTTAAGCATTTCCAGAATATACTTGGACTGATTGATGAAAATGTCGTCAGAGAGTTGTCTTACTTGCAGGCCTAGGAAGAAATTCAGCCCCCATCATGCTCATTTCAAACATAGTTTTCATCAGTTTCTCGAAATGTTTGCACAGACGTGGATTTGAGGAGGCGAAGATGATGTCATCAACATAGATCTGAATCAGGATGATGTCAGACTTCTGTCGCTTGATGAAAAGTGTGGTATCAATCTTCCCTTTTGAGAAACCTGAGTCAACCACAAATTCGGTTAAGGCATCGTACCAAGCTCTTGGTGCCTGTTTCAGCCCATACAGAGCTTTCTTCAGCTTGTATACATGGTTGGGATATCTGGGATCTACAAATCCTTCGGGCTGAGCGACATAGACTTCTTCTTCCAAGACTCCATTCAGAAAGGCAGTCTTGACGTCCATTTGAAAGACGGTAAAGTTCTTGTGGGCCGCGTACGCAAGAAAGAGGCGTATTGCTTCAATTCTTGCTACGGGTGCAAACGTTTCATCATAGTCTATGCCCTCTTGCTGATTGTATCCTGTAGCGACCAGCCGTGCCTTGTTGCGTATCACTATGCCTTCTTCGTCCTTCTTGTTCTTGAACACCCATTTAGTGCCAATGATTGTTTTCTGAGGGGGTTTAGGCACGAGTGTCCACACTTCTAGTCTGTCAAACTGATTGAGCTCATCTTGCATGGCAATCACCCAATCTGGATCAGCGAGTGCATCTGAGACTTTGGACGGTTCATTCTGGCTTAGAAAGCATGCATAGTGACATTCATTCATAGTAGCCGATCTCGTACGCACACCTTGACCTGGATCACCGATAATTTGTTCAGTGGGATGAGCTCTTGTCCATTTCCTCTCATGTTCCAGAGGATTAGGAGTAATGATCGGTTGATCCGAGTCCTGGTAGGGGATTGGTGACTCTTGAGCAGCTGTGGTGTGCGGTGGAGATGACTCTGATGTGTTAGCAAAACCGTGATCATCCACTCCTCCGTGATTAGGTTGGGGAGTTGACGGAGTAGATGGTTCATTATCTGGTCCGAGAAGGAGTGGAATTTCAGTGAAAGGAGTCGGTTGCTGTGGAATAGTTGACGATGAAGCTGGTGTGCATGGAGAAGATGAGGGTTGTGAATTCTCGTAGAAGTTCTGAAAGAGAGAATTGAGAATCACACCTTCAGGTACAGGGTTTGGATCAACTGTGTCAGAGTCCGCTGGTACAGCAAGTGACGGGTCAGCCTGTAAGTGTTCCGTTGCGAAGTCAGCCATCTCATAGAATGTCACATTCACACTCTCAATGACCGTTCGCTTGTCTCTAAGATAGACTCTGTAAGCTTTGGACTGCTGTGAGTAGCCAATGAACACCCCTTCTTGGGCTTTTGCGTCTAGCTTACCTCTATCAGTTCTGTCATTTAGTACGAAGCACTTGCAGCCAAATATCTTGAAGAATGAGATATCCGGAGTCCGGTTGAAGAGGATTTCATATGGGGTCTTGTCAAAGCGTTTGTGGATAGATGTTCTGTTTTGGGTGTAGCACGCAGTATTAATGGCCTCTGCCCACATAAAGTGAGGCAATCTTGATTGGATGAGCATGGTGTGTGCCGCTTCGACAAGGGTCCTGTTCTTTCTTTCAACCACTCCATTCTGTTGGGGAGTTTTGGCTGCTGCAAATTGCTGTGTGATACCGAGATATTCATAGAATCCAGTGAGAGTTTGATTCTTGAACTCGGTACCGTTGTCAGTTCTGATGATTCGAACACTGTGCTGCAGCAGTTTCTGGACTGTTCTGACAAAGGTCATAATGATATCTGCTGCCTCGTCCTTTTTACGAAGAAATTTTGTCCATGTGTACCTAGAGAAGTCATCAACGATCACCAGTGTGTATTTGCGGCCGTTGATGCTTTGGACTCTCATAGGTCCACACAGATCCATGTGTATCAGTTGCAGCGGTAGAGTAGATGATGGGACAGGCTTTGACTTGTGGGAGCTTCTCGTCATTTTGCCCATTTTGCAGGCACTACAATGATTTTCAGCGGAATATTTCAACGGAGGAAGCCCCTTCACAAGTTTCTTCGATGACAGGATGGACAGATTCTTGAAATTGAGATGGGAAAGACGTCTGTGCCAGAGGTTGTTTTGTTCTGTTGAAGCTTTGGACAGCAGACAGATGGAAGTGGTGGATTGAACGCTTTTCAGATCAATAGTGTACAGGTTTGAGGTCCTGTAACACGTTAATAATGAGTTCCCTTCGCTGTCTAGAACACATCATTGTTTGGCAAAGAATTGTCACAGAATTGTCCTATGCTCAGAAGATTGTGTTTGAGCCCTTTGACAAATGAGACATCCTTGATGGTGACACTGGCACAGATGACATCCCCATATCCAAGAATAGGAGATGAGGCGTCGTTCCCGAATCTAACATTGCCTCCATAACAGTTGGTGTAGTTGCTCAGTAGGCACTTTATTCCGGTCATGTGGGTTGAGCATCCAGAATCCAAGTGCCACACATGACCGTCCTGCAAAACAATTAAACAGGTTTAGGTACCCATCTTGGAATGGGTCC
The DNA here is from genome assembly GCA_945859875.1 of Cuscuta europaea. Taxonomy (NCBI): domain Eukaryota; kingdom Viridiplantae; phylum Streptophyta; class Magnoliopsida; order Solanales; family Convolvulaceae; genus Cuscuta; species Cuscuta europaea. The sequence continues at coordinate 5,309,452 of CAMAPE010000048.1, read as the reverse complement.
TTCCTTATCAATGAAAAACACCCTTTTAAATTTTGCTTTAAGCTGTGATCCAAGGTCAGCAGCTCTTTCAACAAAAGATCTATCTCTGGTGGGCTTTCCGATAGCCAGATCTGCTTTTGCAGTGGGTCTGATTTTTGGAGCCCACTTAGCAGTTTCCATTTTAGTTCTGGTGGGTCTGAATTTGGGGACCCACCTCTCAGTTTCAGTTTGGATGGGTCTTCGTTTGAGGACCCACCTTTCAGTTTTAGGTTTCGTAGGTCTCATCTTGGGGACCCACCTTTCAGGTTCAGTTTTGGTGGGTCTTATCTTGGGGACCCACCTATCAGTTTCAGTTTTGGTGGGTCTTATCTTGGGGACCCACCTTTCTGTTTCAGTTTGGGTGGGTCTTATCTTGGGGACCCACCTTTCCGTTTTAGGTTTAGGAGGAGAGTAGACAGGTGCTTTGTGATTGAACGGTTGTTTCTTCAGTTTAGTTTTGAAAATCTCCTCTTTAGAAAGCCGATTAAGATGTTTCCTTGAATGAACTCTAAGAGAATATTTCATATCAGGAATACAAAACGTTCCCTTAGAAGTTCCTTTCTTGGTTTCTCTTTCAGGTTTGAGCTTACTGAAAGGCTTTGATTTAACGACATTCACATCACATTCATAATTTTGGGGGTCTGGAACAGAATAACCATAAGCAATAGTAGAATTATACATTGAGCCATGTTCAAAAGATGTCACAGAGTTTTTCAGCTTGGGACTCAAGACTGAACTACTAGAAGTTGAGTTTACATGGACAGACTTAGACTTATTTTAGAGTACAAAATGGAGCTGGATCTGGGACCAGGTTTATTCTCAAAAACTTTCTTCTTGCCAGCAGCTATTTCCTCTCTTTTTATCTCCCTCTCTTTCTTCTCTTCTCCTCTTCTTTTCACTTCTTGTCCTGTGACAAAAGGAGAAGAGCGATGAGTGGCAGATTTTTCAGATGATTTAGTTTTATCAGAAGAGGTTTGAGCAGTTTTTAAAACAGAATGATATTTTTCACTCAATTCATCAAATTTTCTTAACAGTTCTTGCCAATTGCTTTCAGAACTTTTCTTTTCAGTTTCAAAACGCTCTCTCTCATTGTCAAGGGTTTTCTGAAGATCCGCAAATTTTTGGACCAACGGAGAGATGCATTTGTCCTGTCCGGACTTAATAATTCCAGTTTTGGGACATTAAAAATGTCAAACCCCTCCTCGTTGTAGATTTCTTTTTCTTTAGAAAGAGCTTTCTCAACCAGAGGAGTATAGTCAAAAGAAGTTTCAATTTTAGGATTACTCCTCTTCTCTTCTTCTTCTTTAACAGTTTCTTCTTCACTTCCAAATTTCATTTTCTTTTCAATGTCTAGAGTTAAGTAAGTTGCATCATACAACTGGCGGCAGTCAACTTTCTTTAAATGACAAGGATTCGGCAGTCCAAGACCAGCTTTTGGGTTGTAATGCTGAACGTCGCTTATTCGATTTAGAAAAATTGTATGTTCGGTTTGACCTCTTCTAACACACACGTCCTCAAGTTCCTTTACTTTGCTTAAAAGGCTGCTTCTTTTATTCCTTAAAAATTCACAGTCATCTTTGGCTGTGTTTTTCTCAACTTCGCTGTCTTGCAGTTTCTTAGTCAGTTCAGCTATTTTAAGTTCAAAGCTTTCAAAGTCTGAGGACACCTTTTTGATTTGATCTTTGGCATTTTCAAGTTGAACGCTTAAGGAAGATTTTTGGTCAAGGTTCTGTTTCAGTACCCTGTAATTATTGTCTAATCTCTCCTGCAGTTCTTTAATGAGGTTGTCCTTATTGTGTAAGGACTGAGTTTGGATAGTGTGAGAGTGATTAGAGGTACTTACAGTGCTTGTAGAGCATTCACTTCCGGGGATCGCAGCATCACCCTTTTTCTCTTCTTCATCCTCCAGCCTTGCCATCAAAGCGAAGTTTTCTTCCTCTTCTTCTTCTTCTTCTTCTTCAGTATCAACTTCCTCCTGTTGTGCCAAGAAGAGCTTTTGTTTATTCATCAGAATCTTCTGTTTGTAGAAGTTTGCATCTCTCTTCTTTGGAAGCCGACAGTCTTTGCTGATATGTCCAGGTTTCCCGCAGTTATAGCACACAGAGGTGTTAGCAGTTGATGTAGCCTTCCTGGCTGAGCTTTGGTCCTGGTTCTTCTGTTTGTAGTTGGAGGAAGAGGTCCGCAGCTTATTTGAAGAGTTGTTCCTCTTGGCAAACTTCTTGGCAAGCAGGGCCATCTTCTTCTGGAGATCTGCAAGCTCAGCTTCAAGATCAGTTCCTTCTTCATCACTTTCATCTTCATCAGATTCAACCTCCACTATCTTCTTCTTCTTCTTCTGCAGAGGTTTCGCTGTTCTTTTGGGCTGAGCTTCCATCAGTAAAGCCAGAGGATTTGGGCTTGATTGCTCCTCAGTGCATACAACGTCATTGACAAACTCCTTTAACAGCTCATTTAAGGTGAAGAGATCAATCTCATCCATGTCAATGCGTTGTCTCAAGTCCTTTACTGTTTTACTCCAAGATGGGTGCAGACTGGACAGAAATCTAGTATTCAGTTCCAGGTTGGTTCTGAATATTTTGATTTTCCTCATTTCATTCATCAGCTTCACAAGTCTGGCATGAGTCTCGTGAAGAGGTTCTCCAGGAGCAGCCTTGAACGAGTCATAAGCCATTAGAATAGCAGATTTCTTGGTTTTTAGGCTTATGCTCGTGCCTTGGAGTAATTTTTCAATCTCATTCCACATTTCTTTTGCGGTTTGCATACTGTCAATCATCATGTACACTTCATTTGGGATGGCTTGGAGGAGGTATGTTTTGGCCATAAGGTCTCCTCTCAGCCTTAGCTTGTCTGCTTCAGTGTATTCAGACGGCCTCTTTCGTCTTGTTTCCGGAGGAATGGGTGGATTATTAGTTGAGTCCCCTCCTACGTCAATCATCAGAACAGCTGGTCCTTCCAGGAGCGATTCCACCATTGCGTCGGAGTTTTCTTTGTGCTCTAGGAAGTTCAAGAAACGAGTTCTCCACATTTGGTACTCCCCTTTCCTCAAAGATGGAGGAGTACTGCTGTTTCCTTGCGCATTGGATTCAGAAGCCATATCTGTAGCTGTAGAAAACTGACCGTTCGAGAAATAAGATCAGAAAATTTACTAAGTCAAGAACTCGAGTTCCTGAGTATTAAAGGCCTAAACTCGAGGTCTGGGGAACTCGAGGTGAGAGTTCGAGTTTATAAACTCGAGGTCAAGAGTGCGAGTTTCCAAAACTCGAGGTGTAAACTCGCAAGGTCAAAACTCGAGGTCAGACTGCGAGTTTGCAGACTGCGAGTTTAAGACAGCGAGTTTGAGACTGCGAGTTTGAGACTGCGAGTTTGAGACTGTGAGTTCTTGAGCTCGAGTTCCTAACAGCGACTTTCTCAACTCGAGTTTGCAGCTGCGAGTTTAAGCAATAACACCTGGGCTGCGAATTCCTGAAAAAATAAAACTTCAGATTTTCAGAAAAACAAAAATGGTAGGTTGTAGCCCTTGTTGTAGAGATCCTTTCACCCAAGTTTCAGGTCAAAAAGCTACCCGAGCTTAGAGAAACGAGGGATGCAAGTTCTTGGGTGCGAGTTTACAGAGAACAAAAAATTGCGGAAACGAATAAAGAAGATATACTGCTTGATCGGCTTTGAAACACGGTTCTAACAGTATAACTTTTACAACATTTGGTGCAGAAATAAGATTACAGATGATAAACTCGCTATTCTACAAAAGGAAGGAAAAAAAACAGAGTCTTTCGCAGATAGTTCTTCTGATCAGCTCTCGATCAGCTCTGATACCATTTGTTAGTCCCTGTTTTCTATAACAGCAATATAATATGGCATACAGATGAAAGATTATCAACAAAGATGAACACAGAAAGATCAAGTGTAAACCTTCTCTGATATACCGTGAACCTTTCGTACAAGAATGATAAGCGCTAAGGCTATTTTGAGCAGATACGAAAGTTAACCGCAAACCTGAGTCCTCTGCCCTCTTTTATAGACGAGGCTCAGGTATGCGTAAAAAGGCTTCTCGCCTAAGTATGGGCCTAACACTTGGCCCATATTGAATACTATTCTAACAGATATATTAAATCAGTGCAGAACAGAAATAGTAAACATCTAAATTATTACAGACAAAACAGACAAACATGATTCACAATAAAATAGTCTTCAACAAATAATAACAATAGTAATAATAATAATAATAATAATAATAATAATAATAATAATAATAATAATAATAATAATGATGATGATGATGATGATGATGATGATGATGATGATGATAATGATGATGATGATGATGATGATGATGATGATGATGATGATGGTGATGATGATGCTGATGATGATGATGATGACGATGATGATGATGATGATGATGGTGATGATGATGATGATGATGATGATGATGATGATGATGATGATGATGATGATGATGATGATGATAATGATAATGATAATGATCATGATAATGATAATGATAATGATAATGATAATGATAATGATAATGATAATGATAATGATAATGATAATGATAATGATAATGATAATGATAATGATAATGATAATCATAATGATAATCATAATGATAATCATAATGATAATCATAATCATAATGATAATCATAATGATAATCATAATAATAATCATAATAATAATCATAATCATAATAATAATCATAATAATAATAATAATAATAATAATACTAATAATAATAATAATAATAATAATAATAATAATAATAAAAATAATAATAATAATGATGATGATAATGATATTAATAATGATAATAATGATAATAATGATAATAATGATAATAATGATAATAATGATAACAATAATAACAATAATAACAATCATAAAAATAATAATAATAATCATAATAATCATAATAATCATAATAATAATAATAATAATAATAATAATAATAATAATGATAATAATAATAATAATAATAATAATAATAATAATAATAATAATAATAATAATAATAATAATAATAATAATAATAATAATAATAATAATAATAATCATAATAATAATAATCATCATCATCATCATCATAATGATAATGATAATGATAATGATAATGATAATGATAATGATAATGATAATGATAATGATAATGATAATGATAATGATAATGATAATGATAATGATAATGATAATGATAATGATAATGATAATGATAATGATAATGATAATGATAATGATAATGATAATGATAATGATAATGATAATGATAATGATAATCATATTCATAATCATAATCATAATGATAATCATAATGATAATCATAATAATAATCATAATAATAATCATAATCACAATAATAATCATAATAATAATAATAATAATAATAATAATAAAATAATAATAATAATAATAATAATAATAATAATGATGATGATGATAATGATATTAATAATGATAATAATGATAATAATGATAATAATGATAATAATGATAATAATGATAATAATAATAATGATAATAATAATAACAATCATAAAAATAATAATAATAATAATAATAATAATAATAATCATAATAATCATAATAATCATAATAATAATAATAATAATAATAATAATAATGACAACAACAACAACAAGAATAATAATAATAATAATAATAATAATAATAATAATAATAACAATAACAATAGTAACAATAACAATAGTAATAATAATAATAGTAATAATAATAATAATAATAATAATAATAATAATTGTTGGAGATATTTAATTGTGAATCAAGTTTGTCATAGATTAGCTTTATATTTAATCCTTGTATTTAATTAGTGCATGAATTAGATAGCAATCGGGCCAAGTGTTAGGCCCATATAAACAGGCTAAAAGCCTTGTACGCCTGACCTAAACCTCACCTATAAAAAGGGAGCCGAGGGTTTAGGATTAGGTCAACGTCGTACTTATTCTTCATAGCCTTACGCGCATATATTTGTGTTGTACGAGTTCACGGTCTATCAAAGAGGGTTTTACTTGATTCAATCTGTGTTCATTATTACGTTTAATCTTCGTTGTTAGATCGTTATTCATTGCTGTTACAGAAACAGGGACTAACAATTGGTATCAGAGCCGATCGAGAGCCGATCAGAAGAACGTCTGCAGAAGACTCTGTTTTTCTTTACGTTGTTCTTACTATCGATATTTCACTCCGTAACTTTGTTTCTTGTTCAAAAATTGTAAAACTTACACCCTTAGAATCGTCTTTTCAAAGCGATCAAGGGGTATACTTCAGATTTTGTTTTACGCATATTCTGTTTTCGAGATATCTCGAGTAAGGCTTGTCGACATCTTGATTTTTCACAGGTTCTGCTACGTTTTTCGAGCTGAAAACTTTACCCGAGGATCTCGACATTCTACTCTACAGGAAACTAACTTCAGATTTTGCTTATCTGATTTTTACAATTTGTAGGATTTCGACATTGAGGATTTCGACATCTAGGATTTCGAGATCAAGATTTCGAAAACAAGGTCTCGACATCTGGTCTCGACATTTGACATCTCGAAATTAGATTTCGAGTTTTAACTTCTCGACATTTCAAATCTCGAGATCAGCTTCTCGAAATTTGAAATCTCGAGATCCTTAATCTCGAGATCTTTAATAACGAGCTCAAATCTCGATACCGGGCCTCCTTTATCGAAATCTGAGATTTTGATATTCAGATCTCGACATCTGATTTTTCGACTTTCTGCCTCTGAAAATCTTTTGATCAATTTTCTCGAACGGTCAGTTTAGTACAGCAATGGCCTCAGAATTCAATGCGCAAGGGAACAGCAGTACCCCTCCTAGTCTCAGGAAGGGAGAATACCAAATGTGGAGGAACAGATTCCTTAATTTCCTTGAGCACAAAGAGAACTCCGCTGCGATGCTTGAATCGTTGCTTGAAGGACCAGCTGAACTCTTGATTTCAGTTGGTGGTGATCCAGAAAATAATCCTCCTATTTTTCCAGAAATAAGGAGGAAAGTGCCATCTGAATACACAGAAGCTGACAGGCTCAGGCTTCGTGGTGATCTCATGGCCAAAACATACCTCTTCAAGCAATCCCCAATGAAGTATACGTTCTCATTGACAGCATGCAAACAGCTAAGGAAATGTGGGATGAGATAGAGAAGCTGCTCCAAGGCACAAGCATCAGCCTTAAAACCAAGAAGACTACGATTCTTATTGCTTATGACTCCTTCAAAGCAGGTCCAGGAGAACCATTGAATGAGACTTACAACAGACTTGTTCAACTGGTCAATGAACTCAGGAAAATCAAAGTATTCAGGTCCAACTTGGAACTGAATATTAGATTTCTATCCAGTCTGCATCCTGCATGGGAAAAGACAGTGAAGGATGTCGGATCTCGGATTGATTTGGACGAAATTGACCTCTGCACACTCTATGAACATCTTAAGCAATTTGTCAACGAGGTTGCCTGTGCCGAGGATCATCACACCACAAACCCCTTAGCTCTTGTAATGGAGGCTCAGCCAAGAAGGACAACCACTTCACTAAAGAAGAAAAAGAAGAAGGTGGTGGTTGAATCAGATGATGACGAGAGTGATGATGACAAATCTGATCTAGAGGCTGAGCTAGCAGACTTACAGAAGAAGATGGCACTGCTTGCCAAAAGATTTGCTAAGAAGAACAGCTTCTCCAACAAGCTGAGAACCTCCTCCTCAAACTACAAGCAGAAGAACCATGATCAAGGATCTTCCAGAAAGGCGCCATCAGCTGAAGATGCCCCCAAATGCTACAACTGTGGTAAGGCTGGACATGTCATCAAAGACTGCCGCCTCCCAAAGAAGAAAGATGCTAATTTCTACAATCAGAAGATGCTGTGGAATAAGCAGAAAATGCTGATGGTGCAGAAAGAAGAAGAAACTTCTGCAATGATTGCTGAGAATGAGAACTGGGCAGAAGATTCTTCTGAGGAGGAGGAGGAGGAAGACAACTATGCCCTTATGGCACGAGTGGAGGAAGATGAAAGAAAGGGTGATGCTGCGATCCCCGTAAGCGAATGCTCAACAAGCTCTGTAAGTACCTCACATACTCCTTTAAATAACCAAATGCAGTCCTTACTTGAGAAGGACAATCTAATCAAAGAACTAAAGGAGAGACTAGACAATAATCACAGGGTACTGAAACAGAATCTAGACCAAAAGTCTTCCTTAAGTGTTCAACTTGAAATTGCAAAAGATCAGGTCAAAAAGGTGTCCTCAGATTTTGAAAGCTTTGAACTTAAGATAGCTGAATTAACTAGGAAATTTGAGGATAGTGAACGGGAAAAAAGCACAGCAAAGGCTGAATGCGATTTTTTGCATAACAAGAGAAGAACACTTTTAAATAAAGTAAAAGAACTAGAGGATCTAGATGCTAAGAGAGGTCAATCAGAACAAACAGTTTTTCTGCTTAACAACAAACAAAAGGATGACCGATTTTACAATGCTAAAACAGGACTGGGCATAACCAACCCACGTAATCTAAAGAAAATTAATTGTATTCAAATCTATAACAAAGATTACATGGGACTAGGGTTTGGCGAGAAAATGTATTTTCGAAGTGATGAAGAAAACGCTGAAGCAGAAGAAGAAAAGAGAAAGAATCCAAAACCTGCGATTTCTTGTGATTATTCCTCTGTTAACGAAAAACAACTTTCACAAGAAAAATCTACTTCCTGCTTTAGTGAATGCCTTGACCCTTATGCTAAAGATATTCCTCATATAGGACATCCTCTAGACCCGCCCCCAAGAGTAGGCATTGCTAAAACTGGTGAGGAACCTTGTATATTTCCCATGGCTCAAAATCTCAAAAACCTACAGAAAACTCTTGATAACGAGAGAGAGAGATTTGAAACTGAAAAGAAAGGTTTTGAGCGCAACTGGCAGGAACTTCTTCAAAAGTTCAATGATTTGAGTGAGCAGTATCATGCTAAAACAGACCCTTCTACGACTAAGCCTGACAGCTCACACACCTCACATGAGAAAAACAATGCTTTAAAAGGTTCGTCCACTCATCTCTCTTCTCCTTTATTTACAGGAAATGAAGTGAAGAAGGAAGGAGAAGAGAAGAATGAGTGGAGGAAAAAGAGGAAGGAAATCACAGAAGGCAAAAAGAAAGTTTTTGAGAATAATGCCAGTCCTAGATCTAGTTCTATTTTTTACTCTAAAGTTAATTGTAATTCTGTCTCTCCAAAACAAACTTCTAGTAGTTCAGTCTTGAGTCCCAAGCTGAATATTTCTGAGACATCTTCTAGACATCGTTCTATTCATAATACAAGTATTGCTTATGGTTATTCTGTTCCAGACCCCCATAATTATGAATGTGATATGAATATTGTTAAAGCAAAGCCTCACAGAAAGCTCAAACCCGAAAGAGAAACCAAGAAAGGAACTTCTAAGGGAACGTTTGGTATTCCTGATATGAAATATGCTCTTAGAGTTCATTCAAGGAAACATCTTAATCGGCTTTCTAAAGAGGAGATTTTCAAAACCAAACTTAAGAAACAACCATTCAATCATAAAGCACCTGTCTACTCTCCTCCTAAACCTAAAACGGAAAGGTGGGTCCCCAAGATAAGACCCATCAAAACTGAAATGAAAAGGTGGGTCCCCAAGATGAGACCTACCCAACCTGAAACAGATAGGTGGGTCCCCAATCAAAGACCCATCAAAACTGAAACAGAAAGGTGGGTCCCCAATCGAAGACCCATCAAAACTGAACCAGAAAGGTGGGTCCCCAAATTCAGACCCACCAGAACTAAAATGGAAAGGTGGGTTCACAACATCAGACCCACCAAAATGGAAACTGCTAAGTGGGCTCCAAAAACCAGACCCACTGCAAAAGCAGATCTGGCTATTGGAGAGCCCACAAAAGATAGATCTTTTGTTGAAAGAGCTGCTGACCTTGGATCACAGCTCAAAGCAAGATTTAAAAAGGTGTTTCTTGATAATAAGGAAGGACCCACTCCAAGTTGGGTACCTAAACCTGTTTGATTGTTTTGCAGAACGGTCATGTGTGGCACTTAGACTCAGGATGCTCAACCCACATGACCGGAATAAAGCACCTTTTGAGAAACTACACCAACTGCTACGGAGGCAATGTCAGATTCGGGAATGACGCCTCATCTCCTAGTCTTGGGTATGGGGACATCGTCTGTGCCAGTGTCACTATAAAAGACGTTTCATTTGTCAAAGGGCTCAAACACAACATACTGAGCATTGGACAATTCTGTGACAGCGGGATGGAAGTGAGGTTCTTTGCAAAACAATGATGTGTTCTTGACAGCACAGGGAATACATTATTAACGTGTTACAGAACATCAAATCTGTACACTATTGATCTGAAAAGCGTCCAATCCACCACTTTCATCTGTCTGTTGTCCAAAGCTTCAACTGAACAGAACAACCTATGGCACAGACGTCTCTCCCATCTGAACTTCAAGCATCTATCAACCTTGTCCTCCAAGAAACTTGTCAAGGGGCTTCCTCTGCTAAAGTCTTCCGCTGAAAATCATTGCAGTGCCTGCAAAATGGGCAAAATGACGCGAAGCTCCCACAAGTCAAAAACTGAACCATCATCTACACATCAGTTGCAGCTCATTCACATGGATCTGTGTGGACCTATGAGAGTCCAAAGCATCAACGGTCGCAAATACACTCTGGTGATCGTTGATGATTTCTCTAGGTACACATGGACAAAATTTCTCCGTTCAAAAGACGAGGCTGCAGAAAACATTATGACCTTTATCAGAACCATCCAGAAACTGCTACAACACAGTGTTCGAATTGTTAGAACTGACAATGGTACCGAGTTCAAAAATCAAACTCTCACTGAGTTCTATAAATCACTCGGTATCACTCAGCAATTTGCAGCAGCTAAAACTCCCCAACAGAACGGAGTTGTTGAGAGAAAGAACAGAACCCTTGTTGAAGCAGCACACACCATGTTAATCCAATCAAGACTGCCTCAATTCATGTGGGCAGAGGCAATCAATACTGCGTGCTTCACTCAGAACAGAACATCCATCCATAAACGCTTTGACAAGACTCCATATGAAATCCTATTCAACAAAACTCCAGACATCTCTTTCTTCAAGGTTTTTGGCTGCAAGTGCTTCATACTAAATGATAAGACAGAGAGAAGTAAGCTGGATCCCAAAGCTAGAGAAGGCATGTTTATTGGCTACTCACTACAATCCAAAGCTTACAGAGTCTATTTCAGAGACAAGCGCACTGTCATCGAGAGTGTAAATGTTACATTCTATGAAATGGAAGACTTTGCGATCGAACATCTACAGACTGATCCATCAACTGCTGTACCAGTAGCTTCTGATAAAGCTGAACCAAACACCGAACACGAAGATGTGATTCTCGACTCTCTCTTCAGAAACTTCTACGAGAACTCACAACCTCCACCTCCTGCATGCACTCCAGAGTCAACATCAACTCCAACAGCAGAGATTCCACTTCTCACTGGACCAGACGTTGTACCATCCACACCCTCAACCCCTCAAACCAATCCCAGAGGTGTGGATGATCACGGCTTTGCTACAAGTCCAGAATCATCTCCATTACACACCACAGCTGCTCCAGAGCCTTCAACCTCATATCAGGACTCCGATCAACCAATAATTACTCCAACTCCTCTAGCTCATGAGAGGAACTGGATGAGAGCACATCACGTTGAACAGATAATAGGTGATCCGAGTCAAGGTGTGCGAACAAGATCCGCAACGATGAATGAATGCCACTTCGCATGCTTCCTAAGCCAGTCAGAACCATCAAAAGTCTCCGATGCGCTACTTGATCCAGATTGGGTGATTGCTATGCAAGATGAACTCAATCAGTTTGACAGACTGGATGTATGGCCACTGGTACCCAGGCCTCAGAGAAAGACAATAATTGGCACGAAGTGGGTATTCAAAAATAAAAGAGATGAAGAAGGAACAGTTTTGAGGAACAAGGCAAGGCTGGTCGCAAAGGGATATAATCAACAGGAAGGCATAGACTACGATGAAACGTTTGCGCCCGTAGCTAGAATTGAAGCAATCCGCCTCTTTCTTGCATACGCGGCGCACAAAAACTTCACCGTCTTTCAGATGGACGTGAAAACAGCATTTCTAAATGGGACTTTAAAAGAAGAAGTCTATGTCGCTCAACCAGAAGGATTTGTAGATCCAAAATTCCCAGACCATGTATACAAGCTCAAGAAAGCTCTCTATGGGTTGAAACAGGCACCCAGAGCTTGGTACGATGCCTTGACCGAATTTTTGATCGATTCAGGTTTCTCAAAAGGAAAGATCGATACTACTTTGTTTATCAAGCGACAGAAGTCTGACATCATCCTGATTCAGATCTATGTTGATGACATCATCTTTGCCTCTTCAAATCCGCGCCTGTGCCAACACTTTGAGAAACTGATGAAAACCAAGTTCGAGATGAGCATGATGGGCGAACTTAACTTCTTCTTAGGCCTGCAAGTAAGACAACTCTCTGATGGCATTTTCATCAATCAGTCCAAATACATTCTGGATATGCTAAAGAGATTCAACATAGAAGGCAAATCTTCCATGACGACCCCCATGTCCCCAAACAACAAACTGGACTCAGACCCCTCCGGGAAGCCAGTTGATGCTACGAATTACAGGGCCATCATTGGATCTTTGCTATATCTCACGTCAAGCAGGCCTGACATTGTCTTCTCCACATGCTTATGTGCTCGCTTTCAAGCAAATCCGAAGGAATCTCATCTGACAGCTGTACGACGGATTTTAAAGTACCTCAAAGGCACGGTGAATCTAGGCCTTTGGTATCCCAAGCATCCAGGCTTTGATCTAGTAGGATATTCGGACGCTGACTTTGCTGGTTGCCGGATGGACCGCAAAAGTACATCGGGAGCCGTCCAATTCTTGGGCGAGAAGCTAGTCTGCTGGTCTTCCAAGAAGAAGAACTGTGTGTCAACATCTACAGCTGAGGCCGAATACGTCGCGGCTGCTAGTTGTTGTTCACAAATATTATGGATGAAGACTCAGCTACAGGACTACGGTTACACATTCCGTCACATCCCGATCTACAGTGACTCTCAAAGTGCCATCGCTATCACAAGCAATCCGGTTCACCACTCCCGCACCAAACACATTGATCTGCGCTATCATTTCATCAAGGATCACGTGGAGAAAGGAGACATAGATATGTACTTTGTAAGCTCAGAGCTTCAACTGGCTGACTTGTTCACTAAGGCATTAGATGAAAAAAGATTCCAGTTCCTGGTCTCCAAGTTGGGCATGTTGAACCTCGAGCCTGTTTAATTTTTGTCTCCACTGGTCCGAAAAGTGTGTGTGTGTGTGACTTGTAAATAGTGTGTGTGCGTTGCATGTGTTGAGGGGGAGAAAACCAGAAAAATAACAAAAAAAAATAGTGTGTGTGCGTTGCATGTGTTGAGGGGGAGAAAACCAGAAAAATAACAAAAAAAAATAGTGTGTGCGCGTTGCATGTGTTGAGGGGGAGAAAATCAGAAAATTAACAAAAAATAGTGTGCGTGTGTTGCATGTGTTGAGTGGGTGAAAAATCAAAAAGCACAAAAATAGTGTGTGTGTGTTGCATTTTTACATATTGTTTGTTGCATTTTTTTGGGGGGAGAGCTAATTTTCACTGTTTAAGGGGGAGCTCTCTATTTTTTACTGGTTTTGGGCCTCGAAAATTTTTAAAAGGGCACTATGTGCCAGCCCAATCATTCGGGCTCAACTGTTACGGATGAGGTCCAAATTTTTTCTCGCGTATATAAGCCTCGGAAAAACCCTTCACTTCCTATTTCTAAACTTTTCGCAAAGGCTTGAAAATCGCATCTCAGAGCTCCTCGACTTTTCAAAACCTTTTTTCTCGCAACTCATCTCCTTCTCCGATCCTCTCTCTCAATCTCTCCTTCAAAGGTAGTTAACGCTCAAGTCGCAATCACCCATCTCGAATACGAACGATCATCTCGAAAACCTGTTCGTGTTCGTCTTCAAGAAACAAACGCTTGATTTCGCAAAAATAAACCCTTGAAATTTCTAAAAATCGAAATCAATTTAAGTTTTTAATGTCGTAATCTCGCTTGTAATCGATTTCGTATATCATATCTTTGTTTTTGCACGTGGTCAATCTCTTCGAAATCGTCGGTTCATCTTCTCGAAATCAAGATCTCGAGATGGGCATCTCGACATCTTGATCTCGAGATTTGAATCTCGAAATCAAGATCTCGAGATCTGCATCTTGACATCTTGATCTCGAGATTTGAATCTCGAAATCAAGATCTCGAGATTTGAATCTCGAAATCATGATCTCGAGATTCAGATCTCGAGATTTGAACTTTGCAATTTTTTTTCAAAATTCCACCTGCATAAACTTATCTGAAAACTGCAAAACAAACTCTTTCAATCAAATCAAACAGTTGAATCTCATATGTTGACCCCCTGCTTCTACAGTTTAAAATGGCAGGAAACACTCAAACGCAGATCGATGATGCCATCTACCCCAAAGGAAAATGGATCAAGGTGCTGGACAACAACTTCCAGCTAGACCTTGCGGTGTTCAAGTGTCAGAACCCCATAGTGCCAACAATCATGAAAGGTCACTATCTCTGGCCTGCACTTCACAACTCAAAACCGGTGCCAGAGATATACCTGCAACAGTTCTGGGGTCATATGCACACGGATTCATTGAAGGATCGCTCCAAGATCAAGACCAAGTTGAACGGCATGCGGGTGATTCTGACACCATCCACTCTACGGACTACTCTATCGCTGCCGATTCATGACGAATACGATGCACTGCCGTCCATCCCAGATCTATTGAAAGATGTGGCGTCCCTAGGCTACACCTCACTACTGCCACAACTCTCCAACTTCAACGGAGCATATCTTCACCATCCGTGGAAAAATCTATTCGGGCTGGTGAACAAGTGCCTGTCGCCCAAGCATGCTGGCTTCGACAAGTGCAACAAGCAGATACTGCTAGTCTTCCATGGCATCGCCTTCAACAAAAACTATGACTTGGCACAGTTCTTCTTCTCAGAGCTAATGGACTTGGTCAAAGCCAAAGAAAAGAACAGGCCAGGTACCATTCTGTACGCAAGGTGGCTCGGGCTGATCATACACGACTGCATGGCAGAGCACGCTTCAATACCAAGACGCAGTACTGATCCTCACTTCACCTCACCCAAGCTGCAATACTTTAAAGCAGACAAGACTCCTACCTTCGGTCTGAGGATACCTGGATTTCTGCTTAAGCTGGTCAAATCTTCAAATCCAGCGGTCCAGCAGTACAAGGAAGCCACAGAGAAAACTGTCCCTATGGTTCAGCAAAACCCAGCTGGACCTACCCCAGGGGCAAAGCCGAGTGTTGGTAAGGGTCCAAAGAGAGCCCAAAAGCCACAGAAACCAGTGGCCGGATCGCCCAATGAAAGAAAGTCTGACGACTCTCTAGAGACGAGTCAGGCGGCTGAGGGCACCGAAACAGACGTTGAGGAAACAACCAATGAATTGTCAAGTGAAGCCCAAACAAACACTGACGACGAGGCTTCCGAGAGCGTGGGCACAGAGAGCGGGGAATCTGGCTCGGATGACGACGATGACGACAATGACAGTGACGACGTGGAGCACACATATGCCCTGATCAGAAAGGGGAAGCTGCCAGTTGAATCTCCAAAGAAGAAAAGAATAACTGCTGAAGATGCAGCACCAATAATCGCTGGCAGACCCCAAGTCTTCACCATCAAGGAGAAAGCTAAACCGATAGTTGTTTCCAGCGAGACAAACTGCTCAAAGGACGACTATGACGAGGCAGCTCATACAATTAAAAATTCTGAAGAAGTCATCATCCGGGAGAAAAGGGCCAAAGTTAAGAATGATAAGGCTGCTAAGGCAAAGCCCCAGCCCCGAGCCAGAAAGAGCCTGATTGATAAGGCAGACGAGCACATCTTTGCTGGCTGCGATACATTTATCCAGATAAGCCGAGCTGAATCCTTAAGCACAGAAGCCGATCTTTTCGGTTCCCGGGTAGAAGTCGCAGCATCTGGCTCAACTGCGCAAGCACAGCCATCTCCCAGCCACTCGATAGCCTCTCAACAGGCTATTGTTTCAAAAGAACGGGACTCCACCCCCTCACTGGTTCCTTCTGAATCAGTTGAGCGTACAATTGACCTATCTCCCGAGGTCAAACCCCTTCTTCTCACACATCGAGTCTAGGTGTCACATTCCCAACATTTTCTTCATTTTCTAGGACACCTACACTATTCACTGCACATACAGGTGCACACACCCTGAACGCAACAATCAGAGCGCAAGCTATGACGGTTGGAAGCCCTGCTACGCCCACAATGATTCCATCATTGAATGCAGGCCACACATCAGCAATCATCACTGATGCTGTGTCAACAGTTACAACCCCCGTAACTGGTCACCCTACCTTTGAAGACGTAAACGTTCTACTCAATCGCTTCCTAGATTCCACCATTAAACCATGGGTGCAAGATGCAATGACCGCTCTAGCACAGGAATTTAGGACCACCCAAGCGGTTCGGTCTGAACAAACCCCACCCCAACCTTCACCTGAACCGTTCATCTCCCATACACAACATGTATCCTCCACCCCTCTATCCCACCAATCCATAAACCAAATTCCCATTCCTTCTCTTTCTCGGGGAACCCAGGATACAGAACCAGTATTCTCCCCACACCCGACCACACCCTCAATCGATCTCTCCTCACTATCCTTCGACACACTAGCGTCGGCTTTGCTGAACAACCTCCTAAACACCCCTGAGGACAAACTTACCCTTCATCAGCAAGCCATACTCGAAGCCCTTCTTTCTTCACCGGAAACCAAGAGCACTTGCAAGGAGAGTTCTCGTGGTCGCAAACGTTCCCATGAGGACCCCGATGATTCGGATCCTCATGAGGGGGAGAACAAGCGACCTCGATCACTTGAGCAAACTGCTTAACCAAGCCAAACTCCATAGCCCATCCAACCCGAAACCTCGACAAACAACCAGCCACCACCCACAGCCCAATTATCTAGCATGGTCGAGCTAGACGTAACATCCCGAGGTGTATCTCCCAGAGATACCAACCGAGGAGGGGATGGAAGTCCTGATGATGTTACCACTGGTACATCTTCTGCATCAGGCCATCAGTTGGAACCTAGTTCTAAGCTGATGTCAACGGGCAATCCAAGTGAACCCGGTTGTGCTACCAAGGAACAATCACCGCCTCAAAAGCAGCAAAGAGTTCCATACATCTCCCCAGGCAAAGACATCCATGATGCACTGGAGGAGGCGGTGATATACGATAAATGGCCGAGACAATGGACAGAATGGGATGATCTTCGGAATGAGGCTGAACAAGAGGACATGCAAAGAAATTGGTGGCTACGAGAGCTAATTAACAAATGCTCTGAAGATATCATTAGGCTCGAGGACGATGAACGCAAGGAAGGGGAGAACTACAAGGAATCTCAGAAAACTCTTGAATCCGTCGTAAGACAATCAGCGGGAAGACTTCCCAAGACAGAGAAACACTGGGATAACGTTCGCATCAAAGCCCCCTTCCAAGAGGAAATCAGAGAGCATATCTGGCGTAGACCAGACAGAGTCAAACCGCTGAATGAACTGAAACTAAGAGGCCTTACTCATTTAAAAGGAAAGCAGGCTGGAGGTCATCTGCATATGCTGCTACAAAGGTCAACCGGTACTCAGAGAGAACTGATGAAACAAGATCTGAAGTCAAATATTCTCCCGATTCATCAAATTCTACAAGTGAAGGCTGAAGATTATCATGGAGTGACATTCTATACATACAAGCTTCAACGCACTGACGGGAGCGAATTTACTTGCCAAGAGAATGATTTCATCATGCTGAAACCGGACGACATCTATCAAATGTTCATGGCCTATAGATACCTTCCAGTTAGGCAGAGCATAACATACAGCGAAGGTCTCGCAGCAATCAAGAGATTCATGCTTAGACAGATCAGAGTACACTCTTCACATGACCTACAGATGGCTATTGAGTGCAACCTGAAAAAGACAAATCTGACAAAGCCAAGACTGTATGGTCCAGAACTTGAAGACTTCCCAGCCTACCACATCTTCTTCACACCGCCAGCAGTCACCTATCTGAACCACAAGAACGAAAAACGTCTGATGGTAGTCAATGAAATTGAGAAGTACTGTGACGGAACGCTGAAGATAATCAAAGAACAGCTTCTAAAGATGAAGGCAGAGCTAGAGGAAAATCTTCAAGAGGCATCGTCTTATGTTCAAAAGGAACACTCTACAGTAGAGACAATTTTAAAGGCCATTGACGATCGCCTAGAAAAGAGAAATATGCTGAGGCAATATGAACATGCACTTGGTATGAGGAAGCACTACTTCAAGTCGCAGAAGCAATAACAGAGTGGCACTTGATCACAAAGGGGGAGATTGTTGGAGATATTTAATTGTGAATCAAGTTTGTCATAGATTAGCTTTATATTTAATCCTTGTATGTAATTAGTGCATGAATTAGATAGCAATCGGGCCAAGTGTTAGGCCCATATAAACAGGCTAAAAGCCTTGTACGCCTAACCTAAACCTCGCCTATAAAAAGGGAGCCGAGGGTTTAGGATTAGGTCAACGTCGTACTTATTCTTCATAGCCTTACGCGCATATTTTTGTGTTGTACGAGTTCACGGTCTATTAAAGAGGGTTTTACTTGATTCAATCTGTGTTCATTCTTACGTTTAATCTTCGTTGTTAGATCGTTATTCATTGCTGTTACAGAAACATGGACTAACAATAATAATAATAATAATAATAATGATAATAATAATGATAATCATAATAATAATCATAATGATAATCATAATGATAATCATAATGATAATCATAATGATAATCATAATGATAATCATAATGATAATCATAATGATAATCATAATGATAATCATCATGATAATAATGATAATCATAATGATAATCATCATGATAATAATGATAATAATAATGATAATAATAATAATAATAATAATAATAATAATAATAATAATAATAATAATAATAATAATAATCATCATCATCATCATAATAATAATAATCATCATCATCATCATCATAATGATAATGATAATGATAATGATAATGATAATGATAATGATAATGATAATGATAATGATAATGATAATGATAATGATAATGATAATGATAATGATAATGATAATGATAATGATAATGATAATGATAATGATAATGATAATGATAATGATAATGATAATGATAATGATAATGATAATGATAATGATAATGATAATGATAATGATAATGATAATGATAATGATAATGATAATGATAATGATAATCATATTCATAATCATAATCATAATGATAATCATAATGATAATCATAATAATAATCATAATAATAATCATAATCACAATAATAATCATAATAATAATAATAATAATAATAATAATAATAATAATAATAATAATAAAATAATAATAATAATAATAATAATAATAATAATGATGATGATGATAATGATATTAATAATGATAATAATGATAATAATGATAATAATGATAATAATGATAATAATGATAATAATAATAATGATAATAATAATAACAATCATAAAAATAATAATAATAATAATAATAATAATAATAATAATAATCATAATAATCATAATAATCATAATAATCATAATAATAATAATAATAATAATAATAATAATAATAATGACAACAACAACAACAAGAATAATAATAATAATAATAATAATAATAATAATAACAATAACAATAGTAACAATAACAATAGTAATAATAATAATAGTAATAATAATAATAATAATAATAATAATAATAATTGTTGGAGATATTTAATTGTGAATCAAGTTTGTCATAGATTAGCTTTATATTTAATCCTTGTATTTAATTAGTGCATGAATTAGATAGCAATCGGGCCAAGTGTTAGGCCCATATAAACAGGCTAAAAGCCTTGTACGCCTGACCTAAACCTCACCTATAAAAAGGGAGCCGAGGGTTTAGGATTAGGTCAACGTCGTACTTATTCTTCATAGCCTTACGCGCATATATTTGTGTTGTACGAGTTCACGGTCTATCAAAGAGGGTTTTACTTGATTCAATCTGTGTTCATTATTACGTTTAATCTTCGTTGTTAGATCGTTATTCATTGCTGTTACAGAAACAGGGACTAACAATTGGTATCAGAGCCGATCGAGAGCCGATCAGAAGAACGTCTGCAGAAGACTCTGTTTTTCTTTACGTTGTTCTTACTATCGATATTTCACTCCGTAACTTTGTTTCTTGTTCAAAAATTGTAAAACTTACACCCTTAGAATCGTCTTTTCAAAGCGATCAAGGGGTATACTTCAGATTTTGTTTTACGCATATTCTGTTTTCGAGATATCTCGAGTAAGGCTTGTCGACATCTTGATTTTTCACAGGTTCTGCTACGTTTTTCGAGCTGAAAACTTTACCCGAGGATCTCGACATTCTACTCTACAGGAAACTAACTTCAGATTTTGCTTATCTGATTTTTACAATTTGTAGGATTTCGACATTGAGGATTTCGACATCTAGGATTTCGAGATCAAGATTTCGAAAACAAGGTCTCGACATCTGGTCTCGACATTTGACATCTCGAAATTAGATTTCGAGTTTTAACTTCTCGACATTTCAAATCTCGAGATCAGCTTCTCGAAATTTGAAATCTCGAGATCCTTAATCTCGAGATCTTTAATAACGAGCTCAAATCTCGATACCGGGCCTCCTTTATCGAAATCTGAGATTTTGATATTCAGATCTCGACATCTGATTTTTCGACTTTCTGCCTCTGAAAATCTTTTGATCAATTTTCTCGAACGGTCAGTTTAGTACAGCAATGGCCTCAGAATTCAATGCGCAAGGGAACAGCAGTACCCCTCCTAGTCTCAGGAAGGGAGAATACCAAATGTGGAGGAACAGATTCCTTAATTTCCTTGAGCACAAAGAGAACTCCGCTGCGATGCTTGAATCGTTGCTTGAAGGACCAGCTGAACTCTTGATTTCAGTTGGTGGTGATCCAGAAAATAATCCTCCTATTTTTCCAGAAATAAGGAGGAAAGTGCCATCTGAATACACAGAAGCTGACAGGCTCAGGCTTCGTGGTGATCTCATGGCCAAAACATACCTCTTCAAGCAATCCCCAATGAAGTATACGTTCTCATTGACAGCATGCAAACAGCTAAGGAAATGTGGGATGAGATAGAGAAGCTGCTCCAAGGCACAAGCATCAGCCTTAAAACCAAGAAGACTACGATTCTTATTGCTTATGACTCCTTCAAAGCAGGTCCAGGAGAACCATTGAATGAGACTTACAACAGACTTGTTCAACTGGTCAATGAACTCAGGAAAATCAAAGTATTCAGGTCCAACTTGGAACTGAATATTAGATTTCTATCCAGTCTGCATCCTGCATGGGAAAAGACAGTGAAGGATGTCGGATCTCGGATTGATTTGGACGAAATTGACCTCTGCACACTCTATGAACATCTTAAGCAATTTGTCAACGAGGTTGCCTGTGCCGAGGATCATCACACCACAAACCCCTTAGCTCTTGTAATGGAGGCTCAGCCAAGAAGGACAACCACTTCACTAAAGAAGAAAAAGAAGAAGGTGGTGGTTGAATCAGATGATGACGAGAGTGATGATGACAAATCTGATCTAGAGGCTGAGCTAGCAGACTTACAGAAGAAGATGGCACTGCTTGCCAAAAGATTTGCTAAGAAGAACAGCTTCTCCAACAAGCTGAGAACCTCCTCCTCAAACTACAAGCAGAAGAACCATGATCAAGGATCTTCCAGAAAGGCGCCATCAGCTGAAGATGCCCCCAAATGCTACAACTGTGGTAAGGCTGGACATGTCATCAAAGACTGCCGCCTCCCAAAGAAGAAAGATGCTAATTTCTACAATCAGAAGATGCTGTGGAATAAGCAGAAAATGCTGATGGTGCAGAAAGAAGAAGAAACTTCTGCAATGATTGCTGAGAATGAGAACTGGGCAGAAGATTCTTCTGAGGAGGAGGAGGAGGAAGACAACTATGCCCTTATGGCACGAGTGGAGGAAGATGAAAGAAAGGGTGATGCTGCGATCCCCGTAAGCGAATGCTCAACAAGCTCTGTAAGTACCTCACATACTCCTTTAAATAACCAAATGCAGTCCTTACTTGAGAAGGACAATCTAATCAAAGAACTAAAGGAGAGACTAGACAATAATCACAGGGTACTGAAACAGAATCTAGACCAAAAGTCTTCCTTAAGTGTTCAACTTGAAATTGCAAAAGATCAGGTCAAAAAGGTGTCCTCAGATTTTGAAAGCTTTGAACTTAAGATAGCTGAATTAACTAGGAAATTTGAGGATAGTGAACGGGAAAAAAGCACAGCAAAGGCTGAATGCGATTTTTTGCATAACAAGAGAAGAACACTTTTAAATAAAGTAAAAGAACTAGAGGATCTAGATGCTAAGAGAGGTCAATCAGAACAAACAGTTTTTCTGCTTAACAACAAACAAAAGGATGACCGATTTTACAATGCTAAAACAGGACTGGGCATAACCAACCCACGTAATCTAAAGAAAATTAATTGTATTCAAATCTATAACAAAGATTACATGGGACTAGGGTTTGGCGAGAAAATGTATTTTCGAAGTGATGAAGAAAACGCTGAAGCAGAAGAAGAAAAGAGAAAGAATCCAAAACCTGCGATTTCTTGTGATTATTCCTCTGTTAACGAAAAACAACTTTCACAAGAAAAATCTACTTCCTGCTTTAGTGAATGCCTTGACCCTTATGCTAAAGATATTCCTCATATAGGACATCCTCTAGACCCGCCCCCAAGAGTAGGCATTGCTAAAACTGGTGAGGAACCTTGTATATTTCCCATGGCTCAAAATCTCAAAAACCTACAGAAAACTCTTGATAACGAGAGAGAGAGATTTGAAACTGAAAAGAAAGGTTTTGAGCGCAACTGGCAGGAACTTCTTCAAAAGTTCAATGATTTGAGTGAGCAGTATCATGCTAAAACAGACCCTTCTACGACTAAGCCTGACAGCTCACACACCTCACATGAGAAAAACAATGCTTTAAAAGGTTCGTCCACTCATCTCTCTTCTCCTTTATTTACAGGAAATGAAGTGAAGAAGGAAGGAGAAGAGAAGAATGAGTGGAGGAAAAAGAGGAAGGAAATCGCAGAAGGCAAAAAGAAAGTTTTTGAGAATAATGCCAGTCCTAGATCTAGTTCTATTTTTTACTCTAAAGTTAATTGTAATTCTGTCTCTCCAAAACAAACTTCTAGTAGTTCAGTCTTGAGTCCCAAGCTGAATATTTCTGAGACATCTTCTAGACATCGTTCTATTCATAATACAAGTATTGCTTATGGTTATTCTGTTCCAGACCCCCATAATTATGAATGTGATATGAATATTGTTAAAGCAAAGCCTCACAGAAAGCTCAAACCCGAAAGAGAAACCAAGAAAGGAACTTCTAAGGGAACGTTTGGTATTCCTGATATGAAATATGCTCTTAGAGTTCATTCAAGGAAACATCTTAATCGGCTTTCTAAAGAGGAGATTTTCAAAACCAAACTTAAGAAACAACCATTCAATCATAAAGCACCTGTCTACTCTCCTCCTAAACCTAAAACGGAAAGGTGGGTCCCCAAGATAAGACCCATCAAAACTGAAATGAAAAGGTGGGTCCCCAAGATGAGACCTACCCAACCTGAAACAGATAGGTGGGTCCCCAATCAAAGACCCATCAAAACTGAAACAGAAAGGTGGGTCCCCAATCGAAGACCCATCAAAACTGAACCAGAAAGGTGGGTCCCCAAATTCAGACCCACCAGAACTAAAATGGAAAGGTGGGTTCACAACATCAGACCCACCAAAATGGAAACTGCTAAGTGGGCTCCAAAAACCAGACCCACTGCAAAAGCAGATCTGGCTATTGGAGAGCCCACAAAAGATAGATCTTTTGTTGAAAGAGCTGCTGACCTTGGATCACAGCTCAAAGCAAGATTTAAAAAGGTGTTTCTTGATAATAAGGAAGGACCCACTCCAAGTTGGGTACCTAAACCTGTTTGATTGTTTTGCAGAACGGTCATGTGTGGCACTTAGACTCAGGATGCTCAACCCACATGACCGGAATAAAGCACCTTTTGAGAAACTACACCAACTGCTACGGAGGCAATGTCAGATTCGGGAATGACGCCTCATCTCCTAGTCTTGGGTATGGGGACATCGTCTGTGCCAGTGTCACTATAAAAGACGTTTCATTTGTCAAAGGGCTCAAACACAACTTACTGAGCATTGGACAATTCTGTGACAGCGGGATGGAAGTGAGGTTCTTTGCAAAACAATGATGTGTTCTTGACAGCACAGGGAATACATTATTAACGTGTTACAGAACATCAAATCTGTACACTATTGATCTGAAAAGCGTCCAATCCACCACTTTCATCTGTCTGTTGTCCAAAGCTTCAACTGAACAGAACAACCTATGGCACAGACGTCTCTCCCATCTGAACTTCAAGCATCTATCAACCTTGTCCTCCAAGAAACTTGTCAAGGGGCTTCCTCTGCTAAAGTCTTCCGCTGAAAATCATTGCAGTGCCTGCAAAATGGGCAAAATGACGCGAAGCTCCCACAAGTCAAAAACTGAACCATCATCTACACATCAGTTGCAGCTCATTCACATGGATCTGTGTGGACCTATGAGAGTCCAAAGCATCAACGGTCGCAAATACACTCTGGTGATCGTTGATGATTTCTCTAGGTACACATGGACAAAATTTCTCCGTTCAAAAGACGAGGCTGCAGAAAACATTATGACCTTTATCAGAACCATCCAGAAACTGCTACAACACAGTGTTCGAATTGTTAGAACTGACAATGGTACCGAGTTCAAAAATCAAACTCTCACTGAGTTCTATAAATCACTCGGTATCACTCAGCAATTTGCAGCAGCTAAAACTCCCCAACAGAACGGAGTTGTTGAGAGAAAGAACAGAACCCTTGTTGAAGCAGCACACACCATGTTAATCCAATCAAGACTGCCTCAATTCATGTGGGCAGAGGCAATCAATACTGCGTGCTTCACTCAGAACAGAACATCCATCCATAAACGCTTTGACAAGACTCCATATGAAATCCTATTCAACAAAACTCCAGACATCTCTTTCTTCAAGGTTTTTGGCTGCAAGTGCTTCATACTAAATGATAAGACAGAGAGAAGTAAGCTGGATCCCAAAGCTAGAGAAGGCATGTTTATTGGCTACTCACTACAATCCAAAGCTTACAGAGTCTATTTCAGAGACAAGCGCACTGTCATCGAGAGTGTAAATGTTACATTCTATGAAATGGAAGACTTTGCGATCGAACATCTACAGACTGATCCATCAACTGCTGTACCAGTAGCTTCTGATAAAGCTGAACCAAACACCGAACACGAAGATGTGATTCTCGACTCTCTCTTCAGAAACTTCTACGAGAACTCACAACCTCCACCTCCTGCATGCACTCCAGAGTCAACATCAACTCCAACAGCAGAGATTCCACTTCTCACTGGACCAGACGTTGTACCATCCACACCCTCAACCCCTCAAACCAATCCCAGAGGTGTGGATGATCACGGCTTTGCTACAAGTCCAGAATCATCTCCATTACACACCACAGCTGCTCCAGAGCCTTCAACCTCATATCAGGACTCCGATCAACCAATAATTACTCCAACTCCTCTAGCTCATGAGAGGAACTGGATGAGAGCACATCACGTTGAACAGATAATAGGTGATCCGAGTCAAGGTGTGCGAACAAGATCCGCAACGATGAATGAATGCCACTTCGCATGCTTCCTAAGCCAGTCAGAACCATCAAAAGTCTCCGATGCGCTACTTGATCCAGATTGGGTGATTGCTATGCAAGATGAACTCAATCAGTTTGACAGACTGGATGTATGGCCACTGGTACCCAGGCCTCAGAGAAAGACAATAATTGGCACGAAGTGGGTATTCAAAAATAAAAGAGATGAAGAAGGAACAGTTTTGAGGAACAAGGCAAGGCTGGTCGCAAAGGGATATAATCAACAGGAAGGCATAGACTACGATGAAACGTTTGCGCCCGTAGCTAGAATTGAAGCAATCCGCCTCTTTCTTGCATACGCGGCGCACAAAAACTTCACCGTCTTTCAGATGGACGTGAAAACAGCATTTCTAAATGGGACTTTAAAAGAAGAAGTCTATGTCGCTCAACCAGAAGGATTTGTAGATCCAAAATTCCCAGACCATGTATACAAGCTCAAGAAAGCTCTCTATGGGTTGAAACAGGCACCCAGAGCTTGGTACGATGCCTTGACCGAATTTTTGATCGATTCAGGTTTCTCAAAAGGAAAGATCGATACTACTTTGTTTATCAAGCGACAGAAGTCTGACATCATCCTGATTCAGATCTATGTTGATGACATCATCTTTGCCTCTTCAAATCCGCGCCTGTGCCAACACTTTGAGAAACTGATGAAAACCAAGTTCGAGATGAGCATGATGGGCGAACTTAACTTCTTCTTAGGCCTGCAAGTAAGACAACTCTCTGATGGCATTTTCATCAATCAGTCCAAATACATTCTGGATATGCTAAAGAGATTCAACATAGAAGGCAAATCTTCCATGACGACCCCCATGTCCCCAAACAACAAACTGGACTCAGACCCCTCCGGGAAGCCAGTTGATGCTACGAATTACAGGGCCATCATTGGATCTTTGCTATATCTCACGTCAAGCAGGCCTGACATTGTCTTCTCCACATGCTTATGTGCTCGCTTTCAAGCAAATCCGAAGGAATCTCATCTGACAGCTGTACGACGGATTTTAAAGTACCTCAAAGGCACGGTGAATCTAGGCCTTTGGTATCCCAAGCATCCAGGCTTTGATCTAGTAGGATATTCGGACGCTGACTTTGCTGGTTGCCGGATGGACCGCAAAAGTACATCGGGAGCCGTCCAATTCTTGGGCGAGAAGCTAGTCTGCTGGTCTTCCAAGAAGAAGAACTGTGTGTCAACATCTACAGCTGAGGCCGAATACGTCGCGGCTGCTAGTTGTTGTTCACAAATATTATGGATGAAGACTCAGCTACAGGACTACGGTTACACATTCCGTCACATCCCGATCTACAGTGACTCTCAAAGTGCCATCGCTATCACAAGCAATCCGGTTCACCACTCCCGCACCAAACACATTGATCTGCGCTATCATTTCATCAAGGATCACGTGGAGAAAGGAGACATAGATATGTACTTTGTAAGCTCAGAGCTTCAACTGGCTGACTTGTTCACTAAGGCATTAGATGAAAAAAGATTCCAGTTCCTGGTCTCCAAGTTGGGCATGTTGAACCTCGAGCCTGTTTAATTTTTGTCTCCACTGGTCCGAAAAGTGTGTGTGTGTGTGACTTGTAAATAGTGTGTGTGCGTTGCATGTGTTGAGGGGGAGAAAACCAGAAAAATAACAAAAAAAAATAGTGTGTGTGCGTTGCATGTGTTGAGGGGGAGAAAACCAGAAAAATAACAAAAAAAAATAGTGTGTGCGCGTTGCATGTGTTGAGGGGGAGAAAATCAGAAAATTAACAAAAAATAGTGTGCGTGTGTTGCATGTGTTGAGTGGGTGAAAAATCAAAAAGCACAAAAATAGTGTGTGTGTGTTGCATTTTTACATATTGTTTGTTGCATTTTTTTGGGGGGAGAGCTAATTTTCACTGTTTAAGGGGGAGCTCTCTATTTTTTACTGGTTTTGGGCCTCGAAAATTTTTAAAAGGGCACTATGTGCCAGCCCAATCATTCGGGCTCAACTGTTACGGATGAGGTCCAAATTTTTTCTCGCGTATATAAGCCTCGGAAAAACCCTTCACTTCCTATTTCTAAACTTTTCGCAAAGGCTTGAAAATCGCATCTCAGAGCTCCTCGACTTTTCAAAACCTTTTTTCTCGCAACTCATCTCCTTCTCCGATCCTCTCTCTCAATCTCTCCTTCAAAGGTAGTTAACGCTCAAGTCGCAATCACCCATCTCGAATACGAACGATCATCTCGAAAACCTGTTCGTGTTCGTCTTCAAGAAACAAACGCTTGATTTCGCAAAAATAAACCCTTGAAATTTCTAAAAATCGAAATCAATTTAAGTTTTTAATGTCGTAATCTCGCTTGTAATCGATTTCGTATATCATATCTTTGTTTTTGCACGTGGTCAATCTCTTCGAAATCGTCGGTTCATCTTCTCGAAATCAAGATCTCGAGATGGGCATCTCGACATCTTGATCTCGAGATTTGAATCTCGAAATCAAGATCTCGAGATCTGCATCTTGACATCTTGATCTCGAGATTTGAATCTCGAAATCAAGATCTCGAGATTTGAATCTCGAAATCATGATCTCGAGATTCAGATCTCGAGATTTGAACTTTGCAATTTTTTTTCAAAATTCCACCTGCATAAACTTATCTGAAAACTGCAAAACAAACTCTTTCAATCAAATCAAACAGTTGAATCTCATATGTTGACCCCCTGCTTCTACAGTTTAAAATGGCAGGAAACACTCAAACGCAGATCGATGATGCCATCTACCCCAAAGGAAAATGGATCAAGGTGCTGGACAACAACTTCCAGCTAGACCTTGCGGTGTTCAAGTGTCAGAACCCCATAGTGCCAACAATCATGAAAGGTCACTATCTCTGGCCTGCACTTCACAACTCAAAACCGGTGCCAGAGATATACCTGCAACAGTTCTGGGGTCATATGCACACGGATTCATTGAAGGATCGCTCCAAGATCAAGACCAAGTTGAACGGCATGCGGGTGATTCTGACACCATCCACTCTACGGACTACTCTATCGCTGCCGATTCATGACGAATACGATGCACTGCCGTCCATCCCAGATCTATTGAAAGATGTGGCGTCCCTAGGCTACACCTCACTACTGCCACAACTCTCCAACTTCAACGGAGCATATCTTCACCATCCGTGGAAAAATCTATTCGGGCTGGTGAACAAGTGCCTGTCGCCCAAGCATGCTGGCTTCGACAAGTGCAACAAGCAGATACTGCTAGTCTTCCATGGCATCGCCTTCAACAAAAACTATGACTTGGCACAGTTCTTCTTCTCAGAGCTAATGGACTTGGTCAAAGCCAAAGAAAAGAACAGGCCAGGTACCATTCTGTACGCAAGGTGGCTCGGGCTGATCATACACGACTGCATGGCAGAGCACGCTTCAATACCAAGACGCAGTACTGATCCTCACTTCACTTCACCCAAGCTGCAATACTTTAAAGCAGACAAGACTCCTACCTTCGGTCTGAGGATACCTGGATTTCTGCTTAAGCTGGTCAAATCTTCAAATCCAGCGGTCCAGCAGTACAAGGAAGCCACAGAGAAAACTGTCCCTATGGTTCAGCAAAACCCAGCTGGACCTACCCCAGGGGCAAAGCCGAGTGTTGGTAAGGGTCCAAAGAGAGCCCAAAAGCCACAGAAACCAGTGGCCGGATCGCCCAATGAAGGAAAGTCTGACGACTCTCTAGAGACGAGTCAGGCGGCTGAGGGCACCGAAACAGACGTTGAGGAAACAACCAATGAATTGTCAAGTGAAGCCCAAACAAACACTGACGACGAGGCTTCCGAGAGCGTGGGCACAGAGAGCGGGGAATCTGGCTCGGATGACGACGATGACGACAATGACAGTGACGACGTGGAGCACACATATGCCCTGATCAGAAAGGGGAAGCTGCCAGTTGAATCTCCAAAGAAGAAAAGAATAACTGCTGAAGATGCAGCACCAATAATCGCTGGCAGACCCCAAGTCTTCACCATCAAGGAGAAAGCTAAACCGATAGTTGTTTCCAGCGAGACAAACTGCTCAAAGGACGACTATGACGAGGCAGCTCATACAATTAAAAATTCTGAAGAAGTCATCATCCGGGAGAAAAGGGCCAAAGTTAAGAATGATAAGGCTGCTAAGGCAAAGCCCCAGCCCCGAGCCAGAAAGAGCCTGATTGATAAGGCAGACGAGCACATCTTTGCTGGCTGCGATACATTTATCCAGATAAGCCGAGCTGAATCCTTAAGCACAGAAGCCGATCTTTTCGGTTCCCGGGTAGAAGTCGCAGCATCTGGCTCAACTGCGCAAGCACAGCCATCTCCCAGCCACTCGATAGCCTCTCAACAGGCTATTGTTTCAAAAGAACGGGACTCCACCCCCTCACTGGTTCCTTCTGAATCAGTTGAGCGTACAATTGACCTATCTCCCGAGGTCAAACCCCTTCTTCTCACACATCGAGTCTAGGTGTCACATTCCCAACATTTTCTTCATTTTCTAGGACACCTACACTATTCACTGCACATACAGGTGCACACACCCTGAACGCAACAATCAGAGCGCAAGCTATGACGGTTGGAAGCCCTGCTACGCCCACAATGATTCCATCATTGAATGCAGGCCACACATCAGCAATCATCACTGATGCTGTGTCAACAGTTACAACCCCCGTAACTGGTCACCCTACCTTTGAAGACGTAAACGTTCTACTCAATCGCTTCCTAGATTCCACCATTAAACCATGGGTGCAAGATGCAATGACCGCTCTAGCACAGGAATTTAGGACCACCCAAGCGGTTCGGTCTGAACAAACCCCACCCCAACCTTCACCTGAACCGTTCATCTCCCATACACAACATGTATCCTCCACCCCTCTATCCCACCAATCCATAAACCAAATTCCCATTCCTTCTCTTTCTCGGGGAACCCAGGATACAGAACCAGTATTCTCCCCACACCCGACCACACCCTCAATCGATCTCTCCTCACTATCCTTCGACACACTAGCGTCGGCTTTGCTGAACAACCTCCTAAACACCCCTGAGGACAAACTTACCCTTCATCAGCAAGCCATACTCGAAGCCCTTCTTTCTTCACCGGAAACCAAGAGCACTTGCAAGGAGAGTTCTCGTGGTCGCAAACGTTCCCATGAGGACCCCGATGATTCGGATCCTCATGAGGGGGAGAACAAGCGACCTCGATCACTTGAGCAAACTGCTTAACCAAGCCAAACTCCATAGCCCATCCAACCCGAAACCTCGACAAACAACCAGCCACCACCCACAGCCCAATTATCTAGCATGGTCGAGCTAGACGTAACATCCCGAGGTGTATCTCCCAGAGATACCAACCGAGGAGGGGATGGAAGTCCTGATGATGTTACCACTGGTACATCTTCTGCATCAGGCCATCAGTTGGAACCTAGTTCTAAGCTGATGTCAACGGGCAATCCAAGTGAACCCGGTTGTGCTACCAAGGAACAATCACCGCCTCAAAAGCAGCAAAGAGTTCCATACATCTCCCCAGGCAAAGACATCCATGATGCACTGGAGGAGGCGGTGATATACGATAAATGGCCGAGACAATGGACAGAATGGGATGATCTTCGGAATGAGGCTGAACAAGAGGACATGCAAAGAAATTGGTGGCTACGAGAGCTAATTAACAAATGCTCTGAAGATATCATTAGGCTCGAGGACGATGAACGCAAGGAAGGGGAGAACTACAAGGAATCTCAGAAAACTCTTGAATCCGTCGTAAGACAATCAGCGGGAAGACTTCCCAAGACAGAGAAACACTGGGATAACGTTCGCATCAAAGCCCCCTTCCAAGAGGAAATCAGAGAGCATATCTGGCGTAGACCAGACAGAGTCAAACCGCTGAATGAACTGAAACTAAGAGGCCTTACTCATTTAAAAGGAAAGCAGGCTGGAGGTCATCTGCATATGCTGCTACAAAGGTCAACTGGTACTCAGAGAGAAC
>CAMAPE010000048.1:5260000-5272500 GCA_945859875.1 Cuscuta europaea | reverse complement strand
AGAGAAGCAGTTGCTGCATCTAACTTTAGGGGCCTACCTACAAGATTAGCAATCTCAAACAGAGCTTGTTTATCTTGTAAGTGAATAGGCAAGCCTTCCATAGCAATCCAAACCGGCACAATAGGTGATTCAACATTAGGACGAAAGGCTGGGTCCATTTAGTAACACGCATAATATTCCCTTTAATCACCCAAGATTGACGATTCCAACAACGAATAAAATCTTCCTCAAGATCAAACCGAATCAGTACATGTTTAGGGTCTAAAGTTCCCAGATGAAAGTGTCCTTTAAACCCTATAATCTCAAAAGCCTTTCTAAGAACCAGGAGACTCGGCTTTCCTTTGTAAAAATAACCTACGAGAGCTCTCTTATGCTTATCAGCAAGAGATTGAATTTCACCTTCTGAAAATGAGATCGCAGGCATACCTTTGTATCTTGTAGGGGTTTTCTTTGAAATTGAAGCACTTCGATTGGCCACCATGTCTGCAAAAGATTTCCCCTCCCATGCTCGTCCGCCTCCCGGCGGCGGCTGAGCCACCGTAGATTCGTTCATGCGTTGGAGAGAATCGTCAGACCTTCTCTCTCTAAAACCCTAATAATAACAGTAATAATTAATACTAATACTAATCAAAACAGTGCTCCGGGGCCAGATGGTTTTAATGGAAAATTGTTCAAGAAATGTTGGGCTATAGTGGGAATGGATGTTACTAGAGCAGTGCAGGAGTTTTTCTTGGGCATCCCAATTCCTAAGAGCATGTCTAGTGCATTGATTGTATTAATTCCAAAACTTGACAACCCTTCAACTTTCAGTGATTTTAGGCCTATCTGTCTATCAAACTTTATTAGCAAAATCTGCACTAAAGTGTTGGTCAATAGACTAAGAAGCATTTTGCCTAAAATTATTTCCAAAGAGCAAGCTGGTTTTATGGCTGGAAGAGATATTGCTGACCAAATCTTGATTGCTCAGGAGATGATTCACAGTATTGACAAGAAAATCAGGGGAAACAATTTGGTGATTAAACTTGACATGGCAAAGGCATTTGATAAGGTCTCCTGGCAGTTTTTAAGTGCTATACTTCTGAAATTTGGTTTTTGCAGCCAATTTGTTAATTTGGTTTTGAATAACCTCAGGTCTACCTTTCTTTCTGTTCTTATAAATGGATCTCCTCAAGGTTTTTTCAAGCCTACCCGGGGAGTTAAACAAGGGGACCCCCTCTCCCCTTTTCTTTTTATTATAGCTGCAGAGGCTTTCTCAAGGGGTCTTAAGGGTTTAATGGAGGCTGGCAAAGTTAAACAATTTTGGCTGGGTAATCAAGGGTATCCTATTTCACATTTGAGTTTTGCTGATGACCTTCTGATCTTTACTAATGGTGAATCTAGATGTAACACCCCCATTTTTCCCGCCCAAAATAATACTTGAAATAATAATATATTGATAACAACCTTGATTTATTCCTTAAAAATAGATAGAGTTTTGCAGCGGAAATAACAATAATGGAAAAAGGGTGTGTTACCGCCACACCCAGCCCTCAACTTGGCTGGATGTTAAGGCTATCCACCATGAGTTCAACCGAATTAAAACTTGAATTCAAAATCTACTAACATTATTTAAACTAAGTGAAGACTACACTTAAATCTTCTAAAGCGCTCTCAAGACTCGTCAAACATCATGAGCTTCATATTCATCATTACCTGCACAAATAAAGTGCAGAAAACGAAACAAAGAAAAGGAAACAAAAATTAGCTTTAGAGCTAAGTAAGTACTACCCAACCCCGTAAAATAATCAAGTTTGTCAAAAATAGTTTTTCATATAATACTATATATAAAAATACTCACACCACCGAAATTCTTTTCAAAACATTATTTATCAACAATCTCAAATACCCTTATAATTAAAAATAATATTTATAAGCTCCCAACAATTAATTAATATCTCAAAAGAAGTATCACTTTTCAAAAATAACTTTTGAAGCTAAAAATATCACCATTCTGAAATCAATGTCACTTTCAGATTCTTTTAAGATGGGCGAAACTCAAGATTCCTCGAGCCCAATGAATCGTTGTTGTGTACGACTCATCCCGGAATTCCGGCTCCCACCGACCACCAATTGGAAACTGAACTTCACCCTTAAGTGTGCACACCCCCTAAAAGGGATTCCAAGCCCTCCGAGTAGTAAGAAGTCCAAGTAGTTCGGACAACGTCCCCCTACCTCACAATGGGTTAGAAACCCGGGTAATTAGAAACTACTACCGCGGCCACCAAAGAACTATTAAAGTTCTCAAAACAAATACCGGGAATCTCCCGCCACCAATATTTACCGGGATTTCTCCCGCCACCAATAATCATCTTAAACCTAAACTAAACCCGCGGTATATAGCTCTAACCACCCACACCTCGCGTTTCTCTCGAGATGTCAATAATTATTATAAAAACATTATTCATTCTTGGAAGATCCTCTCTATATACAATAATCCAGAATATCTATTTAATAGATACGTCCACCAAAAATTCACATTCATAAATACTCCAAAATTCCTTTATACTAAAATGCACTCCAAAGTCATACTAGGTATTAAATCCCAAAATATATCTTAAATATTTCACAAATTCTTAGTCACCCCAAATAGTACACATTTAAAATTCACACTTAATCACATAATGCATAATAAGCATATAGTACGAGGAAACAAATTTTGGATTGGCAGAGAAACTTACCTCAAGTCCTGTTGCTCCTAGTTATCCTCTTCTAATCTGGTCTCTAGATAATCACCTTTTTAATTAAATATGATGAATTAGTCACTTATTCTATTTGTAATTACTTTACCCGATTTTCTTCTTTTATTTTATTATTCGCATAAACTTTGGTTTATTAATCACTTTTTATTAATCAAATTACCTTATGAATTCAGCCATTAATTACAATATTTGAATTCTAATATTAAATAAAATATCCGAATATAATTAACTACAACATCCAATTTTTATTCAATAATCACCATTAATTTACTCTAATTATTATCTAATTACTTTATTTACATAACCGAATATATTTATTTTCCTTATTTTATTCAAACATTATTTTTAGTCCAGAATATTATTTTTCAACCTCAGTGATTTATTTATTTCACCATTAATACTAATATTTCCTTATTTAATTACTTAACTAGTTTTATATGGCCTAATTTAAATAAATAGACTAAAAATCGACTTTATAAATTAGTAACCGTCCATAAATATATTTTGGGTCTATATTCGACCTAGGTTGTCCAGATATCTATTTTATAATTATTTTCCATAATTATTCCTTTAATTTTATATATCTATTAACCGGTTTAATTACAATTAAATATACTAAACCTTAATATTTATTAATTATAAATGGTCCATAAGGTCCTATTTAGTCATATATTTATCCTAGTTTACTCCAATATTTATTTCACAATTATTTTCATCATTTAGTTAATTATTTACTAAATGTGTATAAATTGGCCCAATTACCATTAAATCCATTAAAAATAGCTAAAACATTTATTTTCCAATTCTGGTTGGTCCGAATATGTATATTTATACTAGGTATTTAATTTATATTTTTCCAGATTTTATTTATTTCATTTACTATTTTTTTTTAATTTTTATTGCAACTGGGCTGAACTGGCCCAAATTAAATTTTCTGGCCCAACCTGAAAAGGCCCAAAACAGACCCCAGCAGAATTCTGGGTTGTCTTCTTCCCCAGGTCGCCGGAAAAACGGGAATTTAAGGGGGGAAGGTGTTACCTCGTCGGACGAGCGAAACGACGGTGCTATTGGCTCCGTTTGGGACGGCGAATGTCGGTGGTGGGTTGGCGGCAGCGGCAGCTCCTCCCTCTTCTCCGTTTTCCGTCGAAAAGTTTTTCCCCGGCGAAACTCCGGCGAGGCTTTTCTCCCTCGTTTCACGACCGTTTTCGACGATTCTTTTTCCGTTGGATTCGTATCACGAAGGGGAAGGTTTGAGGGGTGTTTTCAGGGCTTGTTTCTGGCTAAAACGGTGGGTCGAAAAATATATATATATATATACACGTATATATGTATATTTCGCAGATTTTGGGATGAAGAAAACGTAGGTTCTGGCCTATTATTTATAGGGAAAGGTGAGGGTTTTAGGCTAAGATGTTAGAGTTGGAGTTGGAGTTTAATTTTGATTCTTTTGCACCTTTATGAGTATTAGGAGTATAATTGTTATATAATTATTATTACGTAACTAACATACGTATGTAGGAGTAATTATTATTACGTAACTAACATACTCCTAATACTAATGTTAGTATTTGAGTATAATTAGTATTACCTAGTTATATATCTATTAGGAATATACGTATGTAGTTAGTTAGGAGTATTATGAGTATTTTAATTATTTAGTTTATACTTTGTATATTATACAACCTAAAATAGTTATATAAAAATTAATTTTATACTAAAACATAACTTCTATTATCGGGCCATTTTTATCTGATTAAAAAGTCGTAAACTTGGAAATTTTTATTTGATTAGAATGTTACAACTGTTGAATTTTTTTTTGTCTGACTCAATTAATAATTAAAATGTTATTTTCGTAATATTTTATCTGATTAATAAAAATTATTTTTATTTTTATTTAAATTTTTGAAGTGTCACATTCTACTCTCCTTAAAAGATGTTTCGCCCCGAAACATTAACTAAATCTAAATACTCAAATTCTTAGGTATTACACTAGATCTTTCTCCAATTTTAAAAAAAAATTGCTCACCTACCAGCAAGCAAGTGGATAGGAAATTAATTTTGGAAAAAGCTCTTTTGTTTGTGGGCACTCTACTCCAGCAAGACAGATGAAGATCAAGGTTGTGCTAGGTATGATGTTATCTTCTTTGCCTATTAAATACCTGGGAGTTAATCTCCACAAAGGTATCAACAGGTTTAATCTTTGTGGGAACATTATACATCAGTTTGAGAATACGCTCACTCCCTGGAAGCAAAAAAACCTTTCTCACGGGGGTAGGCTAATCCTCATTAAACATGTTCTTAACTCTATTCCTCTACATACATTGGCAGTGGACAACCTTCCTAAAAAAGTCATCTCTGTCCTTAATAGGAAAATGGCTTCATTTTTTGGGGGTTCTTCAAATAATAAGAACAAATATCATTGGGTCAAGTGGTCCAGTCTTTGTTTTCCTACATGGGAAGGTGGTTTGGGCATTAGGGCCTTGGGAGACATTGAAAAGGTTTTTACTATAAAACTTTGGTGGAAGTGGCAAACTGAAGAGTCACTTTGGTCACATTTTATAGTAACCAGATACAATAAGGAAGGGAACATCATACCTAAAGTGACGGATTCATCTATTTGGAGGAGAATCTGCTCCATTCATGAGCAGGCTTCTAGTCTTTGCACTACTGATGGCTCTGGAACCCTACAGTGGAATGAGGAGGATGATGGTCAATTCTCATTTAAATCTGCATATGAAGAGGTTAGAGAGCTTTCATATAATCAAGAAGTCTATAAAAATATTTGGGAATCTAAGCAGGAGCTGAAAATCAAACTTATTCAGTGGAAAGTGGTTAAAGGGATCATCCCTACTTCTGATAAGTTAGAGAGATTCAACAAAGTTTTGAAACCCTCCATATGCCCCTTATGCAGAAGTAATAGTGATATCATGAATCACATTCTATTTAAATGCCCGGTGACTAAGAAGATTTGGGAATATTTTTGGGGAATTCTGGGTCTTCATGTTAACTCATCGGTAGATTTCAATCCTTTGAGACTGAAATGGGAGGAAAATGGCAATTCTAGTTTGCTTCAAGTGTTTAGGAGGAATATTACAGGCATCATACTTTGGTTTATTTGGAAAAACTATTCATCTCTGGTCTGGGGTTCTAGTAGAAATCAGATATCAGCTCATCAAATCATCATTCAAATCAAGATTTACACTCAGTCTTGGGCGAATACATTATCAGACCTAAAAATTAGGGTTATTGAAAATATTTTGTTCGAAGAGCAGTTGATACCAAAATACTTCAAGATAAATCAGACTAGGCCTCGGATTGTAAAATGGCAGAAAACGAAGCACAAATGGAAGTTAAATGTAGATGCTAGATACTTAGCTTCAAGGGCATCAGGAGGCGCGATTCTTCGTGACAAGGAAGGGACGATGATTCAGGCGATTAGTCTCCCGTTGCAGGCTAACTCGGCGCTGGAGGCAGAGCTGAAGGCTATTCATATGGCAGTGAAATGGGCGACGGAGGAGGGTTATGAGGACATATATGTTGAATCGGATTCATTTCTGGCTCTGGAGTATGTTGCAGGTAAACCGACGAGAAGATGGAGCGGGTTGGTTTTGGAAATCACAGACATTGCTTTTAGGAAAGGAGTTTTATTTGGGCATACCCTGAGGGAAGGGAATTGGGTTGGCCATCATCTGGCCCAAATGGATTCCAACAAAAGCTACAGCAGCCCATATCATTTGCCCATTAGTGCTAAACAAGCTTATTGGATGGATTTTTTTGGCATTCCCTCTATTCGTATTTAATTTTACATTGTATTTTTTTTCTGAGAGGCCTTGGTCTGATCCTCCTCTCATGTATAACTCTGTGTTCAATAAAATCCTGGTAAATGACACCCGGCATCTACCCCACTGAATTTGGTGGTTTGCCTTCCGGGTTAAAAAAAAAATAATAATAATAATAATAACAATAATAATAATAATAATAATGATAATACACATAATGATAATAATAATAATGATAATAATCATAATGATAATAATAATAATAATGATAATAATCATAATGATAATGATAATAATGATAATGATAATGATAATAATGATAATGATAATGATAATGATAATGATAATGATAATGATAATGATAATGATAATGATAATGATAATGATAATGATAATGATAATGATAATGATAATGATAATGATAATGATAATGATAATGATAATGATAATGATAATGATAATGATAATGATAATAATAATAATGATAATAATAATAATAATAATAATAATAATCATAATAATCATAATAATCATAATAATCATGATAATCATAATAATAATGATAATCATAATAATAATGATAATCATAATAATAATAATAATAATAATAATAATAATAATAATAATAATAATCATAATAATAATAATAATAATAATAACAATAATAATAATAATAATAATAATAACAATACTAATAATAATGATGATGATGATGATGATGATGATGATGATGATAATGATGATGATAATGATCATGATAATGATGTTGGAGATATTTAATTGTGAATCAAGTTGGTCATAGATTAGCTTTATATTTAATCCTTGTATTTAAATAGAGCATAAATTAGATAGAAATCAGGCCAAGTGTTAGGCCCATTTAGACAGGCTAAAAGCCTGGTACGCCTAACCTAAACCTCACCTATAAAAAGGGAGCCAAGGTTTAGGAAAAGGTTGAACGTCGTACTTATTATTCATAGCCTTATGCTTATCATTCTGCTGTACGTTCCACGGTTTATCAAAGAAGGTTTTACCGTGATTCATTCTGTGTTCATCTTTACGTTTAATCTTCCTTGTTAGATCGATTATTCATTGCTGTTACAGAAACAGGGACTAACAATTGGTATCAGAGCCGATCGAGAACGATCAGAAGAACTCCTGCAGAATACTCTGTTTTTGTTAACGTAGTTCATTCTGTCGATTTTTTGCTCTGTAATTTTGTTTCTTGTTCAAAAGTTGTAAAAGTTACACCTTTGGAATCGCCTTTTCAAAGCGATCAAAGGGTATACTTCAGTTTATGTTTTACGCAATTTTAGATTTCGAGATATCTCGATCTAGGCATCTCGACATCCTACTTCTTCACAGGTTCTGCTACGTTTCTCGAGCTGAAAACTTTACCAGAAGATCTCGACATTCAACTCTACAGGAAACTACCTTCAGATTTTGTTTATCTGATTTTTACAGGTTGCAGGATTTCGACATTGAGGATTTCGACATCAAGGATTTCGAAATCTTGATTTCGAGAAAAGGATTCGACATCTGGTCTCGACATTTGACTTATCAGATTAAGATTTCGAGAGATTAACTTCTCGACATTTCAAATCTCGAGATCAGCATCTCGAAATTTGAAATCTCGAGATCCCTAATCTCGAGATCCTTAATCTCGAGCCCGAATCTCGATACCGGGCCTCCTTTATCGAAATTTGAGATTTCGACATTCAGATCTCGACATCTGATTTTTCGACTTTCTGCCTCTGAAAATCTTTTGATCAATTTTCTCGAACGGTCAGTTTAATACAGCAATGGGTTCAGAATACAATGCACAAGGGAACAGCAGTACCCCTCCTAGCCTCAGGAAGGGAGAATATCAAATGTGGAGGAACAGATTTCTAAACTTCCTCGAGCACAAAGAGAACTCCTCTGCAATGCTCGAATCTTTGCTTGAAGGACCAGCTGAACTCTTGATTTCAGTTGGTGGAGATCCAGAGAACAATCCTCCTATTTTTCCAGAAATAAGGAGAAAAGTGCCGTCTGAATACACAGAAGCTGACAAGCTCAGACTTCGTGGTGACCTTATGGCCAAAACGTACCTCCTTCAAGCAATACCAAATGAGGTTTATGTTCTCATAGATAGCATGCAGACAGCTAAGGAAATGTGGGATGAAATAGAGAAGCTGCTACAAGGCACAAGCATCAGCCTCAAAACAAAGAAGACTACGATTCTCATCGCTTATGACTCCTTCAAAGCAGGTCCAGGAGAACCATTGAATGAGACTTACAACAGACTTGTTCAACTGGTAAATGAACTCAGAAAGATCAAAGTATTCAGGTCCAATCTGGAACTGAATATTAGATTTTTATCCAGCCTGCATCCTGCATGGGAAAAGACAGTGAAGGATGTCAGATCTCGGATAGATTTGGACGAAATTGACCTCTGCACACTCTATGAACATCTGAAACAATTCGTCATCGAGGTTGCCTGTGCTGAGGATCATCACACCACAAACCCCTTAGCTCTAGTAATGGAGGCTCAGCCAAGAAGAACAACCACTTCACTAAAGAAGAAAAAGAAGAAGGTGGTGGTTGAATCAGATGATGATGAGAGTGATGATGACAAATCTGATCTAGAGGCTGAGCTAGCTGACTTACAGAAGAAGATGGCACTGCTGGCCAAAAGATTTGCTAAGAAAAACACCTCCTCCAACAGGCTAAGAACTTCCTCCTCAAACTACAAGCAGAAGAACCATGATCAAGGATCTTCTAGGAAGGCATCTTCAGCAGAAGAAGCTCCTAAATGCTATAATTGCGGCAAGCCTGGACATGTGATCAAAGATTGCCGCCTCCCAAAGAAGAAAGATGCTAACTTCTACAAGCAGAAGATGCTGTGGAATAAGCAGAAAATGCTGATGGTGCAGAAAGAAGAAGAAACCTCTGCCATGATTGCTGAGAATGAGAACTGGGCAGAAGATTCTTCTGAGGAGGAGGAGGAGGAAGACAACTATGCCCTTATGGCACGTGTGGAAGGAGATGAAAGAAAGGGTGATGCTGCGATCCCCGAAGGCGAGTGCACAACAAGCTCTGTAAGTACCTCCCATACTTCTTTAAATAATCAAATGCAGTCCTTACTTGAAAAGGACAATCTAATCAAAGAACTAAAGGAGAGACTAGACAATAATCATAGAGTTCTGAAACAGAATCTAGACCAAAAGTCTTCCTTAAGTATTCAACTTGAAATTGCAAAAGATCAAGTCAAAAAGGTGTCCTCAGATTTTGAAAGCTTTGAACTTAAGATAGCTGAATTAACTAAGAAATTTGAGGACAGTGAACGGGAAAAAAGCACAGCAAAGGCTGAATGCGATTTTTTGCATAACAAAAGAAGAACGCTTTTAAATAAAGTAAAAGAACTAGAAGATCTAGCTGCTAGAAGAGGTCAATCTGAAAAAACTGTTTTTCTGCTTAACAGCAAACAAAAGGATGACCGATTCTGCAATGCTAAAACAGGACTGGGCATAACCAACCCACGTAATCTTAAGAAAGTTAATTGCCTTCAATTCTATAACAAAGATTACATGGGACTAGGGTTTGGAGAGAAAATGTATTTTCGAAGTGATGAAGACTATGCTGAAGTAGAAGAAGAAAAGAGAAAGAAACCAAAACCTGCGATTTCTTGTGATTATCCCTCTGTAAATGAAAAACAACTTTCAGAAGAAAAACCTACTTCCTGCTTTAGTGAATGCCTTGACCCTTATGCTAAAGATATTCCTCACATAGGACACCCTCTAGACCCTCCCCCAAGAGTTGGCATTGCTAAAACTGGTGAGGAACCATGTATTTTTCCCATGGCTCAAAAGCTCAAAAACCTACAAAAAACTCTTGATGATGAGACAGAGAGATTTGAAACTGAAAAGAAAGGTTTTGAGCGCAATTGGCAGGAACTTCTTCAAAAATTTAATGATTTAAGTGAGCAGTTTCATGCTAAAACAGACTCTTCTACGACCAAGCCTGACAGCTCACACACCTCACATGAGAAAAACAATGCTTTTAAAGGTTCGTCCACTCATCTCTCTTCTCCTTTGTTTACAGGGAATGAAGTGAATAAAGAAGGAGAAGAGAAGAATGAGTGGAGAAAAAAGAGGAAGGAAATCACAGATGGCAAAAAGAAAGTTTTTGAGAATAATGCCAGCCCTAGATCTAGTTCAATTTTTTACTCAAAAGTTAATTGTAATTCTGTCTCTACAAAGCAAACTTCTAGTAGTTCAGTCTTGAGTCCCAAGCTGAATATTTCTGAGACATCTTCTAGACAAAGTTCTATTTATAATACAAGTGTTGCTTATGGTTATTCTATTCCAGATCCCCATAATTATGAATGTGATATGAATGTTGTTAAATCTAAGCCTTCCAGAAAGCTTAAACCTGAAAAAGAAACCGAGAAAGGAACTTCTAAGGGAACGTTTTGTATTCCTGATATGAAATATGCCCTTAGAGTTCATTCTAGGAAACATCTTAATCGGCTTTCTAAGGAGGAGATTTTCAAAACCAAACTTAAGAAACAACCGTTCAATCACAAAGCACCTGTCTACTCTCCTCCTGAACCTAAAATGGAAAGATGGGTCCCTAAGATAAGACCCGTAAAAACTGAAACTGAGAGGTGGGTCCCCAAGATAAGACCTACCAAAACTGAAACAGATAGGTGGGTCCCCAAGATGAGACCTACCAAAACTAAAACGGATAGGTGGGTCCCCAAACGAAGACCCATCCAAACTGAAACTGAAAGGTGGGTTCTCAATCGAAGACCCATCATAACTGCAACTGAAAGGTGGGTCCCCAAACTTAGACCCACAAGGACTAAAATGGAAAGGTGGGTTCACAACATCAGACCCACCAAAATGGAAATTGCTAGGTGGACTCAAAAAACCAGACACACTGCAAAAGCAGATCTGGCTATTGGAAAGCCCATCAAAGATAGATCTTTTGTTGAAAGAGCAGTTGACCTTGGATCACTGCTCAAAACAAGATTTAAAAAGGTGTTTCTTGATAATAAGGAAGGACCCACTCCAAGTTGGGTACCTAAACCTATTTGATTGTTTTGCAGGACGGTCATGTGTGGCACTTAGACTCAGGATGCTCAACCCACATGACCGGAATAAAGCACCTTTTGAGCAACTACACCAACTGCTACGGAGGAAATGTCAGATTCGGGAATGATGCCTCATCTCCTATCCTTGGGTATGGGGACGTCGTCTGTGCCAGTGTCACAATAAAA
This sequence comes from Cuscuta europaea, assembly GCA_945859875.1. NCBI lineage: Eukaryota > Viridiplantae > Streptophyta > Magnoliopsida > Solanales > Convolvulaceae > Cuscuta > Cuscuta europaea. The sequence continues at coordinate 5,260,723 of CAMAPE010000048.1, read as the reverse complement.
GATGTTTCATTCGTCAAAGTGCTCAAACACAACTTACTGAGCATTGGACAATTCTGTGACAATGGGATGGAAGTGAGGTTCTTTGCAAAACAATGATGTGTTCTTGACAGCACAGGTAATACATTATTAACGTGTTACAGAACATCAAATTTGTACACTATTGATCTGAAAAGCGTCCAATCCACCACTTCCATCTGTCTGTTGTCCAAAGCTTCAACTGAACAGAACAACCTATGGCACAGACGTCTATCCCATCTGAACTTCAAACATCTATCAACCTTGTCCTCCAAGAAAACAATGCGACGGAACACTGAAGATAATCAGAGAGCAGATTCTACAGATGAAGGCAAAGCTGGAAGAAAATCTTCAAGAGGCATCGTCTTATGTTCAAAAGGAACACTCTACAGTAGAGCAATTTTAAAGGCCATTGACGATCGCCTCGAAAAGAGAAATGTGTTGAGGCAGTATGAACATGCACTTGGTATGAGGAAGCACTACTTCAAATCTCAGAAGCAATAAGAGAATGGCACTTGATCACAAAGGGGGAGATTGTTGGGGATATTTAATTGTGAATCAAGTTGGTCATAGATTAGCTTTATATTTAATCCTTGTATTTAAATAGTGCATAAATTAGATAGAAATCAGGCCAAGTGTTAGGCCCATTTAGACAGGCTAAAAGCCTGGTACGCCTAACCTAAACCTCGCCTATAAAAAGGGAGCCGA
>CAMAPE010000048.1:5220000-5252500 GCA_945859875.1 Cuscuta europaea | reverse complement strand
TTATCTTTATTAATCTAATACGGAGTATTATAATATCTATAACCAGCCCAAGGGTTAAAAAGAAACCAGCCCAATAGTTAAATAAAAGGAGTATCGACAACATACGTACCGTCTCCTTCGGCGAAAACGCCAGCCAAGAGAAACAGGGAAGTCACAGGCCAGTGTCCTCCGACGTCGTACGGCGATCGAAAGCATCCCCCTACGCTCCCGTAGAATCGTCCGTCCTCTGGCGAATCAGTGTAGCTCCGCAGTCACCCCCGGTGGTCCCTCAATTGGCGTAGAAATAGTCCGGCAACAGTCCTGGGATATTCTCCCGACATATTATTTTTTTTTTCTCCGGCGTGAAGCTGTCCGGAGGGTCTGGTTACAGTACTCCGGCGCACTCCTTTTCTGCGTCTCCTTCGTTCGTTCCTTCGTCCTAACCTTCCCGACATCAACAGAAAACAATCTTCTTCGCTGGCGGTAAAACAGTCTGGCGAATACCCGGTCTCCCTCTCGCTTGTGGAGTTTTCTACGCTGATCGCGTGTATATATATAGCAGCGAGGAAGATTCTCGATTTCGGCCGTTATGGCTTTTTTTTGTCTTCCAACGTTTTCTGTACTCCGAAGATCATAGTTAATACGTCCATTCGTTACTGCATATGGAGTATATTTTATACGATTAATATGGTTAACGTATGCTAGTATGAAAAACGTTCGAGTGGTTTTATTATTAATACTACATGTATGTTATGTATGTGTGTTGAATATGTGAGTATGCATGTTCGTTATTTGCATGTACCATGCATATCAAGTTAGCTTTATTCTTATTACGGAGTATATCGTATGCTTTCAAAATGTCACTCTTTAGTAATTACTATCTATTTATTTAAAACTTTAAGTGATTAACAATATTTTCTATTTTATTTTATTTAAACTTTTGATGTGTCACAATCTACCCTCCTTGAAAGGGTGCTTCGTCCCCGAAGCACTCACTTTCCCAAAGAAAATTACATTACAAATCACACAATAGATGAATGCGTTAATGCATTCCGATCCGCATATATCTTTAAACAATAAATTCACATTTTATTTCATTATTATTTTTATTATTTGCATTTAATATTTTTTTAGGGTGTTATATAGGCAATCTCATCCCTTGATATTTTGAAACCAGCGCCTGAAGACAAGTTTTAGAACTCGGTAAGATACTTCCAACGGGATATTAAACACTTTCAAATGCAAAAATTAGAGCAAGATATGATCGCATCAAATAATACACGAGTTCGGAGTGAAATCAGAAACATTTGTGAATATATGGTCAATCTGTAACTTTTAATTAATGCATTGTAAATGAAGTTGGAACAATAGCTTTAGATCTCCTATCTATCTTTCTAACGAGATATAATACGCTCCAAACGGATAAACACACAGCAAGATATGAGTGTCACAAATACTCAGCCTTATCTCTATGATTTATCGTTTTCAGCGAAAATAGAGCACTTTTAGCGTAAATACAGTGTATTTTAGTAATTAGGAAATTATCCCTTGATATTTGAAACCAGCGCCTGAAGACCAGTTTTAGAACTCGGTAAGATCTTTCCAACGACATATTAAACGCTTTCAACGGCATAAAATAGAGCAAGATATGATTGCATCAAATTATACAAGAGTTCAGAGTGAAATCAGAAACATTTGTGAATATATGGTTAATCTGTAACTTTTATTTAATGCATTGTAAATGAAGTTGGAGCAATAGCTTTAGAGATCCGATCTATCTTTCCAACGAGATATAATAAGCTCCAAACGGATAAACACACAGCAAGATATGAGTGTCACAAATACTTAGCTTTATCTCTATGATTTAGCGTTTTCAGCGAAAATAAAGCACTTTTAGCGTAAATACAGTGTATTTTAGTAATTAGGCAATCATCCCTTGATATTTTGAAACCAGCGCCTGAAGGCAAGTTTTAGAACTCGGTATGATCTTTCCAACGAGATATTAAACGCTTTCAACGGCACAATCGAGCAAGATATGATCGCATTAAATTCTACACGAGTTCGGAATGAAATCAGAAACATTTGTGAATATATCGTTAATCTGTACATTTTAATTAATGCATTGTAAATGAAGTTGGAACAATAGCTTTAGGTTGTTTTTACTTGAACTCTAGTTGTTCCCAGACCAGACCACACCAGACCAGACCAGACCAGCCCAGACGAAACCAGACCAAACCAGATCAGACCAGACTAAAACAGACCAGACCAGACCAGACCAGACCAGGCCATATTATATTATTATTATTATTATTATTATTATTATTATTATTATTATTATTATTATTATTATTATTATTATTATTATTATTATTATTATTATTATTATTATTATTATTATTATTATTATTATTATTATTATTATTATTATTATTATTATTATTATTATTATTACTATAATAATAATAATAATAATAATAATAATAATAATAATAATAATAATAATAATAATAATATTGTTGTTGTTGTTGTTGTTATTATTGTTTTTATTGTTATTATTATTATTATTATTATTATTATTAATATTATTATTATTATTATTATTATTATTATTATTATTATTATTATTATTATTATTATTATTAGTAGTAGTAGTAGTATTAGTATTATTATTATTATTATTATTATTATTATTATTATTATTATTATTATCATCATCATCATCATTATTATTATTATCATTATTATCATTATTATCATTATTATCATTAGTATCATTATTATAATTATTATCATTATTATCATTATTATCATTATTATCATTATTATTATTATGATTATTATTATTATTATTATTATTATTATCAATATTATTATGATTATTATTATTATTATGATTATTATTATTATTACTATTATTAGGGGTGTGCACCGATTTAAAACAGGACCAGACCGTACCGAACCGGACCGAAACCGTAAACGGATTTTCCATGATATGCAAACCGAAAACCGGACCAGATGTATTCCAGTTTTTACCCGGAACCGAACCGGTTCATCCGGTTCAAAATCGGAACCAGACCGGTTCATCCGGTTCAAAACCGCAAACCGGACCGGATGTATTCTGGTTTTTACCCGGAACCGAACCGGTTCAACCGATTCATCCGGTTCAAAACCGAAAACCGAACTCGGTAAGATCTTTCCAACGAGATATTAAACGCTTTCAACAGCACAAAATAGAGCAAGATATGATCGCATCAAATTCTACACGAGTTCGAAGTGAAATCAGAAATATTTATGAATATATGGTTAATCTGTAACTTTTAACTAATGCATTGTAAATGAAGTCGGAACAATAGCTTTAGAGCTCCGATCTATCTTTCCACCGAGATATAATACGCTCCAAACGGATAAACACACAACAAGATATGAGTGTCAGAAATACATAGCCTTATCTCTAAGATTTAGCGTTTTCAGCGAAAATAGAGCACTTTTAGCGTAAATACAGTGTATTTTAGTAATTACGCAATCATCAATTGATATTTTTAAACCAACGCCTGATGACAAGTTTTAGAACTCGGTAAGATCTTTCCAACGAGATATTAAACGCTTTCAACGACACAAAATAAAGGAAGATATGATCGCATCAAATTCTACACGAGTTCGGAGTGAAATAAAAAACATTTGTGAATATATCGTTAATCTGTAAATTTTAATTAATGCATTGTAAATGAAGTTGGAACAATAGCTTTAGTTTGTTTTTACTTGGACTGTAATTCGTCCCAGACCAGACCAGACCAGAACAAACCAAACCAGACCAAACCAGATCAGACCAGACTAAAACAGACCAGACCAGACCATATTTTATTATTATTATTATTATTATTATTATTATTATTATTATTATTATTATTAAAATTGTTTTAGACCTAGAGAGAGTTGAGAGCTGGCGATTTGACTGTGTATGACAGACACGGCGGCTACGGCGGCTCCGCCGCCTAGTGGTAAGGCGTGGAGTGGTAAATCTTTTGCAGCGGTAGTAGCGGATCAACCTGATCCACCGCTAACCAAAAAAAATGCTGGTAGATTCAAAGGAATGCCGGCGGTATCATTCCCAGTAGAGGAAATCCAGATTCTTGCTGCTAAGCATAAACTTTCGCTTGTTGGATATTTTTTCAAGGATCGACCTACTATGGTTTCTTTACGTAAGGCTTTTGATTTGATTGGTTTCAAAGGTGCTTTTCATCTAGGTCTTTTGGATCGCAAACATTTATTAATACGATTTGATGTTGAGGAAGATTATTTGCGTTGTTGGAATAGACAGATTTGGGACATTTTTGGTAACCTATGCGGGTTACAAAATGGACTACAGATTTCAAGACAAATGTGGAATCACCTATTGTTCCAGTTTGGCTAACCCTTGAGGGCCTCCCTATCCATCTCCATGATAGGAGAGCTCTATTTGACATTGCAGGTCTGATTGGTACCCCCCTTAAAATTGATATTGCTACTGCAAATTTAGCCAGACCATCATTGGCTAGGGTTTGTGTTGAGGTTGATTTGACTAAGGAAATGCCTAATAAGGTCTGGATCAATTGTGGCTCTACTGGTTTCTCCCAATCCGTGGTCTATGAAAATAGACCATCTTATTGTTCCCTGTGTATGCACCTGGGTCATTCTATGGGATCATGTCATTTGAAAGGTAAGGGCCAGGATGCGACTAAGATATCAGATAAGAAGCCTACTGGGGCTTCTGATAAATGGATTCCTAAATCTAATTTGGCTAATCCAATTATTACAGTCCACAAACAAGATGGTTTAATTATTACAGACAAAGGAAAAAATAAAGTGAATGAAACATGCTTTGCCTCCTCCTCCAAAAGCCCAGGTGACATGGTTGTCCCTCTTATTTCTGAGGGTGTACCTAAGACACAAGATAAGCAGCATTCTGAGGAGCTTCAAGTGGATTATCAAACACAAAATAATCAGCAACCTGAGGAATTGGATAACATCCACTTGGACACAAAATTTCTTGGGGATAGTAGAGCATTGGATGATTACAATTTGTTAAAACTTATTCAGAGGAATACCTATGATACATCTCTCTGTGCAAAAGGTTACTCTTCTGATGGAGATTTTTGTTTCCTGGAAAACATTGATAATTGGAAAGAGGGTCAGTCTGCCTTATCTAACAAAGTGGCCAAGGTCATTAACTCCAAGAGACAACATCACAACTCTAATATTGAAACATTAATTGATAAATTGGAAAATGAGGAAGGCTTCATCAAGGTTACCAGAAAAAGGAAGAAAAAGCCAGCACAACCTAGCCCTGTTTCACCAAGATTTACTAGAGCTGCTGCTAAGAAGCTCTCTCAAACTTTCTCACAATGTTTGTGATGAACTGTCTCCTATGGAATGTCAGGGGCCTTGCTTCTTCCTGTCCAAGGCTTCAGGACCTAATCAGACAGTGGAAAATTCATTTATTAGTTGTTATTGAACCTATTGTTGATGTGTCTAAAATTTCTTCATTTTCCTTGGAACTTGGTTTTGATAGTCATTTCCTCTGTCCTAACAATAAAATATGGCTATTCTGGGATTCTTTGACTATTGGTGTTTCAGATCTCTCCTGTGGGGACCAATATATTCACTTTAAGATTTCTGTTGAGAAATTATGTTTTTGGTTTACTGCTATCTATGGTGCTCATTCTTACACACAAAGGAGGTTGCTATGGGACTTTCTTACTGAGTGGGCATCCTCTAGGTCTGACCCTTGGGTTGTTGGCGGAGACTTCAATGCAATTGCTTCTCACAATGAACATAAAGGTCTGTCTACCCCTAATCTGACAAGCATCACAGATTTCAAGGATTGTATTGCTGAATGTAACCTGATTGATTTACCTTTTCAAGGCAGCAGTTTTACATGGTCAGGAGTCAGGGCCAATGAGAGGGTTTGGAGGAGACTGGATCGTTTTCTTGTTAATTCTCAGTTTATGGATTACTATGATAATATTTATATTAACCATCTGAATAAAGCCTCTTCTGACCATAATCCTTTACTTATGCAATGTAAAAAAGGTAAGGTTGAAGGACCTAAATCTTTCAAATTCCAGAAAATGTGGATTTCCCATCCTAGTTTTCAAGAGATTGTTAAAGTCACTTGGGATTCTACTTCTTATGGGGGTGGAGGGATGAAAGGTCTTTATCTGAAGTTACAAAGATTGAAACAGGTCCTAAAGGTGTGGAACAAGGAAGCCTTTGGTAATATTTTTGTTGATATTAAGAAACTTGAAGCTGAAGTTTTGGTAGCTGAAAAAAAGTTTGAGCTTGACCCTAGCACTGAAAACAGAGAAGATTGGTCTTTTAAACAAGCATTACTCTTGACTAAACACAAACAGGAAAGAACTTATTGGAAGCAGAAAGCACACATCAAATGGTTGAAAGAATGGGATTCCAATACCCAATTCTTTCACTCATTTGTTAATATCAGAAAGAAAATGCAAAGTATTAGTGTTATTAAAGATTCTGATGGACAAACCTGCTCAGATCCAGAATCCATTGGGAAAGCTGCTGAAAACTACTTCTCTAATATTTTTACAGATGAGACTGTTGCAGATGTTGAGAAAACCCTACAATATATTCCCTCATTGGTTAGCAAAAATGACAATCTGTTGCTTATGCAGATTCCAAATAATGATGAAGTTAAACAGGCAGTTTGGGACTTAAATAAAAATGGGCTGCTGGGCCTGATGGTTTTAATGGAGTTTTCTTTAGGTCTTGCTGGGACATTGTGGGAGGTGATGTTGTTAGAGCAGCTCAAGATTTTTTCATTGGCAATCATATTCCTAAAGCAGTTGGGAGTACCCTTATTGTTCTTATCCCCAAAAAGGACAGACCTACTTCTTTTGCTGACTTTAGACCTATTTGTCTATCAAACTTTTTTAGTAAGGTTTGTACTAAAATTTTATCATCCAGATTGTCTACTATTCTCCCCAGACTTATCTCTATTGAACAAGCTGGGTTTATGCATGGAAGGGATATTAATGATCATATTTTGGTGGCCCAAGAGATGGTTAATTCTATTGACAAGAAGACTAGGGGAACCAACCTTATTGTGAAACTGGACATGGCTAAGGCATTTGACAGACTTTCTTGGACTTTTCTAGAGGGTGTCCTAATCAAGTTTGGCTTTTCTACTCAATTCACCAATCTGGTCATTAATCATCTTAAGGCTTTCTATTTCTCTGTATTGGTCAATGGAATTCCAAGAGGTTTCTTTAAGCCTATGAGGGGAGTAAAGCAGGGTGACCCTCTCTCCCCATTTCTTTTCATTCTGGCCACTGAAGCATTATCTAGGGGGCTTAAATCTCTTATGGATGCTAAAAAGATCAAACCCTACTGGATTGGACAAAATGGTTTCCCAGTCTCTCACCTTTGTTTTGCAGATGATATCCTAATCTTTCTAAATGGGGAGGCCAGATCCCTTATAAACTTTAAAAAATTTCTTGGGCTTTATCAAAGGGCATCAGGACAAGCAATTAACTTTAATAAGAGCAATTTTGTGAGTGGAAAAACTTCCCTGTGCAGGATCAGAAACATGGAGAGGTTACTACAGATGAACAAAACTAATCTTCCTATGAAGTACTTGGGTTCCAATCTGCATAAAGGAAGAAACAAAATCAATTTCTGCAAAGATCTTATCAATGCTTTTGACAGGAAACTTACTGCATGGAAACAAAGGAATTTAAATCAAGGGGGGAGAACTATTCTGATTAAACATGTTCTAAATACTATTCCCCAACATATTCTTGCTGTTGATAAGCTACCAAGATCTGTTATCAAGATCCTGGAGAGAAAAATGGCTCATTTTTTCTGGGGACATTCCAATTCTAAGGAAAAGTACCATTGGCTTAGGTGGAAAGACATTTGCTTGCCTACTTCAGAAGGAGGATTGGGAATCAGATCACTTATGGATATGGAAAAATCCTTCTCTCTAAAACTTTGGTGGAAGTGGAAAATTAACAACTCTCTTTGGGCTTCTTTCTGTCATAGAAGATATCCTAGGGGTAATGATATGCAACCTAAAGGTTTGGATTCTACTATTTGGAAAAGAATTTGTTCTATTCATGATACTGGCATATCCCTTACCTCTACCCAACAGGATGGAGTAACCATTTGGTTACCTGAGAAGAGTGGTAATTTCTCCATCTCTTCAGCTTTTCAATCCATTAGATGGTCCAAATCTGAAGCTTTATCATTTAAACATGCCTGGCACAAAAATCAAACAAGTCAGATTCAAATTTTTCATTGGAAGGTTATTCATAGATTTCTCCCCTTTTCAGACAATAGGGCTCGGTTTAAGGTCACCCTTTTCCCTTCCATTTGCCCTATCTGTAGAAAGGAATCAGACTATATGGATCATGTCCTTTTCCATTGTAAATTTGCACAAAATATCTGGAAGTACTTTATGGGAGTTTTTGGTGTTCCTATACCACAAGGTCATGCCTCTATTAGGCAGGTCTTCATGGCTTGGTGGTTGGAGGCAGGGAACAGAACCATGGGAGATATCTACAAACTGAATTTACCCGGTATTATAGCTTGGCATATTTGGAAGGTCTACTCTACTTTAGTTTGGGGAGATGGAGGTCCAATTTCTTATCAATCATTGATTTTACAAATTAGGGCTTTTAGTCAGGCTTGGTTTCTGGCCAGACTGAAAGCCATAAACAAACCTATTCACCCGGTGCTGGTGGAAGAACACCTGATTCCTAAATTTTTCCATAAGATTAAACCCAAAATTCAGATTATTCGCTGGGAATTACCTGGGTTGCAGTTCAAACTTAATGTTGACGCTTCTTTTTCCAATGTTGGCTCAGCGGGTGGTGCGTTGTTAAGATCTCAGAATGGAGACTTCCGGATAGGCTGTCATTTCCCTCTGGTGGCAAGCTGCTCGACTGCGGCGGAGCTCATGGCGCTCCATTATTCTGTAGCGTGGGCTATTCAACTTGGATATGAAGGTTTTGAAGCTGAATCTGACTCGCAGGAGGTCATATCCCTGATTATTGACGGTTGTTCGGGAGGAAGATGGGGCAAGATGGTAGAAGATTTGAAGCGGTGGTCGGAGGAACGGACGATCTCCTTCAGACATATTTTTAGAGAAGCTAACTGGTCCGCACATTTCTTAGCCAGATGCGGAATTGATGATAAGGGTTTCACCTCCTTTTCCCGATCTGTTGAACTTCCTTTTCAGGTGAGGAAATCCATCTTAGCTGATAAATTAAAACTAGCACATATTAGATATTCTTAAATTCTCTGTTTTTCTTGTAATCTTTTTTATTGCATTGTTTATAGAAGGAATGCCTTCTAGAGAGGTTTGGTTTGGCCCCCCTCTCGTTTTGTCTCCTTTATTTTCATCAATAAAATCTGGCAACTGACTCCCGGCTTTTGCCCCACTGATTTTGGTGGTTTGCCTTCCGGGATAAAAAAATATTATTATTATTATTATTATTATTATTATTATTATTATTATTATTATTATTATTACTATATTATTATTATTATTATTATTATTATTATTTTATTATTATTACTATTATTATTCTAATTATTATTCTAATTATTATTATTATTATTATTATTATTATTATTATTATTATTATTATTATTATTATTATTATTAGTAGTAGTAGTAGTAGTAGTAGTAGTAGTAGTAGTAGTAGTAGTAGTAGTAGTAGTAGTAGTAGTAGTAGTAGTATTAGTATTATTATTATTATTATTGTTGGGTTAATGGCCTTCCAGGACCGGCCCATCAACCCCTGAAGCCCAAGGGCCAAGGGACGTACGTGGCCCACCAAAGCCAGGCCTCAAGGTCCAAGAGCTAGGGGACGTACGTAGCTCAGCATAGCCAGGCCCCAGGGTCTAAGAGCCAGGGGACGCACGTAGCCCAGCATTGCCAGGCCCCAGGGTCTAAGAGCCAGGGGACGCACGTAGCCCAGCATTGCCAGGCCCCAGGGTCCAAGAGCCAGGGGACGCACGTAGCCCAGCATAGCCAGGCCCCAGGGTCCAAGAGCCAGGGGACGCACGTAACCCAGCATAGCCAGGCCTCGAGGCCCAAGGGCCCAGGGATGGACGTCTGGTGGGCTATACTTAAAGGCCCAGGTTGCCATCTAAGAATTGAGTTCAGTTTAGGGGACGGACGTCCCACGCATTATGGCGGGAAACCAAGATCTTGGCGGGAAGCGCATTTAATGCTGATGATTTGGTGGTTGGAATCATGTCGCCCACAGCCGGCCACGTCAGCCCCCCAACCACCAGGGTGTACTATAAATAGTCGCATTTATTTCATTGTAAGGGGTTCGCACATCGTTACTCTAGAGTTGTAATAGCGTCAGCAGTACGTAGCTTATTTTCAGTACGTTCGACCCTTCAGCTTGTAATCACTATATTCAAGGAAACAGTCATTTAATCCATCCCCGTTGTTTTAGTAAGTTCATTTGCTTTCCACCCACTCGAAACCCCAGGTACGTGTTGGGCCTGAGGGTTGAAGGGAATAAACCTCAACACTGGCGCCGTCTGTGGGAAACTGATCAAAAAGCTCTTTTTTCAAGCTCTCCATTTAAAACTTCTAAGACAACAAAAAGTCAAACAAAATGAATACTAATAACGCGGGCAATTCTCAAGATCTATCATCACGACTGGCTCACAGCAGGACGAGCCGTAACCAGGCGACAGGGGCCCAATCCACTAGCCTGTGGAGCCGAGGGGACCACGGGATGCTCACTAACCTGATCCCACAAGAACTCCGCAGGGACCCCCATGCACTGCGAGATATCGCGGATACTATCCGCCGACTGGCGGATCAGCGGGAGGAAGAACACGTGTACACCGCCAATACTGAGCGCACCCCGCTCTGACCCGTCCGTCCCATGCAGTCTTTCACCGAACACATGGGCGAGAATAGCAATCCCCGACATTCGGTCCATTCCAGAATAACCCAGAACACCCGCCCTCCGGGTAGGGGGGCGTCACAGGGGCTAGGCCCTTCAGAGGAACACAGCGCCACACGTTTCGGGACCCCACGCCGGTCATGCCCCGCGGAGGAGGAACGGCTAGGGAACATACCCCCGTACTGAGCGGCCTGGCGGCGGGGACCCGAATGCACTTTGGCCAGAACGATCAGGGCGTTGTACCAAGAGGAGACGCCTTGGCAGTAGTAACCCCCGCGCCTGTTGGGACTGATCCACGAGATGCCATGCTCCTGGATATGCAGAGGCAGATAAATGAGCTGAATCGCCGGACGGAGAATGCTCAGGCCCAGCCCAGGATTGCTCTTTCACCCCCCCTTCACCGACAGGGTTATGGCGGTAGACATTGCGCGGGACGTTCGCCCCCCTGGAACATTAACTTATGACGGAGCCGAGGACCCCAAAGCCCATCTGCTGTCTTATCAAGGGACGCTCTCCATGTTGGGAGCCTCGGATGAGGCTGTGTGCAGGCTTTTCTTCAGCACACTTAAAGGGCCGGCACAGGAGTGGTTTGGGCAGCTCAGGCCCAGATCTATTGATAACTTTGAACAACTCTCCCGGCAGTTCATGGCTCAGTTCGCCTCCAGCTCCACGCCAAAAAAGCACTTCAGTTGGCTGACGAACGTCCACCAAAATAAGGGGGAATCCATATATGCCTTCATGATCAGGTGGAGGGATGAGACATTGAAGGTGGAAGACCTCCCGGAGAGCACCGGCATCACCCTCTTCACCAATGCACTGGCGACCGGGGACCTCTATCTGGATTTGAAGAGGAACCCCGGGAACAACTACGCCGAGGTGCTGGCCCGCGCGCACAAATTCGCAGCAATAGAGGAGGAGGTCTCACAGCGGGACGGAGCATCAAACCCCGCTGTGCGCAAGGCATCAGATCGACTGGGTCCCGGACCGGTGGAATCACCACCCCTGAAAAAGAAGAAGATGGTCGGCAGGTATGTCCCGTGGGCCGCGCAGGAACGCACGGGGGATGGCCCCCTATGAATCTAGGGCCGGCACCCCTGGCCTACCCAATCAGCCAAATCTTTGGGGCCATCAAGGACCAGGGGCTGCTCAAGGAGACGGTACCTACCAAAGGGCTCACGATGGGCCGGGACGCGGGAGCATATTGTGAATACCACCGCAAACAGGGACACCGTACGAACGACTGTAAAAGTCTGAAGTACGCCATCCAGAAGCTCATTGATAGAGGATATCTGGGTGAATTCACCACAGGGGGAGCATACCAGGGGCCCTCACAGCAGCACAGGAGGCCCTACAGCTGGCGCCGGGATGATCGGCGAGAGGCCGGAGTCAAGGAGGATGATTTCCGCCATGGCGACAAAAGGCCAGAAGCATCACTCGGGCCGGCCGGCTCCAAGAAGAAGATGGAAATCAAAATGATTTTCGGAGGAGCAGAAACCGGGGATACCCCGGCGGAGAGGAAGAAGTTTGAGAGAGCCCTCCGGATAAATTCTATCTCTGCACCCCTCTCCAAGAAACACAAGTTTGAACCCATCACATTTGGGGGCAGCGGATCTGCCGCAGACTCCAGGGCCGCACAGGGATGAGCTGGTAGTCAGCATGGACATCCGGGAGTGGATAATCCGACGAGTTCTGGTTGATACAGGAAGCAGCGTCAATGTCCTCTACTGGGACGTGTTCGAAAAAATGCACCTGGGAAGGGCTGATCTGAGCCCTCTTCGGACACCCCTGGCCGGTTTCACCGGTCACAGCATCGACGCAGAAGGGACCATCATCATACCGGTTGAAATCGGGGACGGCGAACACAGGGCAGCAATTCCCATGACGTTTGTGGTAGTGCGGCTCAAATGCGCCCACAACGCCATTCTGGGACGACCTGGATTAGAAGATCTGGAGGCTATCTGCTCCGTACGGCACTCTTGCATAAAATTTCCCACGGAGACTGGGGTGGGCGTGGCCCGTACGGACCCAGATACAGCAAGGGCTTGTTACAAGGAGGCGGTGAAGAGGATGACAGAGAAGGACATGAGGGTTAACAACATTGCGGAAACGGCCCGGCAGGAGGAGGCCATGTTCCGACCAGAGCCGGCTACCTTGCTGGAGGAAGTAGAACTGGATGATCCTTCCGATCGGAAGGTATCCATTGGGACCGGCTTGGAGCCGGAAATCCGGGAGGGGGTGATCATGACCCTCCAAAGGTTCAAAATTCTATTTGCCAGGGGACCGGAGGATATGCCAGGGATTGATCCCAGCATCATCTGTCACAAATTGGCCGTTCGGCCGGATGCCAGACCTGTGCAACAGAAGAAGAGGTATATGGCAGTCGAGAGATGGGACTTCATCAAAGTGGAGGTCACCACCCTGCTAGACATACGCCACATACGGCCTGTCATGCATGTGGAACGGCTGTCCAACGTCGTCTTGGCTCCGAAGGGAACTACCTGGCGGATGTGTGTTGATTACTCCGACCTCAACAAGGCTTGCCCGATGGACCCATATCCCGTTCCGAGGATTGACCTCTTGGTGGATGAAACCGCAGGGTGCGAGCTGCTAAGCTTTATGGATTCCTTCAGGGGATATCATCAGGTATTCATGCACCCGGATGATGCCGAGAAAACTGCATTCGTCACCTCAGACGGGGTGTACTGCTATGTGGTCATGCCGTTCGGATTAAGGAACGCGATGACCACCTTCCAAAGAATGATCGGGATATTGTTCAAAGACGTCCTTGGGAAGATCATGGAGGCGTACGTCGACGATATCCTGATCAAAAGCAGGAAGAAGGAGGATCATGTGCAAGACATGGAGCGGGTTTTCACCATTATGGAGGGAGCGAACATGAGGCTGAACCCAAAGAAGTGTGCTTTTGCAGTTAGGGGAGGGAAGTTTCTTGGTTACATGATGAGCGAACGGGGAATCGAGCCTAATCCCGAGAAGGTCAAGGCCATCATGGACATGGAGGCTCCCAAAAATTTGAAAGATGTACAGAGACTCACAGGGCGCCTGGCGGCACTGAGCCGGTTTATGTCAAAACTGGCCGATCGGGCGATCCCTTTCTTTCAGATCATGAAGAAGGCCAACCCATTTGAATGGACGCCAGAATGTCAGACAGCTTTTGAAGAGTTCAAGACGTACCTCTCCTCACCACTTGTCCTAACTAAAGCAGACCCCGGGGAGCAACTATACATGTATTTGGCAGTGGCTGACTTAGCAGTAAGCTCCGTCTTGCTAAAGGAGGCTGAGGGCGTTCAGCGGCCCATATACTTTGTCAGCAAAGCGCTGAACGGCCTGGAGACACGGTACACACTGATGGAGAAGACGGTCCTAGCATTGATCGCGGCAATAAAGCGTTTGGCGCCATACTTCCAAGCACACCCGGTGACGGTGTTCACCACTCAGCCGTTGGCCACAATCCTCAGGAACCCAATGGCGAGTGGGCGAATTACGAAGTGGTCCTTGATGATCGGGCAGTACAACGTAGAATTCAAACCCAGGCCGACGATCAAAGGACAGGCGTTGGAAGATTTCAATGCCGAATGTACAGAACGAACGGAGGAAGGAGAATATGGTAGCAATGACCTGGATAGCTGGTGGGAAATGTACACCGATGGGGCAGCAAGTGCTAAGGGCTGCGGGGGGGGGTGCGGTCATCACTTCCCCCGAAGGGTTCAAAGCCTATTACTCCATGGAATTCAAATTCAAAGTTACCAATAACGAGGCTGAGTATGAGGCTCTGATCGCAGGATTGAGGTATGCAATGTCCCTCGGGACAGCTCGTCTGAAGGTGCGAATGGATAGCCAGTTGGTGGTTACACAGATGAACGGCACGGCTGAGACTCGGGAAGAACGGATGAAGGCCTACAAAGAATTGGCAGAGGAGCAGACTGCACAGTTGGAACAGGTGATCATAGACCTGGTACCTCGGGTAGAGAATGCCGAAGCTGATATCCTATCCAAGCTAGGCAATCCCCTGCCCGGGGAACAGGCGGCGGCTGTCCCACAACACATCCGGAATTTTGCAAAACAGGAGGCACTGCTCCGACCGGCAACAGAAATGATCCAGGTAAATGTTGTGTCTTATGCAGATCCCAATTGGGTAAAGGAGGTGACAGATTATCTCAAAGATGGGACCCTCCCCCTCGAGAAAGATGGATGCACCTCCGGAAGGGCCCCATGGGTAAAGAGACGGGCGGCAAGCTTTGAGATCGTTGGGGGTGAATTGTACAAAAAGACGTTCGACGGGCCATATCTCAGATGCCTAGCGCCGAACTTGGCAGCATCAGTCATGGAGGAAATCCACGAGGGCATCTGTTCCAGCCACCAAGGGCCACGCACACTGGCAAGGAAGATCATCCTACAGGGGTACTACTGGCCAACCATCCAACGGGACTGCTTCAATCACACCATAGATGCGCGGTGTGCCAGCAGTACGCACCAATGCCAGGGAGACCGGCCAGTTTCTAGACACCAATGACCGTCGCCTTGCCATTTGCGAGATGGGGGATAGATCTGCTGGGACCCCTTCCCAGGACGACCGGCGGGAAGAAGTTCATAATAGTGGCCATTGACTATTTTACGAAGTGGGTGGAGGCCGAACCCTTGAAGAACATCACTGAGTTCCAATGCCAACGGTTCATATGGCAGAACGTATTGTGTCGGTTCGGCATCCCGAAACAGATCATAACAGACAACGGCCGGCAATTCGTCGGTAAGGGATTTGAGGCATATCTAGCCAAGTGGGGTATCCGACATTCAAAGGCTTCAGTCGCATACCCGCAGGCAAACGGCCAGGTGGAAAATATGAACCGAACCATCATGGATGGCATAAAGAAGAAACTAGAAGACTACTCCTCAACCTGGCCGGAGCAGCTGAATTATGTCCTGTGGACATACAGGACAACCCCAAGAACGGCGACCGGGGAAACACCGTTCGCACTGGCATACAGATTTCAGGCTAAGGTCCCCACCGAAGTACTGGTGCCCACGCACCGGACTCTGCACTTCGACCCAGGACAGAACGAGGAGAACCTAAGGGCTGAGTTGCACTTCATCGAGGAAAGGAGGGACCTAGCCGCACGGTGCATGGAGGAGTATCATCGGGCAACCGAGAGGTACTTCAACAAAGCAGTAAAAGTCAGAGAGATCAAGGTCGGAGACTTGGTGTTACGGAAGCGGGAGAAGAGCAAGCCGCTGGAAGGAGGCAATATGGCCAGGAATTGGGAAGGACCGTACAGGGTAAACTAGAAGAGATTGGCAGCGCGGACGTTCCTCTTACAAACTATGGAGGGACGTTCCGCTGGCATATGGAACGTGGAGCACCTGAAGAAATTTTACCAATAGCCCCCTAAAAAAATGGAGAGAGGCATTGGGGAATCCCCAAAGGGTAAACCCGTTCCGCATCACAATCGCGGCCGAGCCCAGCTCAGGATCCTAAGGGCCGGGCCAAATGGGCAGGTAAGACGAACGGATGACGGGACAAAGACCGGGGAATCCCCAAAGGGGATAAACCCGCTCCGCGTCACAATCGCGGCCGAGCCCAGCTCAGGATCCTAAGGATCGGGCCAAATGGGCAGGTAAGATGAACGGACGACGGGGCAAAGCAAAAGACCTCTCCAAAAAAATGGAGAGAGGCATTGGGGAATCCCCAAAAGGGATAAACCCGTTCCGCATCACAATCGCGGCCGAGCCCAGCTCAGGATCCTAAGGACCGGGCCAAATGGGCAGGTAAGACGAACGGATGACGGGACAAAGACCGGGGAATCCCCAAAGGGGATAAACCCGCTCCGCGTCACAATCGCGGCCGAGCCCAACTCAAGATCCTAAGGACCGGGCCAAATGGGCAGGTAAGACGAACGGACGACGGGGCAAAACAAAAGACCTCTCCAAAAAAAAATAGAGAGAGGCATTGGGGAATCCCCAAAAGGGATAAACCCGTTCCGCATCACAATCGCGGCCGAGCCCAGCTCAGGATCCTAAGGACCGGGCCAAATGGGCAGGTAAGACGAACGGATGACGGGACAAAGACCGGGGAATCCCCAAAGGGGATAAACCCGCTCCGCGTCACAATCGCGGCCGAGCCCAGCTCAGGATCCTAAGGACTGGGCCAAATGGGCAGGTAAGATGAACGGACGACGGGGCAAAACAAAAGACCTCTCCAAAAAAAATGGAGAGAGGCATTGGGGAATCCCCAAAAGGGATAAACCCGTTCCGCATCACAATCGCGGCCGAGCCCAGCTCAGGATCCTAAGGACCGGGCCAAATGGGCAGGTAAGACGAACGGATGACGGGACAAAGACCGGGGAATCCCCAAAGGGGATAAACCCGCTCCGCGTCACAATCGCGGCCGAGCCCAGCTCAGGATCCTAAGGACCGGGCCAAATGGGCAGGTAAGACCTCTCCAAAAAAACAGAGAGAGAGAGGCATTGGGGAATCCCCAAAAAAGGGGAAGGATAAAATAAAAAACCAACGGACGACAAGTGGTAAAGATGATCGCGGAAAATAAGATACACTTTATTCATCGGCTCTACCGCCCGGGAAGTACAACAAACACGAGTTCGGAGTGAAATCAAGAGTACAAAATAATCAGAACCATCACGCCCCCAGGAGCTATCCTTGAATATAGATGAGACTGCAAGAGCTTTCTATGAACCCAGAGGCGTGAGGGCCGAAGTAAGCCATCTTAAAAACATTAGCCGCCTCGGGAGGGACGGCCGGCAAGTCAGGAAGTACGACTGGAATGCAAAATTTGACAAACTCATCCAGCCAGGGTGGGGCCGTCCGTGACCTGGCACTAGCCCTTCAAAGCCTCCCTGTAAGCTTCAACAAACGAAGCATTGAAACCAGCGGCCTCAGGATCAAACGACGTGGGGAGATAACGCTGGAGGGCCGAGAGGTTTCCGGCCAAAAGGCCGATCATACCTTTGGCGAAGGCATCGTCAGCAAGCTCTGCAAGGAACTCCTGACCGGCGGAGGTTCCCGATATCAACCCAATGCCGTCCTTCAGCGGATCAGCACTCTTAGCCAAAAACTCCCCGAAACTCTGGGCAAGGTGCTCCTTTACACGGACATTCACGGCGTCGACATAGGCACGGGACTTCTGGAACTCAATAGAGCCAGCCTCCTTGATCTTGGAAACATCGGCCTCGAAAACAGGAACGGCCCCATCCGTACCAACCTGGCGGAGCTGCACGTCGGACTTCTCCACGGCAGCCACCTTGGCACGAAGCAGCTGCAGCTCCTCGGCTTGTTTCCTCACCGTCTCCTGAAGTGACGTGCTTCCCTTAGCAAGCCCCAGGGTAGCGTTCAGGTCCTGCTGCATCTGATGCAGACGCTCCTTGGTCTTCTTCACCAGATCATCGGCTTCACAATGCACTTGGGCAGAAGCGCGCTCCTGAGCTTCATAAGCAAACCGCGCCTTGCAAAAATTGATGGCGGTCTTGTTGAGCGTGCTAAGGCCGCACTCATGGAGGTCCACTGCGCTGTCACGAGCAGCAAAATCCTGAGGGAGTTTCAACCCCAGGGAACACCAAATCGAAGAGGCCGTCTGCCCAAACAGCCTCTTCAACTCCGCAAGGGGGCCCAACCCGGAGAACTCAATGATATCAGAAAATGAGCCCTCAGAACCGGACTTGGGGGCGGCTTGGGGGCGGCTTAGGAGGAGAGGCGGCCTCAGTATCAGACCCATCAAGGACCACCACGGCCTTGGAGGACCCTTCCCCGTGGCGAGACTTCTTGGGGGGGCGTTCATCCCCAGCAGGTTCAGCCTTGGGCCTCTTCTGGCCCTGATCCTCACCAACGATCTGCTTCCCCTTGCTAACATCAGCCCGGATAGAGGAGAGAGTAGCACGTGGTTGGGGAACCATGGCAGAGAGTGTGGGATAAAGCCCTGCAAAAAACAAGAGAAATTATCAGAACAAGTTGGGAGTCATAAGAAGAGATTCCAAAACCCGGGCCTCAGCGAGGACGCACCTATGCCGGCCTTGCCCAAGTTGGTGTCATTCACCAGCAGACGCAGGTTCTGGCCCCCCTCACCGGCGATACGCGCGACCTGTTCCAGCTCGGTTGAATGGAGAACTGGGGGCTCAAACTTGGCTGGAAAGGCATTCCACCGATCGGAGAAGGGGAGGGGGGAATCAACCCCTACGAGAAAGAACCTCTCCTCCCAGCTGTTCGGGTTGGAGGGGTTGTTGGAAAAAAGAACCCTCCACGAACGGGCCACCACACAGAGATAACTCGTCTGGCCGTACGGGGAAAGCCGGAAGAAATGCAGGAACAACTTCACAGACGGCTCGACCCCTACGTCATGGCACCGGATTATGAAACCGACAAGTATCCGATGAGAATTCGGGACGAGTTGGGCCGGGGCGATGCCAAGTCTCCTGAAAAGAGTAACATGGAAAGGAAGTAGCGGGAAAAGGAGACCCGCTGCCACGGAGTCAAGGTGGACGACCACATGGCCGGGAAGATGCCGCATAGGGTGGCAGAGGAACCGTGCATCCCAAACCGTTGGGGGGGGGGGGGGGAAGCAACCGGGGAATCAGGTTCTTATCACTAAGGAGCAGATGTTGGCGCTGACGCCGAACGAGGTGGAAATTAAGGGGAAAACGAGGAGGCTGGGGGGGGCATCCCACGCCTATAGACCGAGAGGTCATCCCCTGAGTTACAGCCGTCATCGGATAAATTTCCGGAATGGCCATGGGCGGACGGCTTGGGGACAATGAAAGACATGGCAGGTACGGAGGAGGAAGGAGAGACTTACGAAGAATCTAGAGAGAGGAAATAATCTGGCAAAAGTCACAAAGCAATCGCCCAATCTTGGCAAAGGGGTATTTATAGGCAAGAACCACCCCGGCTCCCGAATGAAGGAGAGACACGTGGCGGGCCATGGTTGGTGCATCCCACGGCTGGAGACGATTCGGGATCCACGCCGCAGGGAACAAGCGCTGAAACCACCCCTCACAAGTTCCAAGGAAAAAAAAGAGAGAGAGAAGGAGAGGTGAAGGCCCCTGAATAAGGATCAAGGGCCGTTCCTCTTCAGAAGAAGAGGTGAAGGCCTATGAATAAGGTTCAAGGGTCGTTCCTCGTCAGAAGAAAAGGTGAAGGCCCGTGAATAAGGATCAAGGGCCGTTCCTCGTCAGAAGAAGAGGTGAAGGCCCATGAACAAGGATCAAGGGCCGTTCCTCGCCAGAGGAAAAGGTGAAGGCCCATGAATAAGGATCAAGGGTCGTTCCTCGTCAGAAGAGGTGAAGGCCCATGAGCAAGGATCAAGGGCCGTTCCTCGTCAGAAGAAGTGGAAGCCCCTAAATAAGGATTAAGGGTCGTTCCTCGTCAGAAGAAAAGGCGAAGGCCCATGAATAAGGATCAAGGGCCGTTCCTCGTCAGAAGAAGAGGTGAAGGCCTATGAATAAGGTTCAAGGGCCATTCCTCGTCAGAAGAAAAAGTGAAGGCCCATGAATAAGGATCAAGGGCCGTTCCTCGTCAGAAGAAGAGGTGAAGGCCCATGAACAAGGATCAAGGGCCGTTCCTCGCCAGAGGAAAAGGTGAAGGTCCATGAATAAGGATCAAGGGTCGTTCCTCGTCAAAAGAGGTGAAGGCCCATGAGCAAGGATCAAGGGTCGTTCCTCGTCAGAAGAAGTGAAAGCCCATGAATAAGGATCAAAGGCCGTTCCTCGTAAAGGAAGAGGAATGTGGGAGGAAGTAGGAAAGTACGAATGAGTAAACAGAACACAAGCTGTAAATACAAGGAGGCTTTATTCTTCGGCCTTACTAGCCGAAACGTACAATTGAATAGAGAAGGGAACTAACGAAGCTAAGTAAGGAAACCGTGAGAAGGGGAGCGTGGGGAGACCGGCAGATCTTCTGCTGGCACCATAGGAGGCTCGGGAGTGGGGGGATCAGGGATGTCACCCCTCTGAATAGCCGCCGCGCGCTGCTCGGCTCGGTCGAGTTTGCCCATAACTCGCCGAAGCTCAGCCCTGTCGGTGTAATCTTCCACATTGAACGGGGGACAGCCGACCAGAGGGAGCACGCCTCTAACGGATTTTACACCTTCAAAGTACCCCTTGGCAAAGGAATCATCTGCAAGCTCCATAAGCCACTCACCACCAAGGGCAGTCTTCCCCAAAATCTGCACCCCATGGTCTAGACGCTTCTGGTCCACCACCGACTGCAGTTCGGCTTCAAAAACCTCCCCAGCAGCGCCCCGACAGTACTCATAGGCAGCCTGGAGGAACTGAGAAGTCTTCTTGAACTCCTCCACGTTAAGAGACAGGGTCAGAACGTCCGTGGAAGGCTCCCCACCTTCAGGACAGGGGGCAGGGTCTGCGGCAGGAACAAACAAAATCCCATGATCCTCAGCCAGGGCCACCTTGGCGAGCAGGCTTTGTTTTTCACGTTCGCCCTCAGCACGAACGACCTGGATCTCCTGCTGGGCCTGGGCCAGGGCAGCCTGCGCCCTCTTCGCCTCTGCCTGAGCGGCCTCCCGCTGCAGCAAGGCTTCCTGCTCCCTCTTAAGGGCCGCATCAGCTTTCCTCCTGAGCTCGGCAAGATCCTTCTCCCGAGCAGACTTGGCCTGCAGTAAGCTCAGACCGGCCTGCAAAAAAGGGAAATGGTTTAGGCGGAAACGAGGAGCAGAGACAGAAGATAGCACAGAAAAACGGCTAGAGAACATACCTCAAGGCTCAGAAGCAGGGCATTGTCAACAGAGTCGCCCGAGGAACGACCTGATAGCTCCAACCTGGCCTAGAGGGCCATGTCCTTCCAAACCTCGGAAATGGGACGAACGGCGGAGGGAATCGCGATGCTCGTAGGCTTGGGGACAGAGGACTCAAGACGCGGCCTCTTTGTCTTTTTCCCCTTATCCTTATCCCCGCCAGCAGGGATAGAAACGCTGACCGGGTTCACATTCAGAACCCGGTTATCTTGAGGAGGGGCCTCGGAGTTTTGCCCGGTCACCTTAGCAACCAGAAGCCTCTCTGCATCGGCGACCCGCTGGCTAGCCTGGGACGTGGCCGAAGAAGTAGCCCCAGAGGACAGAGCAGCTGCACGGGCGTTGGCTAGCGTCTCCCGTTCTTTGGCAGCCTTTGCCTCACGTCGAAGTGCCATAGCCGCGTTATCCATCTGATCTTGAGTAGGGGGAGGACCTGAAAAGAGGAAAAAATAGCATTAGTACCGGGCGGTGCGAATCACAAAGGCACTCTCCTCAGGGAACAGACCGCCCGGGCCCACAAGATGAACACTAGAGAAGGCTCCAAGGATCACGGGCGGTACCTATCCCAGCGTTGGAGAGTGCCTCAATAGTCAGAAGGCCTTTTAATCTCCTAACGCCGCCCAGCCTCAGCTTGTCCACGACTTCCTGCAGTACTGGGGTCAGTTCCGGCGTCTGGACCTTCGGAGGGTATCCGTTCCACCGTACGGGGAGCCGATCGTTCGCATAACGGATGAAGAAATAACGGTTCTTCCAGTCATGGATAGAAGAGGGAGCCCCTTCGAACAATTTTCTTTTAGGACGAGCGGCCACGCTCAGGAACCCATCAGCATTCTTGGGGTGACTTGGAAAAAGTAGTGGAACAGCTCCAGGGAGAAGGCAAGCCCCAGTGATTTACAAAGGACAAGGAATGCCGAGATCTAGCGGTAGGAATTCGGCATGAATTGAGCTGGGACCACGCCATAGAACTCGAAAAAATCCAGGTAGAACGGGTGTAATGGGAACCGCAGTCCGGCCTTTAGGGAGTCCATGTGTACCATCACCATCCCCGGACGTCTCATGAAGAGGTTATCCGCGCCTCGGAGGCTATAATAGGCAGGCGGGGGGAGGAGAACTTGCAGCTCCCTCAAGGCCCCTTTTGAAAAAACTTGCTCGATCGCAGCTACGTTCGGGATAAGCACAATGTGCCTGTGATCATCCATGGGGATGCCCCGCTTATAGATTCGGAGGTCATCCCCTTCTTTGGCCTCCTCACCCGAGTCATAATCGTCTGGATGCCCCGCCGCCACGGCAGGTTGCGCCGCCATCGCAACGGTGTTTTCAGGATCAACGGCCATGTCGACATGTTCCCCATGGCCCGGGATGGCGGCGTCGGTCACTACGTCAGGGACTGCCATTGAAGAGGCGCTGGAACGGCCAGATCCACTCGCCTCAGCCGAAGAACGGGACCTGGATTCTGATGCCGAAGAGGAGCCGGCCGAAGAACCGGTAGAAGAGCCGGAGCTAGTCTCAGAGGAGGAAGTAATCTCCATGGAGCATACCATGGGAAAATACGAGAAGGAAGAAGAAGATTGGAGTCAGGGAATTACCTTACTAAAAGCTGGGAAAAGGAGCAGACACCGGGACCAAAGCACTCACTGATCGGCGCAAGAGGAGGCAAGAGGAGATAGCAGATGAAAAGCCCTAACCTTTCCCTAACTTCCGGTATTTATAGGGGAAGACACCGACCCCCTAACCAACCCAGGGACGACACGTGGCAAGGAACGTATACAGGGACGCATGTCGCTAAAAGACGGGCTGAAACGAAATGATTACCTTTTTATGGGAAGTTGAACCGGTCTGATAGCTGGCACCTAGAGCCCCGCAAACAACGGCGGAAAGAAACTGTCACCTAGGGAAAGGGAGCAACGGCTCAGGGCGGTACAGCGGAAAGTAACCGTCACCCAGAGGGAAGGAGCAACGGATCATAACGGTACGACGGAAGTTTGTTGGTCCCGGTTGTACTGGATACAGTCTAGAGGGGGGGTGAATAGACTGTATTGGTTTTTAACTTTTTCAAGCTAAGTACCAGATTTAACAGAATAGCATGTTCTGTTGGCAGAACAGACTGGCAGCGGATGGGGTTCTGGTAGGGAGTTCTGTTAGTAGCCTGAGGGAAGCAAAGGCAGTGGGCCTTCTGTTAACTCACAAGACACGTTCTGCTGAACACAGATACCAAGTCTTTGGAGTTAAGCAGTTCAAATAAAAGTAATGAAAGTAATGCAGTAAGTAAATGACACCAGGGCTTTTTATAGTGGTTCAAGGAACAACTTGTTCCTCTAGTCCACTGTTCCACTAAGCTTGTAAAAACGTCCGTTTACAATGCCTTAGCCCTATCACTTTAGAAGCTCTCCACGTCTTCTTTAAGTGTAGATGTCTTCTTGGATGCACTTCCGGCTTCCCTAAGACTGGTCCTTTCACTGAGCTTTTCCCAGAAGTATTACCACTTCACTGCTCCAGGTACTTGGATGTCCTTCTTGTGAAAGAAGAGGTTCTATTTAGAACAGAGGTTCCTCCAACTTTCTTCGTTACAAAGAGTTTGTATGTGATGAGCTTGAAGAGTTGAAGAACACTTAGAACTTTGCTTGAGTTGGAAATAAGGATTTTTCCAACTTCTGCCTTCTCTTGTAGAAGATGATGAAGTTTTAATCTCAAGGAGGCTTTTTGCGTTTTTAGCGTTTGAATATCTTGTTGTAGCACAGATTATAGCAAAGTTGTTGCAAAGTTATCCTGTTGTTCTTCGTAGTGTATCTTTTATACTGAGGTTGTCTTCCCGTTGGAGGAGAAGGAGGACAACTGCATTAAATGAGCGAGCAGTTGACTTGACCAGTAGGACCCGGTAAAGTTGGCGGGTTACTATTTTGGGATAAAGTTATCCTGACATTGCAGCCAATCATCTGCATTTACTCTACAAAGTATGGAAGGCATTAAATGTGCATTTAATGCGCGCACTGTAGCTTTTCCGTTCAAGACTCCTAGCCGTTGAAGGAATCTTTCAGTTGGTTTCCCAGCTTGGTGGAATTCTTCTAAGTGTCAGGCCTTCTGGTGTCTTTAGCAGAGAGTTGATCAGAGAAGGTCTTGAGCACTTCTGTTGAAGAGATATCTAACAGAGAACCAGGAGGGTTTCTGTCAGAGTAAAGGCTAACAGAGACCCTGAGGTCTTCTGTTCTAAAGCAGAGAACCAAAGGTCCTCTGTTCAACCAAAGCCTTATCAAGGGTCCTCTGTCAGGGGGTCTTCTGTTCTGGAGGCTTTCTGCTTTGGAGGCCTACTGCTCTTGAGGCCTTCTGCCAGTCGATTATACTAAAGAAAATATACAAAGGAAAATTCTAATACATTAAGTCTAAAGAGGGGTACTCTAAAGTCCTAATTAATATAATCTAGCATTCACAAATCTAATTACAAATATTCCTTACAATTCCCCCCTTTTTGATGATGCCAAAACCCTTTAACTATTTCCAGAGAAGTGCCTTCACCACAAAGAATTAAAGTTTAAAACTTTCATTAAAATCTTGGTGGGCAACTTGGCATAGGAAAATAGTAAAAGTGCAGTACATTCAGATAGCAGATAATAAATCAAAAAACAAACAAACACAAGCAGAAAGCAAAGAAAAGACAGAGATTGAGGAATTGCCTTACAAAGTGTGAGGCAGAGATGTTCTTTTATTAAGGTGGATTACAAGAATATCTGATTACATAATAGCCTTTGCAGCTTCAGCTCTTGCTTGTTCATCCAGTCCTTGTAGCCTCTTTAGCTCTGCATTCACCTCTTCTCTGATTCCAACTAGATTTCCAGATCTCTGATAAGAAGCCCAAACGGGTGAGAGCTTGCAGTCTAGGTAGCTCAGAACACCTTCATGAATATCTTTTCCTGGTACAATGCTATTGTGAAACCAGAACTCTGCCTCCTCCAGAGATCCACCATGTCTAACCTTTACATGACCATCATGGTCCAGATAGAGGTTCTATTGTTGTGTGGAGGTCATCTTCTGCTTCATTTCCTCAAATTGGGTTTTAGTGATCACCTGAGATCCTCCCAGTCTCCATTCTTTAAAGCTTAGAGCTTCTTCTTCTTAGTTCCTTTCTTCTGTGGAGATGGAGGTCTAGGGATACCCGCTAGCCGTTTCTTCTGGAGGGCAACTTCAAAATAAGGAGTGGGATCCACAACTGGTTCAGCAGATGATGAGACTCTGGTGGTCCTGGGTTTGGGCAGATGAGGATCTTCTTCCCCCTTTTCTTCCCTTGCCATAGAGAGCTTTTGGCTTGAAGGGATAGAGCAGGTTCTGTTGGTTGTTCCCCCTGAGTTTCCGAGGCAACCTTGGGGATAGGAGTTCTGACCTTCTATTTCTTAGAGTCTAGGGGTGCAGAAGGGGTAGAAGATCTGGATTCTGAAGAGGATATCTTCCTCTTGGGATTGGGTTTCCTAGTCAATACCTTCTTGACCTTCTCTGGTGCAGCTTTCTTGGTAACTGCTTTCTTCTCAGCTTTTCTCACCAGAGGTGCTTCCTTAGAGCTGCTGGAGGTATTCTGTTGGGAGGGTCTCTGTTGAAGCCTCTGTTTGTTAAGGTCTAGCTTGGCTAACCTCTTGACCTCAGCTCTTATAGCTGCTTCTCTGTTGCTGGTAGATGACAGAAAGATCACCTTGGAGTGATCTACCAGAATTGGTTTCCTGAGCCCAGTTCTCCCCACTAGAAGCTCAGAGATGAGGAGAGCATGACCTACCTTCCCAGAGTAGATCCCTGTCTCCTTGCTCTTTCTCTTTGCCACCTTGACAAACTCTATCATGGACCTGACAATCACTTGGCCCCAGTTGATGTTTGCCTTGTGCAACACAGCATAGACTGCCTTGGCCTGCGAGATGGTGAACTCATCAGTGGATGTGTATCTGCACCATACACATCTGTGAAGGATATTCACTAGAAGCTCAATGTCCCTTTTCAGAGAATGTTTCTTCCCTGTCAGTTTTGGAAGGTTAGCCTCAGGTCTGCCATAGTTCATGGCGAATTCCTCAGCAGTGAGGTCAGCATCTTCCAGGTCAAAGAAACCGCTGGATTCATTGACAGCCACAATCTGGAAGAGACTATTGATGGCCCAGCATCAATGGTGACTTGCTCTCTATTTACAGTAGAGGTGATGACCTCGTCTTCAAAATCAGCGTTGAGATAGAACTCAACCACTTCAATACAACTGTACTGAAAGTAGTTGTAGGTGATGACCTTTGCCAGTTGGGAGTTGGTTATGCATTCCACTATGCGCTCCATCAGTGACTCATCTTCAACCAGTCTAGGGAGTGCGAATAGGTCGCATTTCATCCCTGTGAGGACATTTTTGGTTAGGGTTTCCTGTTGATTCTTTGGGAGAGTGTTGAAGCTGATGGGAGCCATTAGAGCAGAAGAAAAGTGTTTTGAAAGCTTGATAGCTATGGAGGTTTGAGAGTTTGAGGATATTGAGAGCAGTAACGGTTAAGGTTTGAGAGACGGGAATATATGGGTTCGGGTTAGTGGACGCTTGAGATTATTTACGGTTTCGAGGTACCAATAAATGAAAATGGGGGCGCAGTAAATATTGTGCGGCTGAAATACCGTTTTAAGGGTAAAAGGGTAAAAGACTGTTAATAAGTTACTAGGTCACCCGGTTTTTCAAAATATTCTAAGTCCACATCCTTCGGTTACAGGTAAGGTTTTCAAAGGATAAGAAAGGGGGGGTTATCTGTTGCTGAGGTGTTCTGTTAGGAACGGAGGTTCTCTGTTTAGGATACA
This sequence comes from Cuscuta europaea, assembly GCA_945859875.1. NCBI lineage: Eukaryota > Viridiplantae > Streptophyta > Magnoliopsida > Solanales > Convolvulaceae > Cuscuta > Cuscuta europaea. The sequence goes on along the minus strand of CAMAPE010000048.1, from coordinate 5,225,026 downwards.
GAACAGAAGGGGTTAACATAAGGGGTTCTGCAACAGGTATTCTGTTAGCAGAGATTTTGCAACAGAGGGCCTTCCTTTTCAGCTTTCTCTTGGAATTTCATCCATCATTCCCGATTCCTCTCTTAGTTTGTTGAATCTAGCCTTAGGCAGAGGCTTTGTCAGAATGTCTGCAAGCTGGTCTTCTGTTGGCACATGCTCCATGCATATGTGCTTCTTTTCAACATGATCTCTGATGAAGTGATGTCTGATCTCAATGTGCTTTGTCCTGGAGTGAAGAACTGGATTCTGAGTGATGGCAATGGCACTGGTGTTGTCACAGAGCAATTTGATCTCCTTTGCTTGAATGCCATAGTCCTTCAGCTGTTGCTTCATCCAGAGTAGCTGAGCACAGCAACTCCCAGCTGCAATGTATTCAGCTTCTGCTGTACTAGTTGAAATTGAGTTCTGCTTCTTGCTAAACCAGGAAACAAGCCTTCCTCCTAGCATTTGGCAGTGACCAGAGGTGCTCTTCCTGTCTAATCTGCAACCTGCAAAATCTGAATCATAGTAACCAATTAGTTCAAAGTTACCTCCCTTTGGATACCATAGGCCTGCATTTGGATTTCCTTTGATATATCTGATGATTCTCTTTGCAGCACTAAGATGGCTCTCCTTGGGCTTTGATTGGGTATCTGGCATAGATTCCAACAGAGAATGAGATATCTGGTCTGCTTGCAGTCAGATACAGCAGAGATCCTATGATTCCTCTGTAGGTAGTTGCATCGACATCCTTTCCTTCATCATCCGGACCAATTCCTTGTGAGGTGTTCATGGGAATCTTCACTGAGGATTTGCCTTCCACTCCAAACTTCTTGATCAGGTCTCTGGTATACTTCCCTTGATTGATAAAGATTCCTTCTGGAACTTGTTTGACTTGTAGTCCTAGGAAGTAGCTGAGTTCTCCCATCATACTCATTTCAAATTGACTCTGCATCACTTGAGAAAATTTCTTGCACAGTTCTGAATTAGTACTACCAAATATAATATCATCAACATATATTTGTACTAACAGAATATGATTAGCAACAGAGATTTGAAATAGAGTTTTGTCAACCTTTCATTTAGTAAACCCATGTTTCACTAGGAATAGGGACAGTGTATCATACCATGCTCTGGGAGCTTGCTTAAGACCATAGAGGGCCTTTTTAAGCTTGTAGACACAAGAGGAGTGAGTAGGAATGACAAAACCTGGTGGTTGTTCCACATAAACTTCTTCTTCAAGATCTCCATTTAGAAATGCACTTTTGACATCCATCTGGTAGACCTTGATGTTGTTGTAGGCAGCATAGGCTAGAAATATTCTGATGGCTTCCAGTCTTGCAACTGGTGCAAAAGTCTCATCAAAATCTATTCCTTCTTCTTGGCAATATCCCTTGGCTACCAGCCTTGCTTTATTCCTTACAATGTTGCCATCTTCATCAGCTTTGTTCTTGAATACCCATTTGGTTCCAATGACATTCTGGTGCTCTGGCCTAGGAACAAGTTCCCATACTTTGTTCCTTTCAAATTGAGTAAGCTCTTCTTGCATTGCATTTATCGAATCTGAGTCTGCAAGAGCTTCTTCTACAGTCATGGGTTCCATCTGAGATATATAGCAGGCAAGCATTGCTTCTCTCCTTGTTGATGCTGATCTGGTCTGCACACCACTTCTGATATGTCCAATTACTTGATTAGGGGGATGGTCTCTTAACCATGTCAGATCAGGTTCTGTCAGCTGCTGTCTGGGTCTCTCTGGTTCTTCATCTTCTGATTCTTCATCTTCATTCAACAGAAGGGGGTTTGGTGTAGGTGTTGGGATTGCATGGTTATCTGCTACCTCTTCTGTTGGTTCTGGTGTTCTGTCTTCTATGTTGACTTCTTTGAGGATCTCTGTTACTTCTTTAACAGAGGTGCCATCATCAAACTTCACATGTATAGACTCTTCAACATGTAGAGTCCTTCTGTTGAGTACTCTATAGGCTTTACTGGAGCTTGAATAGCCTATAAAGATACCTTCATCAGCTTTCTCTTGAAAGACTTTCAGATTCTCCTTTCCATTGTTAAGGATGTAGCACTTGCATCCAAACACATGAAAGTAACTGATGTTGGGTTTTCTTCCTTTCCAGAGTTCATAAGGGGTCTTCTGGTCATTCTTGTTGATCATGCTTCTGTTCTGAGTATAGCATGCAGTGTTGATTGCTTCAGCCCAATATCTCATAGGTAGTCCAGATTCTGCAATCATTGTCCTTGCAGCTTCTTTTAAAGTTCTCTTCCTCCATTCTGCTACACCATTCTGTTGAGGGGTTCTGGCGGCAGAGAGTTGATGAAAGGTTCCATTTTGATCACAGAAGTCCTTTATGACTTGGTTGACAAATTCAGTTCCTCTGTCAGACCTGATTGTCTTAACCTTCAAGTTCTTCTCAGTCTGAAGTTGTTTTAACAGAGATGGCAACTTCTGAAGAGTTTCATTTTTCTTTGATAGGAAGATAGTCCATGTATATCTGGAATAGTCATCAACCATGACTAGGGTGTATTTCTTGCCACCAACACTTGGAGTTTCAACAGGTCCAAATAAATCCATGTGGATCAGATTTAAAGGACTTGTAGAAAGATCTCCAGCAATGGGTTTGAAAGAGTTCTTATGTTGCTTTCCCTTCTGGCATGCACTGCAGAGGGTCTCTTTCTTGTAAACTATGTCTGGCAGTCCATCAACTATGTGTTCTCTTGCCAGTTTGTTGATTGTTTTGAAGTTCAAATGACTAAGCTTCTTGTGCCAGTCCCAGCTTAGTTTTGAATCTCCCTTGGCTATCAAGCAAACTCCATCCTTTGCAGTGTTCCAATCAACCACATAGATGTTCTTCTTCCTTGATGCTGTGAGAACCACTTCTTTTGTTGTCTCATGTTTCACATAGCAGAAGTCCTTAGTGAATTCAACAGTGTAGCCTTTGTCACAGAATTGGCTAGCACTTAGCAAGTTGAACTTCAGTCCTTTGACATATGAGACATCATCAATGACTATCTGGTTCTTGATCAGCTTTCCTCTTCCTTTTGTTTGACCTTCTTTGTCATTACCTCCAAAGGTAACTCTAGGTCCTTTTCATTTCTGGAACTCAGTCAGGCAACTTCTGTCACCTGTCATGTGCCTGGAGCATCCACTATCAATAAAGCATTCTTGCTCTGAGATAGCTCCAACACACAGTTCCTGCAAGATCAAAAGAAGTATTTAGGTACCCAAGCAATGTTGGGTCCTGGAAGGTCATGGAGTCTGGGTAGTTGGTACCATTTTTGTCTCATCAGGTGAAACCTTGGTGGATGGTACCCATTGTCCACCTGGTAGTTATAGTAAACTGAAGTGTGATTCACTTTGGGCAGATGCTTGTGAGGGTCATGCTTCCTGTTTACATACTTTTGCATAGCTTTCTTTGTTGGAAAGAAGTCCCATATACTATCAAGAGCAGAGGGACGGTTAGCTTTGGGCTTCTGAAGTTGACCAGTCAGCCTCTTCTGCCTAAAGTTAACTCTCTCTTGATATTTGCCCTTCTGGTGGTCATTTCTGGCACGATTGTCATGAGGTTGTCTGTCAATGAATGGTCTTTTATTTTTGTTATTCTGAAAGCCCTTTCTGTTGTTAGGTTTTCTGCCAGGTTCATTATTTTTCAAAGAGGGTTTCTGTTGAACCTTTATCTTTCCCTTTTCTGGTCTAACTTCCTCATGAACAACCTTGGTGCCAGATACACCAGCTTGACAGATGGGGCTAGAGATCAGTGGCACTATGACCTTATCTGCCTTAGCAACACTGGTGCTAGGCAATACAGAAGGCTCACCTGATTCTGTTGAGCCATAACCAAGACCAAAGCCAGTGCCAATCTGTTGATCAAGTAAAATCTTTTCCATGGAAGACTGGGCCTTCTGGTAAGCTTTGTACTTAATCTCAAGAGGCTCTATTTCTCTTATTCTCTTGAGAAGAGAAACATTTTCAGTTTCCAGCTGATCTCTTTCCTTAATTAGAAGATTGATTTTGATCTCAACCTCCTTTTTCAAGTCAAGAATTTCAGCTTTCAACTTACTGTTTTCTTCTGTTACAGAATCAAAAGCTAAGCCTACCGAAGAAAAACTAGATGCAGAAGTAGAGGTTACCTCATCATCAGAATGAGCCATGAGGCATAGGTCTTCTGTCTCAGTATCAAGGCAACAGAAGGCCTCATCAGAATCAGAGTCAGAACTGGATTCTGTCTCAGACAGAGGGTCTTTCTCGAGCTGTTCTGTCACGAGTGCTTTCCTTTTTCTGGAATTGTCTTCATACTTCTTCTTTTCTCCATCATGCCCTTGTTTCTTGGACACTCTTGGATGTGGACATTCTGCCTTGAAATGTCCAGGTTGTCTGCAGTTGTAACAGAGAAGCTCACCACTGCTTTCTATTGTTTTGACCTTCTGGAATGGCTTTCTGCTGAATGATGGACTTCTTCCATCTTTGGGATTCTTCATGAACTTCTTGAATCTCCTAGCAAAAGCAGCCATATATTCATCAGATAAAAGTACTGAAGGGTCAAAATCATTTACCTTTGATGTGCTGGCAGTGAGGGCTGTAGTGGTCCTCTCTTCTGGTACATCTTCTTTTTCTTCAATCATTTCAAACTCATGAGCTTTGAGATCTGAAATGAGCTTATCAGTGGGATAAGTCTTCACATCCTTGCTGGCTTGGACAACAACCACCTTCATCTTCCATGCTGAGGGCAGTCCCCTCAACACCTTAAGGTTGATCTCCTTGGTGGTGAGTTCCTTGCCAAGCTCAGAGATCTCTCCAGTGAGAGTGAGGAGCCTGTCATACATCTTGGAGATGCTTTCACCAGGAAGAAGCTTGAAGTCATCAAACTTCTTGTTGGCTATTGTCAGCTTTTTGTCCTTCTCTTGCTCATCACCAGCCCCAATGAGCTCAAGAGTATCCCAGATTTCCTTTGCAGTCTTGCACTTCTTTATTCTGTTGAAGTACCTATCATCGATGGACTTG
>CAMAPE010000048.1:4990000-5215000 GCA_945859875.1 Cuscuta europaea | reverse complement strand
TAGCCTTAATTCTATGATTTAGCGTTTTCAGCGAAAATAGAGCACTTTTAGCGTAAATACAGTGTATTTTAGTAATTAGGCAATCATACCTTGATATTTTGAAGCCAGCGCCTGAAGACAAGTTTTAGAACTCGGTAAGAGATTTCCAACGAGATATTAAACGCTTTCAACGGCACAAAATAGAGCAAGATATGATCGCATCAAATTCTACACGAGTTCGGAATGAAATCAGAAACATTTGTGAATATATGGTTAATCTGTAACTTTTAATAATTGCATTGTAAATTAAGTTGGAACATTAGCTTTAGAGCTCCGATCTATCTTTCCAACGAGATATAATACGCTCCAAACGGATAAACACACAGCAAGATATGAGTGTCACAAATAGTTAGCCTTATCTCTATGATTTAGCGTTTTCAGCGAAAATAGAGCCATTTTAGCGTAAATACAGTGTATTTTAGTAATTACGCAATCATCCCTTGAGATTTTAAAACCAGCGCCTGAAGACAAGTTTTAGAACTCGGTAAGAGCTTTCCAAATAGATATTAAACGCTTTCAACGGCACAAAATAGAGCAAGATATGATCGCATCAAATTCTACCCGAGTTCGGAGTGAAATCAGAAATATTTGTGAATATATGGTTAATCTGTAACTTTTAATTATTGCATTGTAAATTAAGTTGGAGCAATAGCTTTATAGTTCCGATCTATCTTTCCAACGAGATATAATACGCTCGAAACGGATAAACACACAGCAAGATATGAGTGTCACAAATACTTAGCCTTATCTATATGATTTAGCGTTTTCAGCGAAAATAGAGCACTTTTAGCGTAAATACAGTGTATTTTAGTAATTAGGAAATCATCCTTTGATATTTTGAAACCAGCGCCTGAAGACATGTTTTAGAACTCGGTATGAGCTTTCCAACGAGATATTAAACGCTTTCAACGGCACAAAATAGAGCAAGATATGATCGCATCAAATTCTACACGAGTTCGGAGTGAAATCAGAAACATTTGTCAATATATGGTTAATCTGTAACTTTTAATTAATGCATTGTAAATTAAGTTGGAACATTAGCTTTAGAGCTCCGATCTATCTTTCCAACGATATATAATACGCTGCAAACGGATAAACACACAGCAAGATATGAGTGTCATAAATACTTAGCCTTATCTCTATGATTTAGCGTTTTCAGCGAAAATAGAGCACTTTTAGCGTAAATACAGTGTATTTTAGTAATTAGGCAATCATCCCTTGATATTTTGAAACCAGCGCCTGAAGACAAGTTTTAGAACTCGGTAAGAGCAGGTTGCTCTACCGCCCTCCGGCGCCGCCACTCGCGGCGGTCGCCGCCGCCGGAGCCCTCCTGGCTCCGGTAGGCTTCAAGCAGGTTTGTCTATGGATTCTTGGAAAAAGTTTTTACTTGGGTTTTGATGGTTTGATGTTGAAGTTCTTCGCTGTGACCGGATGGGTGTTTGAACAGGCTGGTTCGTAGCTACAAAGGAGTTCTGGTCGCTTCGGATTCACAGCCGTCACTGTTGGCAGCCGTGAGAGCTTGGGATTTTTGACTTGGTGACGTAAAGGTGCTGGTTGTGGTCTGGTGTGCATCGGAACTCCTGGACGGTTATGTACTGGTTTTTCTTTGTTGGGAGGTCTTTGGCTGATTTACAGGGATGCAAGCAAGTCAAGATTCACTGGTTGATGCAGCAAAAAGGGGTCTGGTGGGGTCACGACCACCAATTTGTGCTTCAGAAGATGTCCGCCGTGTCCATGCTCAACTTTCCTGATTCGTTCATAACCAGAGCGAAAGATCGCCGGTGGTTGCAGCGGTGTCTTTCTCTGACATAGAACCGACACGGTTGGGGAATACTTAAGATTCAGCAAACGGTGGATGGGGTGCTCGTTAATGGATTTTAGGTTCCCGGAATGTTTCAGGATCTGCTCGCTTCTCTCTACTGCTTCAGACAGCCCGCAGATGATTCACTCACCAAGTTGGATGGTGTTTTTTGTGGCAGCTTCGGGTTAGAAGGTCCCGGAGCAGGTCTTTTCATGCGGCCATCTTCCATACACTGCTTCATTACGGATCCCGTGCTGGGCCAAAGCCAGGATTTGGAGTTCACAGCCACCGACGGATGTCTTTCTGGAAACAAGTTTATACTCTGGTACGTTTCTTGTTAGTCAACCCTTCTGCTGTGGACGCCTCTGAATCAAGATGAACTTTGTTACTTTTGCTATTTCTTGCCTGGGGACTGCTTGACCTTGGAGTTTGGAGCCTATTCTGTGTCTTTTGAGTTTTACGCCGGAGAAGATGACCTGAGGTTATTCCGGTTTGTGGTGCGGTGGTATGAACAACGTTCTCTTCCGGCTACTGTCACCTCGCCGTCTGACGCCGTCTACCGTTGCCGTTGGGAGTCGCCGGGGTCCAACGGGGGTGGGGGGTGGAGGGGGAGTTCCGAGTTGGTTTGGTTACTTTTTCCGGCTGGTTACTCTGACCCGCCATTGCCGCCGGTATGTCGCCGGAGACCGGTGGGGGTGGGTTGAAATTATACTTGGTCCGGCTACTGTGGAAATCGCCACCGTTTCATCATCCCATCAATGCCGCTGGGGGTCGCCGGAGCTCGACGGGGGTGGGTGGTGGATGGCGGAACTCGATTCTGCAGGGGTGACGTCTGGTTGGGTTACGACCTCTGCTTTCTCCGATCACTAAACTCGCCGGTGGAACCGGTACCAGGCGGGGTGGCGGGGGGGGGGGGGGGGTTGGGCTGACAGCTGACCATGATTGGTCAGTCTGCCAGTTTGACCGAAGGGTTTGAATTTGAATTTTGAAATCCATTGCGGCGCAAGGGGGAAGCGATGAACGTTGGGCTGTTGCCCTATTTCTTTGACCCGGATGCTGCTGCTACAATGATGGGCTGGAGTTTTTTTTTGCTATTGTGTGATTTTGGATGCAGGGAAGGGTTATCATTGGGCCTGGACTGCTGGGATTTTTTGTGGACTTTTGATGAATGAGCCGGGGCCTGTCCCGTGCCATTCTTGGATTGTGTTTTTTTGTGATGCTTTCGGGCTTATGAAAAAATATTCCTCTCCCCCTACCGCCACCACAAGGTGGGGGTGGGGGGAGGTAGATACTATTTTAGGTTAGCGTGCTGACTTAGATAGTTTTCTGGTTTTTGTGATGCATTGTACAAATGCTATTTTCTGGATATATATACATTTACATTTTATCCAAAAAAAATAGAACTCGGTAAGAGCTTTTTGACGAGATATTAAATGCTTTCAACGGCACAAAATAGAGCAAGATGTGATCGAATCAAATTCTACCCGAGTTCGGGGTGAAATCAGAAATATTTGTGAATATATGGTTAATCTGTAACTTTTAATTAATGCATTGTAAATTAAGTTGGAGCAATAGCTTTAGAGATCCGATCTATCTTTCCAACGAGATATAATACGCTCGAAACGGATAAACACACATCAAGATATAAGTGTCACAAATACTTAGCCTTATCTCACTACAAAAAAACGCGCCGTTTGTCACGGATTTTTGTCACGGATTCCGGCCGTGACAAATTTGTCACGGGCTTTGTCACGGAATTCTGGGATTTGTCACGAAAATTATTTGTCACGGATTTATCCGTGACAAAATCCGTGACAAAATATTGTCACGGATTTGGTCCGTGACAAATTTACTCCGGCGACCGGTTTTTTACTCCGGTGAATACTTTTTTGCTTCCGAGCATTTGTCACGGACAGATCTGTGACAAATCCGTGACAAATTTCAAAAAAATTCAATTATTGATTTTCCAGCGGTAACCTTTAATAATACGGTATGGGAAAAGATTTGTCACGGATAAATCCGTGACAAATCTGTGACAAATTTCAAAAAAACTCAATTATTGATTTTCCAGCGGTAACCTTTAATAATGCGGTACAGAAAAACATTTGTCACGGATAAATCCGTGACAAATCCGTGACAAATTTTTTTATATAACCCAACTCCATCGTCCATTACAATTGCAAGAACAACAATCAGTTCAAAAATTCGTAGATTCGAGTGATGTAGTATCGGTTTAAAGATTGAATGATGTAATCCGTCAGTTCATCATTTTCCGAGTTTATGCTGATAAGGTATGTCATTTTAATTAATTTCTTTTAATTGTGTGATAAATTAATTATTAGCTTAATTAATTAATTATTATTAGTGAGGTTAGGATTCTTTTTTCTTTATATAATAATAATTAATTATTAGCTTAATAATTAATTAGTGAGGTTAGTTATTGTTCATTTATTTAAACTATTAACGTAATTTAGTGAGGTCATGTTAATTTTCATATTATTAACAATATATTATTAAACTATTAACGTAATTTAATTAGTTAAATTTAAATATAAATATTAATTAGTTAAATTATTGTTATTATTAATGCATAATAATTTAGGATGTGTAGTGATGATTTAAGTATTAGCTAGCTTATTATAGATTAATTAATTAGTGACTTGTACTGATTTAATTAATTAGTTAGCTAGCTTAATTATTAGGTTATTAATTATCACCAATTATTATTTATTAGCAATTATTGTTAATGGGATGCATAATTAATATAGCTACCTAGGATTGAAACTTTATTATGATTTAGTTTAGTGTGAATTATTATTGTGAATTATTAATGAGATAATATTTAACAATAATATTAGTTAAATGTAAATTAATTAACTAATTAATTAAGTTAAAACATTGAGGAAATGGGTTTAGAATTTGATGAGTTGATAATATTTGTTAGATTTAAATATTAGTTAATTGATCAATGATGATAATGCATGATTAGGTTTAATTTGTTTATTAATTAGTTAATTATTGTTAATGCATAATTTAGGATTTGTAGTGATTTAAGTTAGGATTCAAACTTTATTAGTTAAGTGTGAATTATATATTATTGTGAATTAATTATATTTAACAATATTAGTTAAATGGAAATTAACTAATTAATAAGTTAAATTAGTTAATTATTGTTAATGGGATGCATAATATATATAGCTAGGGTTGAAACTTTATTTTTATCTAGTTTAGTGTGAATTATTATTGTGAATTATATTTGTGAATTCACAATAATAATTCACAATATTAGTTAAATGGAAATTAACTAATTAATTAAGTTAAAACATTGAGGAAATGGGTTTAGAATTTGATGAGTTGATAATATTAGTTAGATTTAAATATTAGTCAATTGATCAATGATGATGATTAGGTTTAATTTGTTTATTAATTAGTTAATTATTGTTAATGCATAATTTAGGATTTGTAGTGATTTAAGTTAGGATTCAAACTTTATTAGTTAAGTGTGAATTATATATTATTGTGAATTAATGATATTTAACAATATTAGTTAAATGGAAATTAACTAATTAATAAGTTAAATTAGTTAATTATTGTTAATGGGATGCATAATATATATAGCTAGGCCGGGTTGAAACTTTATTTTTATTTAGTTTAGTGTGAATTATTATTGTGAATTATTATTGTGAATTATTATTGTGAATTATTAATGAGATAATATTTAACAATAATATTAGTTAAATGTAAATTAATTAACTAATTAATTAAGTTAAAACATTGAGGAATTTGAGTTGATAATATTAGTTAGATTTAAATATTAGTTAATTAATTGATCAATGATGATGATTAGGTTTAATTTGTTTATTAGTTAATTATTGTTAATGCATAATTTAGGATTTGTAGTGATTTCAGTTAGGATTCAAACTTTAGTAGTTAATAATTAAAACGATTAATGCCATTAACATATTACTATTAGTTAAATATTAGTAAATCAACGCTTTTAGTTAATGTCACAAATTAAAGTTGGTTAATTCAAATTATTAATGCCACAAATTAAATAATGTACTGCTTTTAGTTAATTAATAATATTAATGTACTTATATATTATTTTGATTATAATATATATACAGGCATAATGTATAGACAAAACAGAAGTTGGATGTACCAAAAACATCGTGATAACTATGGAATACGCAGTGAATTTTTGAATGGTGTTGAAGATTTTATTAAATTTGCACAAGAACAGAAGAATTATATGGATGGAGATAAAATCAGATGTCCATGTACAAAGTGTAAAAATCTTCAATTTAAAGATGTCGACCAAGTTGTGTGGGATTTGTACGAAAAAGGTTTCGTTGCCAATTATTATAATTGGACTTCTCATGGTGAACCTTTCGATCCATCACTTTTACCGCAAACAGTGGGTTCATCTCGTAACGTCCCTACCGAGATGAGTGGATGGGGAGACTATGATCAAATGACGTGGGATCAAAGAATGGCATATGATGTATACGGTGCTTCAACGATGCAGTTTAACCCACCACAGCCATTTAACGATCTTTCCGAAGCTTCGACCTCGTATCAACCCGATGCGGATGAAGATCAGACCTTTTATCAGTCTGCTGCGGATGAGTATCCGAATTCTCATGTTCCTCATATTGAAGACTTAGCTGAAAGATTTCAAGATGTTTTAAAAGCTGCTGATCAGCCTCTGTATGCTGATTGTGAGGGATACTCTCAGCTATCCGCCGTTACAGAGTTGATGAACATTAAATCTGAATACAATCTTCCTGAATCTTGCATGTCTAGGTTATTGCAGTCATTTGGAGGAATGTTACCGCGTGACCATAATCTTCCTGATTCATATTACAAAATGAAACAATTAATGTCTCAGTTGGGGCTTCCTTGTATAGAAATTGATGCGTGCCCAGAAGGATGTATGTTGTTCTGGAAGGATGATGTGGCACTTGAGACCTGCAAGTTCTGTGGTGGAGAGAGATACAAGCTTGTTCCTCATAGACGAAAAAAACCACGAAAAAGGTCTGCATTGTCTAAATTGTTTTACCTCCCTCTAGCTCCACGCCTGCAGAGGATGTATGCTTCAAATGCTACTGCGAAACACATGACGTGGCATGTTGAGCACGAAACCAAAGAGGGTTTGATGTCTCACCCTTCCGACTGTGAAGCTTGGAGACACTTTGACCGTTGTCATCCTCAGTTTGCAATGGAGCCACGGAATGTGCGACTGGGATTGTGTTCAGACGGATTTGCTGCTTTTGGAAAGTTTGGGAAGAAATTTTCATGTTGGCCAGTCATGTTAACTCCTTATAATCTTCCTCCCGACATGTGCATGAAAAGTCATTTCATCTTTTTAACTTTAATTTGTCCAGGTCCCTCGAATCCTAAAAAAAGGATAGACATCTATCTCCAACCCCTGATCGAGGAGATGAAAGAACTTTGGGCCATTGGGACACCAACTTATGATGTTTCGAGAGATCAGATGTTTATCATGAAAGCTGCCATCATTTGGACCATTAGCGACTTCCCTGCTTATGGTATGCTTTCAGGATGGAGCACACACGGTCTTATGGGATGTCCGATATGTATGGATCAATCAGAGGCCAATTGGCTCAAATTTAGCGGGAAACCAAGTTACTTTGATTGTCACCGCAAGTTTCTGCCTATGAACCATCGATATCGAAAGGACAAGAAGTCTTTTATTGCCGGAAGAGTGGTACGAGATCCCCCTCCTCCGAGACTTACAGGTGAACAAGTTTTTAACCGGGTTCGACGTTTTCCTACGGCCGTGCAGCAACCCCACGGGGAGCCAAATGGGTATTGTGATACCCATAAGTGGACAAAGAGAAGTATATTTTGGGAGTTGCCGTATTGGAAGGACCTTCTCATTCGTAACAATTTAGATGTCATGCACGTTGAGAAGAACGTCTTTGACAATATATTTAACACGGTTATGGATTTTACCCACAAAACCAAAGATGGTCTTGCATCTAGAAAAGACATGACAATTTGGTGCGACAGACCCGAACTCGCCGTCGATCTAGAATACGTGGGTAAAAAAATTCCAAGAGCAGTCTACCAACTCACAGCCCCACAAAGGGAATCAATATTAGAGTGGCTTGTTTCTCTGAACTTTCCAGATGGCTATTGTTCTAACTTGTCAAGATGCGTGGACCTGGACAAACAAACAATGACGTCGAGCATGAAAACTCATGATGCTCATGTAATCATGCAACGACTTCTGCCGATTGCACTGAAAGAGATGCTTCCTGCAGACGTCTGGGGCTGTATTACCGAAATCAGTCAATTGTTTCAGTCGATATGTTCCGCCGTTTTGGATGCGGAATCCCTGAGGAGACTAGAAGACACTGTTCCTATTCTGATGTGTAATCTGGAAAAGATACTGCCCCCATCATTTTTTGATGTAATGGAACATCTTCTAATACATCTTCCGTATGAGGCTTTGAATGGAGGGCCCGTCTTCTATCGTTGGATGTACAGATTTGAAAGGTTAGTCATAATTTCATTTATAAACGATGATTTGTTTAATAAGAACATTTGTTTGTTTACAAATTTTATTTTGCATGACAGATTTCTGGGAGATTTGAAAAAGAAAGCGACCAACAAGGCACACATTGAGGCTTCAATTTGTCAAGCATATATTCAACAAGAAACCTCAACGTTTTCATCTTTTTATTTTGAGCGTGAAGTAATCAGTAAAAGAAAGAGACCTACTCGGAACGATGACATTGGCGAGGATTCATATGATAAAGTAGTTTCTATTTTCAACTACCCAGGTAGAGGTAAAGGAGCTGCGACTTACCGTTACATCGTGGGCGGAGAAATGAAAATTGCACATACTTACATCCTCATGAATTGTCCAGAAATCTTACCATTTTATAAGTAAGTTGAATTGGTAGTTACATTTGTAATATAGCTAATATTTTTTTAATAATTAGAGTGTTATAATAATATCTTTATGTTCAATTCACAGTGAATTTAGAGCGTCTTTATCAGCATTTCCTGATGATGCAATTGATGCAATGGTGGACTCTGACTTTGCATTATGGTACCAACAGCAGGTATTATATATATATATATATATATATATATATATATATATATAAATACATTATATATACTATTAGCTAGTAATTTTTAATCATTACCTAATGTTATCATGTTTTAATTTGTAGATCAGGTACCGTGGGATTAACGACCCTCTGTTAGTATCATTATCGTGGGGCCCTTCTTCCTATGCAAAGGTTTGGCATTCATATGTGATAAACGGTTATACGTATCACACAGTTGAATATGGAGAAGGTCGACCAACAATGAACAGCGGGTTATGTGTCCCGACCATCGGTTCTGATAACTCGGAAACCAATTTTTTTGGTTTCTTGCATGAGATTCTCGAACTTCAAATGCCTTCTGGTTTGCAAGAATTAACATGCGTGTTGTTTCGCTGCACATAGGTCGACCCTACACGTGGTGTGAGAAAAAATTAAAAATATAATATAATTGACGTCAACCACTCTCGTGTGTATCAGAAAAATGAGCCATTTATACTCGCTCAACAAGCAGCCCAGGTTTATTATGCAGAGTATCCTTCAACGAGGCGCACACGGAATCCTTGGGTGTGTGCCATTAATATCCGTCCGAGCAAAATTGTAACACAGGCTCAACAAAGGGATATTGACTTTGATGCTTTTCAGCAAGATTTTTTCCACCCTCCGCCTATTGCTGATACGGTCAACCATAACATTCAGTTAAGTGACCCAAATGGCGGAGATGTTGAAGTTATGCCTGAAACACACCTTCCGCCCCCTATACCTCAAAATGAGCGCGAAATTGAAGAATTATATATACAACAACTGCACGATGACCAGGAGGAAGAAGAAGAATGGATATCTGGTGATGAAGATACAGAAGAAGAAGTTGCCTATCAAGAAAATACTGATTCTGATAGCGATTAAATGTATAGTTAACAACCAATGTAATTACTTTTAATTGAACTATTTTAATTTGAATTTTTAACTTTCTTTCGTCATTATTATATTATTATTCCAAGATATAATAGTTAGGTATGTAATTCGCAACTATCATTTCTAAACAAAATAATTATTCCATATTATATTGTAAAATAGCGATTAATTAATTAATAAAATTAAGTTTTTAAAATTATTCAATTGAAAATTAGTGGTTCATTATTATCGATTCGTAAATTTAAAATTAATTAGGTAATTTCGAAAATCGAAAATTAAATAATTCGAAATTTAACATTATTTAAAATTCGGAAATTAGTTTTTTAACATTATTTGTTATTAGTTTTTTAACATTACAAAATTTTAATAATTCGAAATTTAATAAACAAGAACATGAATTTATTTATTAAATTTAAAAACTAAGTAGAAAACACACAATTTTTTATCATTTATTACATTCAACAACTCACAATACAGATAAACAAATAAACACAATATTATTCATTAGCATCAAAACTTTCATCTAGAGGCCTATCAAGTAGCTCGTTAATTCTTTCTGCAGCTTCCGCGTTTATAGGTATCATATACTCCGAACATTGTTCTGCACGTAAAAGTGCCCTACGCAAGTTTTTCCCTCGTGAAACGTTGTATGAGTCCGATTCATAGTCTATAATATCGCCAAAGCTTTCAAGCGGTCCACTCATCAGCTCACGGATGCTTTGAACTGCTTCTGCATTTTTTCGGTGCGAAAAAATGGGACTCTAAGCACATATTTATACTTAAATTTGTCACGGATAGGTCCGTGACAATTAAAGTAGCTGACGCCTCGTCTGATTAAGGCTGAAAAAGCTTTAATATTCCCTGCACCGGTTTGTCACGGATTCATCCGTGACAAATTCGTGACAAAATTCAAATTTTTGAATTTTGTCACGGATTTGTCACGGATGAATCCGTGACAAACCGGTCAACCTGCCGTTCTGCCGCCTCGTCTGCCGTTCCCTGCCGCCTCGACTGCTGTTCCGCAGTTTACAAGTTCCGATAACTTTGTCACGGATTAATCCGTGACAAATTTCAAATTTAAAAATCCGTAATTAATTTCTCACGGGCTTTGTCACGGACGGGTCCGTGACAACCCCTAATATATAAACGGCACTTAGCCATTTTTTTCTCTTACGCTTCCCAATTCCTTCAGCAACCCTAAACGCCTCCCACTACTCCCTTACGCCTTCCGACACCCGCCCACCGCCACCCTCCATAACGCCTCCCACTCCGCCGCCCTGCTGCCTCTCTTACACCCGCCGACCGCCACCCTCCCAAACGCCTCCCACTCCGCCGCCCTTCTGCCTCTCTTACACCCGCTGACCGCCGCCGCACACATCTCACCGGCCACCGCGGATTATCTCCACCCCTGCCGCCGTTCTTCGAAGCCGGCCTTCTCTTCTTTCCCTTTCATTTCTTGCCTTCTTCTCCGAGGTTATGTTTCTAACTCTTTAATTTCCGAATATTTTAGAATAAATGTTTTAAAATGCCAAAAAGTAAATGCATGTTTTTCTTAATATTCTTTAATTGTTTAATTTAATGTGTATATGTTAATAAGTTATCATGCATTGAATATGTGTATATGTTTAATGTTTACATGTTTCCGAATATTAATATGCATGCTCTAAATTTTATGGCATGTTTTTAATTATTTAATGCATGTTTTTCTTAATATACATGCATGTTTCTATGTTTTTCATAATATTCATATGCATGCTCGTAAATTTATTTATTTAATGCATGTTTTTCTTAATATTGTTTTAATGTTTATATGTTTCCGAATATTCATATGCATGCTCGTAATTTTATTGCATTTTTTTAATTATAGTCGGATTACACGGATATAATGCATGTTTTCCGAATATTCATATCCGAATAGTCGTAATTTCCATATAAGGTATGTTTTTCTTAATATTCATGCATGTTTAAATGTTCTTCTTCATATTCATATGTGAGGTTAGATTTAACGTTTCATAATATGTGTATCATTTGTGTATATGCTTTAAATATGCCTTAGATATTGTTAATTTAAGAATGCCTGCTTTAGAATAGTTAATTATTAAATTTTCAGTCAAGGTTATTTTGAGTTTTTGTTAATTTCGGATATTTATTAAGAATAATAATTTCAACTCCATTAATTTTCGCCCCCTCATGTTACACTTTCAAAAAAGTTAACATGTCTAACCCAACAAAATAATGAAACTGTTAATTATTTTTTTTATAATATTTCGGATATTATATTATTTTTTTAATATTATAAAACACTTTAAAAAATTTTGGATCATTTAACTGATTTTTAAATAATTTCGGATATTATAATATTTTATTTTAAATAAAACGTTGTTTCATAAATAACATAAAACAGAAATGAAGTAAAAAAATGTATTTTATATATTAAAATAGAAATAAAAAACCAAACAAACTGTTTTTGTTTATATAATACGAAAATGATTTCATATGTTTCATGAAAAATTGATTTTATGGGTTTCATGAATAAACAAAAAATGAAACTGATTTTTAAATTTTTTTTGAAAAAATTGATTTTATAGATTTTAAAAATCAGGTCACTGTTTTTTTATAAATTAATACCATACACAATTAAATTCCATAACATAAAAATCATACAAAAAACTCATTCTACCCCTCATATTAAACTCAAGTTTAATATGTTCTATATTTCAAAGATTGATAAACACGTAACACAATTAAATTCAATAACATAAAAATCATACAAAAAATTCATTCTACCCCTCATATTAAACTCAAGTTTAATATGTTCTATATTTCAAAGTTTGATGAATAAATAGGAAACTAATAAGTTTAAACCATGATACCACACAAAAACTTCATAAACTGATTTTAGAAAACTGTTTTTTATAAATAATACCAAATACAAGATGTAATAAATTGTATTTTTCTAAATTAATGCAAAAAACTGATTTTCGATGATTTATAATTTAATAGGGAAAAACTGATTTTATTAGTTTAAATTAAAAAGTTTGATCAATTGATTTTATATAAGGTTTCATAAAAAATATACACAACACAAGTTACCTCCATAACATAAAAATCATCCAAAAAACTTGTTCGACCCCTCATATTAAACTCAAGTTTAATATGTTATATTTATCAAAGTTTCATACCACACAAAAACACCATAAAATAATACCTAACATCATGAAATTCAATAACATAAAAATCATACAAA
Source organism: Cuscuta europaea (assembly GCA_945859875.1). Lineage (NCBI taxonomy): Eukaryota > Viridiplantae > Streptophyta > Magnoliopsida > Solanales > Convolvulaceae > Cuscuta > Cuscuta europaea. The sequence goes on along the minus strand of CAMAPE010000048.1, from coordinate 5,201,913 downwards.
AAACACATTCTACCCCTCATATTAAACTCAAGTTTAATGTGTTCTCATATTAAACACCAGTTTAATATGTTCTATATATTATTTCTCAATAATTTTAGATGAGTGAGCACGAACGCCGCCTTTCCACCATTGCTCGTCGTGGGCGTCAGAATTCACGACGGGCCTCAAATGCTGATCGTGATATCAATGATGATATCAATCCCGACGAAGGACAAGCTCTTGACGGACATGTCCAAACTCCTCCCTCCGAACAATCAGACGCTCATATAAGCGTGCATGGGGAGGGGGCATCATCTCATGCACCTCCTTCATCTCGTGCAATATATGCCCCCCCCCCCCCACTCAAGAAGAGCGCCACAATCCCGGTTCGCTTGAGGTGACACCTCAATCGATCCATTGGTAATAAAAAACTAACATTCTATAATATAAAATAGTATAATCTCTTTATCTAAGAATTAATACAATTGTTTTTATCAATTATCAATTTTTTGAAGCGATTCCGAGGTCTTGAATAGAATCAAGGCTATTGTTTGTGGTCATTTCACCGGGCCGTGGTCGACTTATGGTGAGGTTCTGGCGGCCACTCGTGAACTATGGTGGCGGTTGTTCAAGGTAAAAATAAATATTTTTGTTACATTTTAGTAACTTCAATTTAAGAAATGATGATATATCAATGTTTTTCATGAAGGCTTCCCATCGTTGGCATTTTGCCCTAGACCAAGCGATTCTCAAAAGAATACAATTCTAGGATTTCTGGGTGGTTGAGACCCACTTTTAGGACCGCCCGGTCTACGGGTAAAAAGCCAAAGTTCCTTGGCGATGATGTGTGGGAGATGCTTTGCCGCCACTGGGCTACGGATGCCTCATTTTTGCTGAGAAGCGAAATGGGCAAGGCAAACCGGGCTTCCGATAAAGCCAAGGAAGTTCAATGGCACGGGGGCCGCAAACCCCAAAGTCAACATAAAAAAGATCTGGTAAACTCTATTTAGTTAAAATTATTTCCATTCCATACCATTATGTATATATATTTTTTTATTAACTTTGAAATCCGTGAGGGAAGGATCTGGACCCGTGCCAAAACGGGTCACGCCATTGAAACTCATGGCACATTGCTGGACTAAGAAGGGTGCCATGCCGCCTCCCCGCCTTTCTGAAATTGAAGTAAATAATGAAACATAATTCAATAAATTTTGATTTTTTTAGATCTCTTATATAATAAATTTTTGAACTTGTAGAAAAAATATGAGGAAGAGCGGGGTAAGAGAGTTGATGAGCTAGCTGATTCTGATGCCGAACTTGATGAAAATCAAGATGATGAAGCCATCTTGGCGGCAACCGGAGTTTACAAGGGCCGGGTGCCGTTTATGGGTTCTGAAGGCGTACGGATCCTCGAGAAGACCAAAAGAGCTAGCTCATCTTCTCATTCGGCATATGATGATCGGGTTACCCGCCTCGAGAAACTATTGGAGGAACGTGAAGCCGAGGCTCGAAGGCGGGATGAAGAAGCTCGGATACGGGATGAAGAGCAAAGAAGAACAAGAGAAAGGTTGGAAGAGATGGAACGCCAAATGCGTATTTTCAACGCCACCTACCGTCCATCCATGCACATACAGCACCCCGAGATGACCCCACAAGTTCCCTTCGCGGGCAATATGGGCAATATGGGCAGTATGGGTAGTAGGGGTTTTGCTAATTATAGCCACATCTCCAACAACTTTCCATATGGATATTATGACGATATCCCGACTCCCGGAGCTCAAGCTTACCGTGGCAGCAGCCGTGCTGGCAGCCGCAGTGGCAGTCGAGGCGGTCATCGTGGTGGCAGCCGTGGCCACGGAAGGCAACCCGATCATCGTGACGAACCTGATGATGCTGATGCTGATTATGATGACCATTGATGGTTTGTAATAATTAGTTTATTAACATTTTAAGGATTTTAAAATTTTGATGTGTTAATGTATGAATATTAATGTGTAATGGTTTGATTGTGTTTAAATAATAGTTTATTTGTGTTTTATAATGATGGTTTGATTAGATTATTATTTATTATGATACCTAATGTGTAATGGTGATTAATGATGATTGTTTAATTATTTATTATAAACAATTATTTATTATGATTATTGTTTAACTATTTATTATTAAGTTTAATTTTTTGAAAAAGCGCCTAAATTTTAATGGTTATTTTTATTAAATAAACTTTTGAAATAAACTTTTAAAAATGCGCTGAATTTTTAATTTTTTTTTTTAAAAAATTTAAACTTTTGTCACGGACTGTTCCGTGACAAAATATAAATTCACGCTAAATTAACGCATTTTTTTTTAAAAAAAAATGTTTTGTCACGGATGGGATCCGTGACAAATTCAAAATTTTGAATTTTTTGAAAATTTTAAAGCTCCCGCTCACTCTATTTTAAAATTTTCAATTTTTTTTCAAAATATTTTGTCACGGATATGTCCGTGACAAAATTTAAAATTTGAATTTTCCGGATAATTCCGTAAAATATTTTGAAAAACCTTTTTAAAATTTGTCACGGATAATTCCGTGACAAGTAATTATTTTTTTTTTGAAAAATAAAAACATTTATTCACGGATGCGTCCGTGACAAATGAAAGGCGATGGGATTCCGGTGAAGTGTTTTGTCACGGACCGTGGCCGTGACAAATCCGTGACAAACAATCTCACGGATTAATTTCCGTGACAAAAACGTTATCACGCCCCGGGTGTCACGGATGGGATCCGTGACAAATCCGTGACAAAAAATCATTTGTCACGGATTTTTTGAACTACCGTCCGTGACAAAATCCGTGACAAACGACGTGTTTTTTTGTAGTGTCTCTATGATTTAGCGTTTTCAGAGAAAATAGAACACTTTTAGCGTAAATACAGTGTATTTTAGTAATTAGGAAATAATACCTTGATATTTTGAATCCAGCCCAGGAAGACAAGTTTTAGAACTCGGTAAGATCTTTCCAACGAGATATTAAACGCTTTCAACGGCACAAAATAGAGCAAGATATGATCGCATAAAATTCTACACGAGTTCGGAGTGACATCAGAAACATTTGTGAATATATGGTTAATCTGTAACTTTTAATTAATGCATTGTAAATTAAGTTAGAACATTAGCTTTAGAGCTCCGATCTATCGTTCCAACGAGATATAATACGCTCCAAACGGATAAACACACAGCAAGATATGAGTGTCACAAATACTTAGCCTTATCTCTATGATTTAGCGTTTTCAGCGAAAATAGAGCACTTTTAGCGTAAATATAGTGTATTTTAGTAATTAGGCAATCATCCCTTGAGATTTTAAAACCAGCGCCTGAAGACAAGTTTTAGAACTCGGTAAGAGCTTTCAACCGAGATATTAAACGCTTTCAAGGGCACAAAATAGAGCAAGATATGATCCCATCAAATTCTACCCGAGTTCGGAGTGAAATCAGAAAGATTTGTTAATATATGGTTAATCTGTAACTTTTAATTAATGCATTGTAAATTAAGTTGGAGCAATAGCTTTAGATCTCCGATCTATCTTTCCAACGAGATATTATACGCTCGAAACGGATAAACACACAGGAAGATATGAGTGTCACAAATACTTAGCCTCATCTCTATGATTTAGCGTTTTCAGCGAAAATAGAGCACTTTTAGCGTAAATACAGTGTATTTTAGTAATTAGGCAATCATACCTTGATAGTTTGAAACCAGATCCTGAAGACAAGTTTTAGAACTCGGTAAGAGATTTCCAACGAGATATTAAACGCTTTCAACGGCACAAAATAGAGCAAGATATGATCGCATCAAAATCTACACGAGTTCGGAGTGAAATCAGAAACATTTGTGAATATATGGTTACTCTGTAACTTGTAATTAATGAATTGTAAATTAAGTTGGAACAATAGCTTTAGACTTCCGATATATCTTTCTAACGAGATATAATACGCTCCAAACGGATAAACACACAACAAGATATGAGTGTCACAAATACTTAGCCTTAACTCTATGATTTAGCGTTTTCAGCGAAAATATAGCACTTTTAGCGTAAATACAGTGTATTTTAGTAATTAGGGAATCATACCTTGATATTTTGAAGCCAGCGCCTGAAGACAAGTTTTAGAACTCGGTAAGATCTTTCCAACGAGATATTAAACGCTTTCAACGGCACAAAATAGAGCAAGATATGATCGCATCAAATTCTACACGAGTTCGGAGTGAAATCAGAAACATTTGTGAATATATGGTTAATCTGTAACTTTTAATTAATGCATTGTAAATTAAGTTGGAACATTAGCTTTAGAGATCCGATCTATATTTCCAACGAGATATAATACGCTCCAAACGGATAAACACACAGCAAGATATGAGTGTCACAAATAGTTAGCCATATCTCTATGATTTAGCGTTTTCAGCGAAAATAGAGCACTTTTAGCGTAAATACAGTGTATTTTAGTAATTAGGAAATCATCTCTTGATATTTTGAAACCAGCGCCTGAAGACATGTTTTAGAACTCGATAATATCTTTCCAGCGAGATATTAAACGCTTTCAATGGCACAAAATAGAGCAAGATATGATCGCATCAAATTCTACACGAGTTCGGAGTGAAATCAGAAACATTTGTCAATATATGGTTAATCTGTGACTTTTAATTATTGCATTGTAAATTAAGTTGGAACAATAGCTTTAGAGCTCTGATCTATCTTTCCAACCAGATATAATACGCTCCAAACGGATAAACACACAACAAGATATGAGTGTCACAAATACTTAGCCTTATCTCTATGATTTAGCGTTTTCAGCGAAAATAGAGCACTTTTAGCGTAAATACAGTGTATTTTAGTAATTAGACAATCATGCCTTGAAATTTTGAAACAAGCGACTGAAGACAAGTTTTAGAACTCGTTAAGATCTTTCCAACGAGATATTAAACGCTTTCAACGGCACAAAATAGAGCAAGATATGATCGCATCAAATTCTACACGAGTTCGGAGTGAAATCAGAAACATTTGTGAATATATGGTTAATCTGTAACTTTTAATTAATGCATTGTAAATGAATTTGGAACAATATCTTTAGAGATCCTATCTATCTTTCCAACGAGATATAATACGCTCGAAACGGATAAATACACAGCAAGATATGAGTGTCACAAATACTTAGCCTTATCTCTATGATTTAGCGTTTTCAGCGAAAATAGACCACTTTTAGCGTAAATACAGTGTATTTTAGTAAATAGGCAATCATCCCTTGAAAATTTGAAACCAGCGCTTGTTGAGCGCCTGCAGAAAATTTTCCGTTGAGAGACTCTCTCTCAAGCTTTACGCTTCTCGGAAAATTACCTCAAGCTTTTTGCGCAAATTTCCTTCTTCTCCGCCATTTCTCTCCTTCTTGAGCTCGTTTGCTAGCTGATTTACACTTCCTCTCGTCTGGGGGAGTAAATCCTCTACCTTTTGAGCTCTTTTTGGATGTTTTCTGGCATGGTTCTCTTAGCTCGAGCTCGGAGGTACTATTCACGTGAATAGGTCAACGGCTCTTTCTCCTTCTTCCGGTGGGTGTTTTTCCAAACGGGCTTCAGTTCTAGCTTCCCCTTGCTCCGGTGATTAACTTTTTCTAAAAAGTTTCATCATCGGACCGGTTGCTATTTTCGTCCGTACTCGTCTTCCCCATTCTATTTCGGGGTGAATAGTGCGGTTTTCACCATTGTTGTTCTCCCAAGCTTTATGACTTAAGGGGAGGTCCTTCTTGGCTCTCCCTTGTGTTCCGATGCCTAAAGGGAAGGCAAAACCGAAGAAGAAGACTCCAAAGGCTCCAACCAAATCGTCCACACGACTCAAAGACAAGACTCTTCCTAAGGAGGTGGATGAGGTGGTTTCGGAATCTACCCCATGTCAAGGTACTCCTATGTCCTCGGCTGACCCCCTTCATGGGGAGGTAAATTCTATTCCCCTTGATATTGATGCTCCTCTTATTGAGGATGTTTGTGATGAACCTATTGTTGAGAATTTGTGTGATGAATCCATTGTTGATGTTAATGTTTGTGATGATACCATCTCGGATGAGTATGTGGTTGATGAAACTGTTCTAGCTATCATTGATGACACTTTGCCTTCGGATAAGGCTGAAAGTTTAAAAGATGACTCTTTGAATACCAATGCTGTCACGCCCCGGACCTAGCCGGACACGTCAACAACCCGCCGTACAGTACGAATAGTCAACCGCAGTCCAACTCATCCATACTATACAAGGCTTCATGAATATCATTCACACATAGTACATCCATAAACAAACATAATGTAAAACATGCATTTAAAACAGCGGAAGCATTTAATAATAATGTCTTAGCCACACTTTGGCAAACATGGGCATACAAGCCCCCAAATAATTATTCAAAAATAATATCCATGAGCATTGTTATAATTGTTTTGAAAACAGGAAACAGAAGAAGCACGAACCATGTCTTCTCCTCTGAATATCCCGAGCAACGGGCACCGGTAGCAACCTTCAAGTCCTACCTGAAACTGTGAGGTGGCCTCCCCCGTGAAGGGGAGGTCAGTACTTGGAAATATTTGACAAGTACAATAGCAACTATACTAAGTATAATCAACGTTTTAATTTCCAAGACCCACAAAATAGGGTGATATCATAATATACATAAAAGTTTATATTTCCCACTTATTATCTTTATAATAAGTGAATTTATTTACCTGTCGGCACACGGCCCTTCTTATATGTTCCTTTTCATTTATCATTTGCGCAACCCAACCCTTGGGTCTCATTATTTCTACGGGACTTGCTACCGCTGTCCGAGACCTCATGAGGCTCCCGGTTCGGACTCCAACATCCCGCCCCTGGACCCATACCCATCGTCCCGTAGGAAGGTAAGGCCCTTCGGGGTCCTATCTTATGTGTTACCGCTACCGGAACCTAGTTAGGTCTCCGATTCGGATTCCACCCTAACCCGTGATCACGATGTAAGTCCATGCTATCCAACCCCGCTCTCTAGAGTCGGGAAGGGCCATGGTCCTTACTATTTCCATAATTCAACCGGCTATCCACGAGGACTACCGAACACACCCGTAGGCCAATCCTATACTTAGGATCAATTTATTATTTACTTTATCTTGGGTATCCATTAAGGCCTACCCCTAGTATAACTTAGAGTTCATACTCTCCTACCTTAAAGCATCTCTTAAGACTACTTAAGGCATAACACTTCACAATCCAACCTTAGGATCAATCTTAACCACATTTCATTTTAATGTTCAACTAGTATCTTAATACTAGTCAAATTAATATCAACAAACCAAGTTCTCAACTCATATTCATATAGACCATTCCAACTGATTTTCCTTTGAAAATATCATTTCTCTCAATATTCCAAAATATCACTTTTAATCACTCATATATTCTAATATGGAGAAAAAGTATATTTCAACGTATGTTTCATAATAAATTCCACATTCAAGTCAACATACTCACAACACATGAACATACACAATTTACTCTTAAATTTGTATATCATGCTCCTTTTTCTTTAGACATTTAGGCTTTTCATTTTTAGGCATTATTAATCATTAATAATCCATAAAAACACATTTAATTACTGTAAGGAATAAATGTATTTAGATTTTGATGATGCTAGGTTAATTAGAATTTGAAAGTACCCCATTAGAAATTGTGTATTAGAATTTCTTTTGTAAGTTTTAGCTTAGTCTGCCTGCCAGAGTTCCATCTTGCCTCTACCAGAGTTGCTCCCAGAGTTGCTCACCAGAGAAGCCATCAGAAACTGGTTATCAGAAAGATACCAGAGTTGGCAACAGAGACGGACTTCAGAGATTGGACCAGAGAACCTCTTCAGACTCTGCTAAGTATCATCAGAATCCGGAAGCCCTTCCAACGGTCGTTAAACTAACGGGAAATTCCCTAACGGTTACGAACCTTTCAACGGAAGCATGGCACTGTACACGCATTAAATGCACATTTAATGCTGTACGTACGAAGAGATATTTAAAGCTGATGATTGACCATGCGAATATCTTTACGCCCCCAAAATAGCAAGTCAGAGGACCAAACGGTCAAGTCAACAGTACATGCATTTAATGAAGCTGTCTTCTACACTCCAACGGGAAGACTACTCCCAGTATATTAAGATACACTCTGAAGAACTAAAGAGACAACTTTGCCATAACCTTTGCCAAGATAAATTTGCGTGAACAACTTTCTTGAGATTAAAACTCCATTCTAACAAGAAAAGGCCACAGTTGGAAGATAAACATTCCTATCCTTCATCCAACTAGCAAAGGCAAAGTTACTCAGTTCTTCAACACTTCGAGAGCTTCATATACTCATCTTTTGTGAAGAAGCAACGTTGGAGAAAACTGATTCTATATCAAACACTTCTTGAAAAAGAAGGGACGTCTCAAATTAGCTGGAGTAAGTGAAGTGGAGATACTTCAAGAGACTCAGTGAAACGAGATCAGCCATCAGGAAGCAGGACTGCATCCCGGGTGGCAACTAGACTTGAAGAAGACGAGGAGTGTTTCTTAAGCTCTAGGGACTAAGGCGTTGTAAACTGTTGTTTTTGCAAGCTTAGTGGAACAGTGGACTAGAGGAACGAGTTGTTCCTTGAACCACTATAAAAACCCTGGTGTCATTTACTTTAAGCTTTTAATTACTGCACTTAAGATTCTACTGACTAACTCTTAAGGTTGGACTCTGTGTCCAGCAGATCTTCCTTCAGAGTTATCAGAAAGGTAGTTTGCCTTAGTTTTCTTCTAGAGGCTACCCGGACAGAAACTTATCCGCTGCCTGGTCTAGTTCTGCCATCAGAACTTGACCATCTCTGTCACCAGATTTCGACCATCTCTGTTAAGTCAGACTTGACTTGGAGAAAAGTTTAAATTCCTGAACAGTCTATTCACCCCCCCCCCCCCCTCTAGACTGTTCGTATTACAAACGGGACCAACAAGTGGTATCAGAGCCTCCTTGTTCTTGTAATCTTTTAGGTTACTTACTAAACAAGAGATCCACTTGTTTTAGCCTCTTTAATCTCATATTATGGATAACACTCTTTCAAAGAATCTTATGTTCTCAGTAACAAAGTTTGATGACTGGAGGATCCGCATGAAAGCTCACCTCTGCGCACTCCATGACGAGATGTGGGAAGTTCTTGATGCAGGACCATTCACAGAGTTCACCAAGGTCAACCCTGAATACATCACTGGTAGTGGTCAACCCCAGATGATCACCAAACTGCACCATGAATGGTCTAATGAAGAGAGGAGGAAGTACAACCTTGACAACATTGCCAAGGATATCCTCTACAAAGCCATTGATGACAAGTACTTCACAAGGATCAAGAAGTGCAAATCTGCCAAGGAAATCTGGGATACTCTTACACTGATAGGAGCTGGAGATGAGCAAGAAAAGGACAACAAACTTACTATTGCCATGAAGAAGTTTGAAGATTTCAAACTTCTACCCAAAGAATGCATAGCTGAGATGTATGCACGCTTGCTCACCCTCACTGCTGAGATATCAGAACTTGGGAAGGAACTTACTCCCAAGGAGATCAATTTGAAGGTTCTCAGAGGTTTACCTTCACCATGGAAGATGAAGGTCACTGCCATGAGAGACAGCAAGGACCTCAGAACCTACAGCACTGAGAAACTCATCTCTGATCTCAAGTCTTATGAGTTTGAGATGAATGAAGAAGAGAAAGAAGAGGTTGAGGACAGAACAACTACTGCCCTCACTGCCAGCACCTCTCAGGTAAATAATTTTGACCCTTCTATTCTTTTAACTGACGAGTATATGGCGGCTTTTGCTAGGAAGTTCAGGAAATTCTTGAAGCCAAAGGATAGCAGAAGTCCACACTCTAGCAGAAAGTTACACCAGAAGTCCAAACCATCAGAAAGTAGTGGAGAGCTTCTCTGCTACAACTGCAGACAACCAGGGCACTTCAAAGTCAACTGCCCACACCCTATAGTCTCCAAAAGGCAAGGCCAGGAAGGAGAAAAGAAATATGAGCACCGAAGAAGGAAAGCACTCATCACTGAATAACCAGAGAAGGACCCCCTCTCTGAGATAGAGTCCAGCTCGGAATCAGAATCTGATGAAGCATTCTGTTGCTTGGACACAGAGACTGAAGACCTATGCCTTATGGGTCAATCTGATGATGAGGTATCTTCTACTTCCAACTCTAGTTTTTCTTCGGTAGGCAGAGCCTTTGATTCTGATTCAATGTCAGAATTTTGGGAAGAGTTTCAAGCCATACAAACCACTTATTCTTCTGTTAAAGAAGAAAACAGTAAGCTTAAGGTTGAAATCCTTGACTTAAGAAAGGAGGTTGAGATCAAAATCAATCTTCTAATTAAGGAAAGAGATCAGCTGGAAGCTGAAAATGTTTCTCTTCTAAAGAAAATAAGAGAGATAGAGCCTCTAGAGATTAAGTACAAAGCTTACCAGAAGGCCCAGTCTTCCATGGAAAAGATTGTACTTGACCAGCAAATTGGCACTGGTTTTGGTCTTGGTTATGGCTCAACAGAATCAGGTGAGCCTTCTGTAATGCCTAGCACCAGAGTTGCTAAGGCAGACAAGGTCATAGTGCCACTGATTTCTAGCCCCATTTGTCAGGCTGGTGTATCTGGCACCAAGATTATTCATGAGAATGTCAGACCAGAAAAGGAAAAGATAAAGGTTCAACAGAAACCCATTTTAAAAGTTAATGAACCTGGCAGAAGACCTAACAACAGGAAAGATTTTCAGAATACCAAAAATCAACGACAAAACCATAACAGACAAACTCATGATAATCGTGTCAGAGATGATCACCAGAAAGGCAGATATCAAGAGAAAGTTAACTTTAGGCAGAAAAGGTTGACTGATCAACTTAAGAAGCCCAAAGTTAATCGCTCCTCTGATCTTGATAGTATATGGGACTTCTACCCAACTAAAAAGGCTATGCAGAAGTATGTAAACCGGAAGCATGATCCTCACAAGCATCTGCCCAAAGTGAATCACACTTCCGTTTACTATGACTACCAGGTGGACAATGGGTACCACCCACCAAGGTTTCACCTGATGAGACCAAAGTGGTACCGGCTGCCAAGACTGCATAACCCCCTAGGACCCAACATTGCTTGGGTACCTAAATCTTCCTTTTAATTTTGTAGGAACTGTGTGCTGGAGCCATCTCTGAGCAAGATTGGTATATTGATAGTGGATGCTCCAGGCACATGACAGGTGACAAGAGTTGCCTAACAGAGTTCCAGAAAGTCAAAGGGCCCAGAGTTACCTTTGGAGGTAATGATAAAGATGGCCAGACAAAAGGAAGAGGGAAGCTGATAAAGAACCAGATAATCATTGATGATGTCTCTTATGTCAAGGGATTGAAATTCAACTTGCTGAGTGCTAGCCAATTCTGTGACAAAGGCTACACAGTTGAATTCTCCAAGGAAGGATGTTCTGTCAAGCATGAGACAACTAAGGAAGTGGTTCTAACAGCAACAAGGAAGAAAAACATCTATGTAGTAGATTGGTCAACTGCAAAAGATGGAATTTGCCTGATAGCCAAAGGAGATTCAAAACTCAGTTGGGAATGGCACAAGAAACTGAGTCACTTGAATTTCAAAACAATCAACAAACTGGCAAGGGATCACATTGTTGAAGGTCTACCCAACCTTGTATACAAAAAGGAGAACTTGTGCAGTGCATGCCAGAAAGGAAAACAAGTGAAGAACTCATTCAGACCCATTGCTGGAAACCTATCTACTGGCCCTCTGAATCTAATCCACATGGATTTATTTGGACCAGTGGAAACTCCAAGTGTTGGTGGCAAGAGATACACCTTAGTCATGGTGGATGACTATTCCAGATTCACATGGACTATTTTTCTGACCAAGAAAAATGAAACTTTGCAGAAACTACCATCTCTGCTAAAGCTACTACAGAATGGGCACAATCAGAAAGTCAAAGCCATCAGATCTGACAGAGGAACAGAGTTCTTCAACAAGGTCATACAGGATTTCTGTGACCAGAATGGTACAATGCATCAACTCTCTGCAGCCAGAACTCCTCAACAAAATGGAGTTGCAGAAAGAAGAAATAGAACCTTGAAGGAAGCTGCAAGGACCATGATTGCTGAATCAGGTCTACCCTACAGATACTGGGCTGAAGCAATCAATACTGCATGCTACACCCAGAACAGGAGCATGATTCACAAGACTCATCAGAAAACTCCTTATGAATCATGGAAAGGACGAAAACCCAACATCAGCTACTTTCATGCATTTGGATGCAAATGCTATATACTCAACAATGGGAAGGATCACCTCAAAGTGTTTCAAGAAAAAGCTGATGAAGGAACATTCTTAGGCTACTCTGGCACCAGCAAAGCCTACAGAATACTCAACAAAAGAACTCTACTTGTTGAAGAATCGATTCATGTCAAGTTTGATGATCTCAACTCTGTTGAGAGCATAACTGAAAACTTGGAGAAAGCGAATCTTGAAGAATCTCCAGAACTGGATCCACCAGAGACTGATACACCAGAGTTGCTAACTAACTCTGCCATACCAATTCACCATCAGAATCCCATTCTACAAGACAAAGAAAGTGATGAAGAATCAGAAGAAGATCAAGAGAATCCAAGACAACCCTTATCGGAACCTGATTTAACTTGGTTAAGAGATCATCCTCCTAATCAAGTAATTGGACAAATCAGAAGTGGAGTCCAGACCAGATCCACATCAAGGAGAGAAGCAATGCTTGCCTGCTACATATCTCAAATGGAACCTATGACAGTTGAAGAAGCTCTTGCAGACTCAGACTGGATCAATGCAATGCAAGAAGAGCTCACTCAGTTTGAAAGGAACAAAGTGTGGGAACTTGTTCCTAGGCCAAAGCACCAGAATGTCATTGGAACCAAATGGGTATTCAAGAACAAAGCAGATGAAGACGGCAACATTGTAAGGAACAAAGCAAGGCTGGTAGCCAAGGGATACTGCCAAGAAGAAGGAATAGATTTTGATGAGACTTTTGCACCAGTTGCCAGACTTGAAGCCATCAGAATCTTTCTAGCCTATGCTGCCTACAACAACATCAAGGTCTACCAGATGGATGTCAAGAGTGCATTTCTGAATGGAGATCTTGAAGAAGAAGTTTATGTGGAACAACCACCAGGTTTTGTCATTCCTACTCAATCTTCTTGTGTCTACAAGCTTAAAAAGGCCCTCTATGGTCTTAAGCAAGCTCCCAGAGCCTGGTATGACACATTGTCCCTTTTCCTAGTGAACCATGGGTTTACTAAAGGAAAGGTTGACAAAACTCTATTTCAAATCTCTGTTGCTAATCATATTCTGTTAGTACAAATATATGTTGATGACATTATATTTGGTAGTACTAACCCAGAACTGTGCAAGAAATTTTCTCAAGTGATGCAGAGTCAATTTGAAATGAGTATGATGGGAGAACTCAGTTACTTCCTAGGACTTCAAGTCAAACAAATTCCAGAAGGGATCTTTATCAACCAAGGGAAGTACACCAGAGATCTGATCAAGAAGTTTGGAGTGGAAGGCAAATCATCAGTGAAGATTCCCATGAACACTTCACAAGGGATTGGTCCAGATGATGAAGGAAAAGATGTAGATGCAACAACATACAGAGGGATCATTGGATCTCTGTTGTATCTAACTGCAAGCAGACCAGATATCTCGTTCTCTGTTGGAATCTGTGCCAGATACCAATCAAAGCCCAAGGAAAGCCATCTAAGTGCTGCAAAGAGAATCATCAGATACATCAAAGGAAATCCAAATGCAGGCTTATGGTACCCCAAGGGAGGTAACTTTGAACTAATTGGTTATTCTGACTCAGATTTTGCAGGTTGCAGACTAGACAGGAAGAGCACCTCTGGTCACTGCCAATTGCTAGGAGGAAGGCTTGTTTCCTGGTTTAGCAAGAAGCAGAACTCCATCTCAACAAGTACAGCTGAGGCTGAGTACATTGCAGCTGGGAGTTGCTGTGCTCAGCTACTCTGGATGAAGCAACAACTGAAGGACTATGGAATTCAAGCGAAGGAGATCAAGCTGTTGTGTGACAACACTAGTGCCATTGCTATCACTCAGAATCCAGTTCTTCACTCCAGGACAAAGCACATTGAGATCAGACATCACTTCATCAGAGATCATGTTGAGAAGAAGCATATCTGTATGGAGCATGTACCTACAGAAGATCAACTTGCAGACATTCTAACCAAGCCTTTACTTGAGGCAAGGTTTAACAAGCTAAGGGAAGAATTGGGAATGATGAATGATCTCCCCAGAGATGCATGAACCAGAGATTCACTGAACCAGAACTACTTTCTTCTGCACCAGAAACTCGGATCAGAGAACCTCAATCTCTGTTCACCAGAATCTCACATCAGAGAACCTCCCCTCTCTGACCAGAGATCCCTATCAGAAAGACAACAGATATGGATGTGGACTTAGCAATATTTTGAGGTACGGGCAAAACCTAATTAATTGAAACGGTCTTTTACCAAAATACCCCTGATCGTTACTCTTCTAACGGAAACGTTTCCGCCCGCATTTCTTTAAATGCTGCCTCGAAACTGCCAATATACCAAACGTACACTATTCCTAACTCCTTTATATCCACCGTCTTCGACCCAAATCCCTACTGCAACTTAATCTCTCTTAAACTGCTCTAGCATTCAAAGCTTTCAGATCCCAAAAACTTTCCAATACCCAGAAATTTTCTTAACCGTCACTCAAGATGAACTTCCTGAGCATCAACGACCTTTCTAAGGAGGAAGCAAAAACTCTCATCGCCAACGTTGTATCCGGCATGAAAGTTGACATGTCGTCACTACCCCTCCTGGCAGAAAACCAGAAGAGGATGACCAAGATCATCCAAGGGATGACTGATTCACAGCTATCTAAGGTTATTGCTCATCCTTATGAGCACTTCAGCATCAAAGATGTGGCTGAGTTCTACCTCAACGCCACCATCTCCAGGACCGGAGTTCACTCATCCGTACAGGGTCAGCGCATCTTCTTGAATGCAGATGCACTGAATGAATTCTTTGGAGTTCAACTTGACTCCCAAGACCCAGAAGCCAACAATCTCATTGCTCTTGACTCAGTGGAAGTCTCCACTGAAGGTTTTGTCCAGACTTACTGCCGTCCGGAGGCTGCCGGACTGGATAAACTCTACATGAAGAAATTTCTACTCAAGAAGGACTATGAGAAGCTTGTCACCATTCTGCACTGATGCTTGTGGTGCAAGACTGCCTCAACTGATGAGATGAACACAAGCAATGCCAAGGCAATCTTTGCAGTTCACCATGACATGAATATCAACTGGGGAGAGGTAACTTTTGGCTCCCTGACTGATTTCATCAAGAAGAAAGACTCTGAAACAGGGTTGTTTTCAACCAAGATGGGACATGGCCTCCTTATCTCTGCCATCCTTGCTGCAAAAGGAGTTCAACTCAGGGATCCCATCCCAGTTGACCACACCAAGACCATCTTCCTCACAGCCTCTCCAAAATTCAACATTGCCATCTCTTCTGAACTTAGGAGAGAGGAAAGACTGGAGAAGAAAAGGGAAGAACAGGCTGCTAAGGCCAAACCTGCCAAGAAAGTTACCAAAAAGCCCAAACAACTTGAGCAGTCACAGGTTGTAAGGGAAGTTAGACAGAAGAAGAAAAATGACAATCTGTCACTACCAGAGAAGGAAACAGCAAAAGAGGTTGCACCAGAGTTGCCCTCCCCAAAGGCAACCAGGAAATCTGCTGCCAGAAAACTGAAGCAGAAGAGGAGAAGAAAGTTGGTTGTGCAGAGTGGGGACTCTGACAACTCAAGCACTCAACCTAGGCAGAAGAAGAAGAAAACTAAAGTTATCTCACCTGCCAAGGATTCAGCAGTTCAGGGGGAACTTGCACCAGAATCTGGCACTCTACCAGAAACTCACCCAGATTCTGCACCAGAATTGCCCAACTCTGCTCTCTCACCAGAGCGTGAAGCCTCACCAGAAATGGACCAAGAAACAGACTTCAACATCATTCTGCAGAAGCAGTTTGACAGAGTCCTAGCTTGGAGAAGATGGAGAATGGGTCCTCTTCAACAAATCATCCAATTCTTTGATGCCTATGAAGCAGAAGAAGCTGATGTTCTTCACTGGGTAGGCACAGATGATGTGTCAAAATGCTTCAACCTTACCTTTCTGATTTCTGTGCTTCAAAAGAAGAAAGACAGATATCAAGGTAAATCTCCAACATCTGACCTATCTCCAGAAAGGCATATCAGAGCCTTGGAAGAAGAAGAAATGGAGACATTTGATGCTTGGCTGATGGAGAAGAAGAGAAAAGAATCAATGATCAAATTTCGCCATAGTGCTCTTGAGGAAGGAGAGCCATCCACTGCGAATGACATTGCTATTACCATGGAGCAACTGATCAAGGAGTGGAGAGAATTTGTGTACTCCGAAATTGTTCTTGAGGTAATTCCTACACCTCCTCCTTCCCCTCCCCAATCTCCTATTACTCTACCCTCACCTTCCAAATCTCCATCCAAACCTCTATCTTCACCTCAACAGAAAACCCCTTCACCACACCAGAAAACCCCTTCACCACACCAGAAAACCCCTTCACCAGAACAGAAAACCTCACCTTCTACCAGAACACCATCTCACCAGAAACCCAACTCCAGACCCTCTTCGCCCAAACAAAAAATTGCATCTCCCTGCAGAGCAATTGTTCCTTTCAGAAACCTTTCATCCTCACCTCCACCATCCCCTCCTCAACAGAATGCCTCACCTATTCATTCTTCACCACAGCACCAGAACCCCTTACCAACATCCAAATCTGCCTCACCTCAGAGATCCTCACATCACTCTGCAGCCTCAACACCAAAGAAGAAACCTATCTTCAGGGTTCCCTCCTCATCTAGTGACAATGATGGATTCCTCACCTCCTCCATTGCTGCTGATGAAACCTCCAAAAGGAGAAGGACACCCCCCAGAGTCCCTTCCCCTCCACCATCCAACAGAGCTCCTCCATTACCAAAAGGCAGAGGATTGGAAACGCCTGGACTTACACCTGAAGAACCCCAAATCCCCTTCACCCAGTTTGTGAAATCTGCTGAAGCATTTGGTGGTATATTGGTTCAAGATCTGAGCAAGATCATTGAATTAAATGACAAACAGCATGAAGAACTCACCCATACCAATCTGCAAATCACTATAGGATTTCAACATATGTCAGACAAAGTTGCTGCTTTAACAGAGAATCTACACAACTTCATGCATTCGTCTACCTCGAGGATTGATTCTGTCTCAAGAGATGTTAGTGGACTCAACTCTGTTCTCCACTCTCACTCTCAAGCTCTGCTTGCCCAGAACCAGACAATCAATAGAATCTCAGAATCTGTTCACAATCTTCAGAAATCTGCTGATAGTTCCTCCCAGAAACTCAACATCTTACACTCTCTATGCAAGGAGCATCAAGAGCAAGGCCTAGCTCTTCTCAAATCTGACAGAGAAAGGTACCAGAAGATGGTGCTCCTAGAGGTCAGCACCAAAGATCTTCAATCTGCAGTAGACAAGCAACAAAGCCTGATTGAAGGACTTGCCTCTGTCACTCAAACTCTGCCAGAAACCCTGGATGAAATCAGAGATGCTCAAGCCTCTGAGTTCTCCAAGATTGAACTTCTCCTTGGTGATCTTTGTGATGCCAAAAAGGGGGAAGATACCAGAGAAGGAGAAAGCACCAGCACCAGAGCTCTTTCTATCAGAGAACCCTCCTCTGTTGACCCTACTCCTTACTTTGATGCAACTAGAAAGAAAAGGCTAGCTGCTACAGGCACCAGACCCCCACCTCCTCCTCCTAGAAGCTCAAAGAAAAAGCCTTCATCCTTTTCATTCACTGATTGGATGAAGAGTGGTCTGTCAAGGCCAGACAGAGTTCAGTTTGAACAGATGAGAAAATTGATGACTCCTCTTCAAAGAGAGAATCTGTTCATGGACAGTGATGGACTTGTCCAGATCAACCATGGTGGTTCGATCGAAGAAGCTGAGATGTGGTACGGAATGAAGATTCTGACTGGCAAGAATTCTGCAGAAGCTGTCAGAAACTATTTGGATTGCAAACTTGCACCCCATTGGGCTGACTATCAGAATCCAAGGGATCTAGCCTCAATCAGAGCAAAGGTAAATGCTGAAC
This sequence comes from Cuscuta europaea, assembly GCA_945859875.1. Lineage (NCBI taxonomy): Eukaryota > Viridiplantae > Streptophyta > Magnoliopsida > Solanales > Convolvulaceae > Cuscuta > Cuscuta europaea. The sequence goes on along the minus strand of CAMAPE010000048.1, from coordinate 5,183,688 downwards.
TGGAAAGAATTGACAGAGCAGGACCACAGGTAGATGAAGAAGATCTCTAAATTCTTTATCTAACTCTGTAATGCTTTACTTTCTCTAACAGTTTAATAAGATACCATCTCTGCCTCTCTTTTTGATTGGCTCTTATTCAAATATCTGTTCTTATTTACTTTCTTGTGTATATTCTGCTTTCGTACTTGATTATTGCTATCTGATTGTATCGCACTCTTACTATTCTCCTATGCTAAGTTGCCCACCAAGATTTTAATGAAAAGTTTTTAACTTTATTCTTTTATGGTGAAAGGCACTTCTCTGGAAATAGTTAAAGGGTTTTGGCATCATCAAAAAGGGGGAAATTGTAAGGAATAAATGTATTTAGATTTTGATGATGCTAGGTTAATTAGAATTTGAAAGTACCCCATTAGAAATTGTGTATTAGAATTTCTTTTGTAAGTTTTAGCTTAGTCTGCCTGCCAGAGTTCCATCTTGCCTCTACCAGAGTTGCTCCCAGAGTTGCTCACCAGAGAAGCCATCAGAAACTGGTTATCAGAAAGATACCAGAGTAGGCAACAGAGACGGACTTCAGAGATTGGACCAGAGAACCTCTTCAGACTCTGCTAAGTATCATCAGAATCCGGAAGCCCTTCCAACGGTCGTTAAACTAACGGGAAATTCCCTAACGGTTACGAACCTTTCAACGGAAGCATGGCACTGTACACGCATTAAATGCACATTTAATGATGTACGTACGAAGAGATATTTAAAGCTGATGATTGACCATGCGAATATCTTTACGCCCCCAAAATAGCAAGTCGGAGGACCAAACGGTCAAGTCAACAGTACATGCATTTAATGAAGCTGTCTTCTACACTCCAACGGGAAGACTGCTCCCAGTATATTAAGATACACTCTGAAGAACTAAAGAGACAACTTTGCCATAACCTTTGCCAAGATAAATTTGCGTGAACAACTTTCTTGAGATTAAAACTCCATTCTAACAAGAAAAGGCCACAGTTGGAAGATAAACATTCCTATCCTTCATCCAACTAGCAAAGACAAAGTTACTCAGTTCTTCAACACTTCGAGAGCTTCATATACTCATCTTTTGTGAAGAAGCAACGTTGGAGAAAACTGATTCTATATCAAACACTTCTTGAAAAAGAAGGGACGTCTCAAATTAGCTGGAGTAAGTGAAGTGGAGATACTTCAAGAGACTCAGTGAAACGAGATCAGCCATCAGGAAGCAGGACTGCATCCCGGGTGGCAACTAGACTTGAAGAAGACGAGGAGTGCTTCTTAAGCTCTAGGGACTAAGGCGTTGTAAACTGTTGTTTTTGCAAGCTTAGTGGAACAGTGGACTAGAGGAACGAGTTGTTCCTTGAACCACTATAAAAACCCCAGTGTCATTTACTTTAAGCTTTTAATTACTGCACTTAAGATTCTACTGACTAACTCTGTGTCCAGCAGATCTTCCTTCAGAGTTATCAGAAAGGCAGTTTGCCTTAGTTTTCTTCTAGAGGCTGCCTGGTCTAGTTCTGCCATCAGAACTTGACCATCTCTGTCACCATATTTCGACCATCTCTGTTAAGTCAGACTTGACTTGGAGAAAAGTTTAAATTCCTGAACAGTCTATTCACCCCCCCCCCTCTAGACTGTTCCTATTACAAACGGGACCAACAATTACCTTCGGTAATCTCATGAAATTAACTCACTAATTATAAGCAATATAGTCAGCCATCCTCACCTTATGATGTGCTGAAATAGTTGCCTTCGTTGAGCTCCCCGATAAATCCTCGTTTTAAACCGATGAAAGGCAAAAACTGGACTGCCTGGGAAAAAGCCGGGCGGCTTTCACGAAAGCCGGGCGGCTTTCGTGTTCTGCAGAAACGGGCAGCTCCCTTAAAGTGGCGGTTTCCGGCGATTTCGACTCCTATCGATTCACCAACTCTTCTAAGTTAAATATCACCACTTTATATCAATATTCTACACTTTTAAACGTGTAGAACATCATGTTTAATCCACCATATGATTTCTTAAAAACCATACACCATAAAACTAGTTAAAAGAATATTCATTGAGTTCTTACCTCAAACACTATGTTTTTCTTCTTGGATTTCCTCTCCTCTTGCTTCCTTCAAGCTTGAGCTTCTTGAGAGTTATCCCTTGGAGCTCTCCCTCTATGAGTGGTCCGTATGATTGCAAATGGGGTGGGGGTTTCTCTTCACTCCACACAATATAATTGTGTAGGAAGACACATGGGTATGGGTTTGTTGTCTCAATGAGACCTCCCACCTACTGCTCGCCCCTCCCATGTTCTGGTGTCCTCCCAGCTCTAATTTGTCAACTTAGAGCACATAAAAACGTGGGGTGACCCCCACTTATGTGGGAGGTCATCCCATTATGTCCCGGTGTGTACAATCGGTCCCGAAAGTTGTATTTCTCGGACTGTTTTAATTATATTTTATTTTATCGGGCCAAATAAAATATATCACGTGTTCCTAATTAATTATGGGCCTTTAGAATAGATGTACATTCCCCAACATTAATTTAGGAGCCTCCGAAACTCATTTCGGGTTGTTATCCGTTAAATTGCCAATACGGTAATTGGGCCCCGTTTGACCAACCGGTCGACTCCATGCCTTTCTTATGGCCCAAATAAAATATCCACCACCACATACATATTATCTAGACCAATATGAATATAATATGTGGTTCGGGAATTATCGGGCGGTCCCTGTTCCCGCTGTGGGCCCCACATGCAATTTACTATTCACGTAAAAGAAAAATAAAAAATTACAATTACGCAAATTCATAAATCATCTTTCAAGGTTTATTACATAATTCACTAAAAGTAAATATGCCCGGGGTCGGTGTTACAAGTTCACCCCCCCTTAACGGGAATTTCGTCCTCGAAATTCACAATGCTCATTCAAACAAAAACGCGTATTGCTCCTTCATCAATGCCTCCGTTTCCCAAGTTTCCTCCTCAACTCGGTCACTTTTCCAAAGGATTTTAACCATTGGAACTTTCTTGCTTCTCAATTTCTTGACTTGCCTGTCAAGTATCTTCACCGGTTGCACGGCATAATTCAAGTCTTCCCGTATTTCCACGGGTGGTTTTTCTAATACATGAGATGGATCCGGCATATACTTCTTAAGCATAGACACATGGAATACATTATGTATTTTCTCCAATTCCGAAGTCAATTGTAATCGGTATGCTACGGCCCCAATTCTCTCAAGAATTACAAATGGCCCTATGTATCGTGGGTTAAGTTTCCCTCGGCTCTGAAATCGGATGATTCCTTTCCAAGGTGAAACTTTCAAAAATACCTCATCCCCAACCTTAAACTCTAAGGCTCTTCGGCGCTTATCGGCGTAGCTCTTCTGTCTATCCTGTGCCGCCTTAAGTGTGTCACGAATCATCTTCACCTTTGACTTGGTGATTTCCACCAGTTCCGTGCTCTCAAGTTTGGCCATGCCAACCTCATCCCAGCACAAAGGTGTACGACATCTCCTCCCATACAATGCCTCGTATGGAGGCATGCCTATACTCGCCTGATAACTGTTGTTATAGGCAAACTCCACAAGTGCCAAATGGTTGTCCCAACTCCCTTGGAACTCCAATGCACAAGCTCTCAGCATATCCTCTAATATCTGTATAACCCGCTCGGATTGCCCATCCGTTTGTGGATGAAAAGCTGTACTGAATTTCAGTTTCGTCCCCATAGATTCTTGGAACTTCGGCCAAAATCGTGATGTGAATCGCGGATCTCTGTCGGATACAATGGTTATAGGAACCCCATGTAGCCTCACGATCTCATCCACATACAACTTGGCTAACCTTTCTAGTGCATAGGTGGTGTTGATAGGTAAAAAGTGTGCACTCTTCGTGAGCCTATCAACCACAACCCATACGGCGTCATAGTTCTTAATCGTCCGTGGCAGCCCCACCACGAAATCCATAGTCACGTGTTCCCATTTCCATTCAGGAATGGATAATGGCTGTAACAACCCAGCTGGATGCTGATGTTCTGCCTTAACTTGCTGACAAGTAAGACACCTACTGATGTACTCGGCTATTTCTCTCTTCATACCCGACCACCAGTAACTTTCTTTCAAATCACGGTACATCTTCGTGCCTCCCTGATGCATGGCATATGCTGATGAATGGGCCTCCTCTAAGATGGACTTTCGGAGCCCATCATCCAATGGCACACACACTCGGTCACGAAACAATAAGAGACCATCGTCTCTTTCCCTGAAATCCTCAACCGGTCCCGCTAGCATGCGTTCTCGGACCTTCATGAGCTCCTCATCAGTTTCTTGACCCTTCTTGATCTCATCAAGTAATGTAGGTCTCACCTCGAATCTAGCTAACAAATCACCGTCACTAGATACCTCCAATCGGGCTCTCAATGCCCTCAAACTAGTCAACAATGCCCCAGACGAATTCTTTCGGCTCAGGGCATCCGCTACAACGTTGGCTTTACCGGGGTGGTACTCGATAACTAGATGGTAGTCTTTTATCAACTCCATCCACCGTCTCTGTCTCATGTTTAACTCTTTCTGAGTAAACACGTATTTCAGGCTTTTGTGGTCAGTGTATATATGACATGTTTCCCCGTAGAGATAATGTCTCCAAATCTTCAACGCAAATACCACTGCCCCCAACTCTAAATCATGAGTAGGATAATTTACCGCATGCTTCTTCAACTGTCGTGAAGCATAGGCAATCACCCTCCCATCCTGCATTAAGACACATCCAAGCCCTTGGATGCTCGCGTCACTATAGACATCGTACCCCATACCCTGTCGGGGTAATGCAAGTACCGGTGCCTCGGTCAGTCTCTTCTTTAGTTCAAGGAATCCCTTCTCACATCGGTCATCCCATACAAACTTGGCCCCCTTTCGAGTGAGCTTCGTCAATGGCGACGCCAAAACAGAGAACTTCTCCACGAACTTCCGGTAGTACCCTGCCAATCCAAGGAAGCTACGAATTTCCTTGACGTTCTTTGGCCTCTCCCATTCAGTAATGGCCTCAATCTTCTTGTTATCTACGGCAATCCCTGATCCTGAAACCACATGCCCGAGAAAGCCAATCTCCCTTAGCCAAAATTCACATTTGGAAAACTTGGCATAGAGTTGCTTCTCCCGTAGTGTCTCAAGAACAAGTATCAAGTGCTCCTCATGCTCTTCTTCACTCTTTGAGTAAATCAAGATATCATCTATGAACACAATCACAAACCGGTCCAAGTATTCATGAAATACTCGGTTCATCAAGTCCATAAATGCCGCCGGGGCGTTGGTTAGCCCGAATGACATAACTAGGAACTCGAAATGGCCATACCTTGTGCGGAATGCACTCTTCGGTATGTCATCCTCCTTTATCTTCAGTTGGTGGTACCCCGACCTCAAGTCAATCTTCGAAAACACCGTCGCTCCTCGGAGCTGATCAAACAAGTCATCATTCCTAGGCAAGGGGTACCTATTCTTGATTGTGACCTTGTTCAGTTGACGATAGTCAATGCACATTCGAAGTGTCCCATCTTTCTTTTTCACGAAAAGGACCGGTGCTCCCCACGGAGAGTGACTCGGCCTTATGAAACCGTTATCCAATAGCTCTTGCAATTGGGTTTTCAGCTCGTTAAGTTCAGCGGGTGCCATTCTATATGGCGGTATAGAGATTGGTTTGGTGCCAGGTTCAACCTCGATCACGAACTCAATCTCCCTATCGGGTGGAAGCCCCGGCAAGTCTTTTGGGAAGACATCCGGATACTTGCACACTACTCTCACATCATTGATGTCTATCTCTTCTTTGGTTTTGTCCACCACATACGCTAGGTACGCGTGGCATCCCTTTCTCATCATACTCCTCGCCCTCACGGCGGATATGATACAACTGTTTGATTTGCCTCTATCTCCCTCGAAGCGTAAGGTCAACCCTTCACCGCCTTCGAGTTCAAGAATCTTCGTGTAGCAATCGACCCTAGCATGATGTTTCTCAAGCAAATCCATCCCGAGGATTGCATCAAACTCGATCATGCTCAGCGGTACGAAGTCACACGTCAATTTCTGTCCCTCCACCTCCACCTCACACGATGGATAGTGGCTATCTCTCTCGATATCATCCCCTAGAGGCGTGGACACCAATAGGGTTTGAGTCATCGGTACAAGTGATCCGTTGAATCCGCTGGCGAACGCCTCACTCACAAATGATCGTTGCGCCCCGGTATCAATAAGGATCCTTGCGTCTCTCCCGTTTATCTTTAGTGTTCCTACATTCATAAGTAATGTAAGACACACTATCTAATTAATAGCCTTGTTTCTTAAGTTGTAGAGTATGTTGGTTGTGGTTCGGGTGGGGTCCGTTTGACACCCGTCCGAAAATTCCCGGTTTCTGACCCTTAGATCCGTTCTGGGACCGACCCCGGTGAAAGCCGACCGCTTTTCACGAAAGCCGGCCGGTTTTCGACTGCGAGAATAATTCTCAGTATTTAATCACGAAAGTCGGGCGGCTTTTATGAAAGCCGGGCGGTTTTCGTCGCCGTAGTTTTTATTCAGGGAAAGGTTTCGAAGCCGGCCGGTTTCTACGAAACCCGGCCGGGTTTCAGCAGCGCAGGAATCCCCAGGCCTAACGAAAGCCGGGCGGTTTTCACGAAAGCCGGGCGGCTTTCAGCTGCGAGAAATTTTCCAGGTGGGGTATTTACGAAAGCCGGCCGGTCTTTACAAAAGCCGGCCGGTTTTTGGTTGCGAGAATTTTTTTGATTTAATCTTGACGAAAACCGGGCGGTTCTCGGTGGAAGCTGGTCGGCATTCGTTGTCGTGGTATTATCCCAATTAAAACAAGACGAAAGCCGCCGGCTTTCGTCAAAGCCGGGCGGTTTTCTCCAAGGGCGAGGATTCTCCTCCCCCTTTTCCCTTCAAACCCGACCAAACTCGTCGGGGTTATAAATTTACAAGTTCCACACTCCTATTGTTTATAATAGACTAATACGTGAGTTTAAGGAATTACCCGCAACGGAGTCCGGGTTGGCACGAGCATCCGCCTCCGTCATAGCATAGACCCGAGCTTGGGTCCTTCCTTGGTTTACGGATGGCGCGTTGCTTGCACTCGCCCCACCGTGCCCACCGCTAGCATTTGGTGCTCCGGTTCGGTTCCTGCTCACCGTCGTTGCACTACTCGGTCCGTCCCCCATGGCTCGCCCAAGTTGTGGGCAACTCACCTTCAAATGCCCGACCTCCCCGCATTGATAGCATCTCGAGGGATCGCGGCACTTGCCAAAGTGGTTCTTCTTGCAGTTGCTGCACTTCTTCACGCCTGAGCCTTGTGACACAGAGCTTTGCCCGCTCGGGCCTTGATTTCCCCTTACCGGTGGTGCAGGGGTTTTGAAGGATCCGCCTCCCCCGTGGTTCCCTTTCTTGTTGGAACCTTGAGAGCCATGGTTCTCCCATTTTCTTTTCTTTGCCTCCTCGGCATTCCTTCGTTTCCTTTCCTCCCACTCTTTCTCCCCCTTCAAGCCTTGTTCAACCACTTGACTAAACGTCATATTAGGCAATTGTGTTTCCCTCTCGCGTATGTCAAGGTCCAAGGCATCCCAGAAGTGGTTCACCATCCGGTTTTAATCACAAATGTACTCCGGTATGAACTCAGCAAGCTTTCTGAATTTGTGCTCAAGTTCCTTCACCGTACATTCACCCCCTTGGGTCAAATTCGTGTACTCCCTCCTCTTCAAGTTCACCTCGAAGTCGGAGTAGTATTGGCTGAAGAACTCCTGTCTGAAATTCTCCCAAGTGACGGCCTCACCGTACTTCCCTTTTGTTCCATCCCACCACGTGGACGCCATGCCTTCTAGTAGCCTCGTGGCTACTCTCAGCTTCATGTGGGGTGGTAGTTGCATGTCGAGGGCCGCCTCGTTGAATCTTTTGATCCACTCGGCCGCCACGGAGATGTCCCCCGTTCCATCAAATGGTTTACATCCCAAGTCTCTTGCCTCTTTGAGGTACTTTGAGATCCTTATTATAGGGACCTCAGCACCTCCCCCTCCTCGGGATTCTATGATCTCCCGGGGAGTCACGCGGCTTCCTCTCCTTGAAGCCCCTTCCAAAGCACGCCTTGCCCGGCGCCTTTGGCGATCTAGGTGGTATTGCCGGAGCAATTCCTCAATCCGTTCGAGAGCTTCATTATCATCGCTCTCGTCACACTAGCATCATCGTATTCCCCATCATATGGGGTCTCAACCGGCTCGGTTCCCGGCTGGTAAGTTGAATCCTCCTCGGACTCATAGTGCTCGTCTATAGTTTCCACATGAACGTCACTCACGGTCAGCGAGTGGCCTGCACGGCCTTGTCTCCTAGACACCCTTGATCCTCCCCGACTGCCACGTTGGGATCCTCCCGGTGCTTGGCCAGTCGGGTTCCGTCGAGTAACCTTCCCGGTACGTTTCATTTCTGAAAGAAATTTAGAATGAGTCATTAGACTCGTATCAAATGTCAATTGACGGATAGGCACTTAAAGACACCCTTTGGCTCAAATCACCGCCATGCCAATTGTTAAGGGTACCATCTTAACAATTAGAGGCATTGCAACTCAAGTACCAAAAGTTCTATAAGTACAAAACTTTATGCTCATGGTTTTCAATTTCTTTTTCAAAAAGCATTTTGAAGCTTCATTATGATGTTTACGGACTAAGTCTCTGATACCAATTAAATTGTCACGCCCCGGACCTAGCCGGACACGTCAACAACCCGCCGTACAGTACGAATAGTCAACCGCAGTCCAACTCATCCATACTATACAAGGCGTCATGAATATCATTCACACATAGTACATCCATAAACAAACATAATGTAAAACATGCATTTAAAACAGCGGAAGCATTTAATAACAATATCTTAGCCACACTTTGGCAAACATGGGCATACAAGCCCCCAAATAATTATTCAAAAATAATATCCATGAGCATTGTTATAATTGTTTTGAAAACAGGAAACAGAAGAAGCACGAACCACGTCTTCTCCTCTGAATATCCCGAGCAACGGGCACCGGTAGCAACCTTCAAGTCCTACCTGAAACTGTGAGGTGGCCTCCCCCGTGAAGGGGAGGTCAGTACTTGGAAATATTTGACAAGTACAATAGCAACTATACTAAGTATAATCAACGTTTTAATTTCCAAGACCCACAAAATAGGGTGATATCATAATATACATAAAAGTTTATATTTCCCACTTATTATCTTTATAATAAGTGAATTTATTTACCTGTCGGCACACGGCCCTTCTTATATGTTCCTTTTCATTTATCATTTGCGCAACCTAACCCTTGGGTCTCATTATTTCTACGGGACTTGCTACCGCTGTCCGAGACCTCATGAGGCTCCCGGTTCGGACTCCAACATCCCGCCCCTGGACCCATACCCATCGTCCCGTAGGAAGGTAAGGCCCTTCGGGGTCCTATCTTATGTGTTACCGCTACCGGAACCTAGTTAGGTCTCCGATTCGGATTCCACCCTAACCCGTGATCACGATGTAAGTCCATGCTATCCAACCCCGCTCTCTAGAGTCGGGAAGGGCCATGGTCCTTACTATTTCCATAATTCAACTGGCTATCCACGAGGACTACAGAACACACCCGTAGGCCAATCCTATACTTAGGATCAATTTATTATTTACTTTATCTTGGGTATCCATTAAGGCCTACCCCTAGTATAACTTAGAGTTCATACTCTCCTACCTTAAAGCATCTCTTAAGACTACTTAAGGCATAACACTTCACAATCCAACCTTAGGATCAATCTTAACCACATTTCATTTTAATGTCCAACTAGTATCTTAATACTAGTCAAATTAATATCAACAAACCAAGTTCTCAACTCATAGTCATATAGACCATTCCAACTGATTTTCCTTTGAAAATATCATTTATCTCAATATTCCAAAATATCACTTTTAATCACTCATATATTCTAATATGGAGAAAAAGTATATTTCAACGTATGTTTCATAATAAATTCCACATTCAAGTCAACATACTCACAACACATGAGCATACACAATTTACTCTTAAATTTGTATATCATGCTCCTTTTTCTTTAGACATTTAGTCTTTTCTTTTTAGGCATTATTAACCATTAATAATCCATAAAAACACATTTAATTACCTTCGGTAATCTCATGAAATTAACTCACTAATTATAAGCAATATAGTCAGCCATCCTCACCTTATGATGTGCTGAAATAGTTGCCTTCGTTGAGCTCCCCGATAAATATTCGTTTTAAACCGATGAAAGGCAAAAACTGGACTGCCTGGGCAAAAGCCGGGCGGCTTTCACGAAAGCCGGGCGGCTTTCGTGTTCTGCAGAAACGGGCAGCTCCCTTAAAGTGGCGGTTTCCGGCGATTTCGACTCCTATCGATTCACCAACTCTTCTAAGTTAAATATCACCACTTTATATCAATATTCTACACTTTTAAACGTGTAGAACATCATGTTTAATCCACCATATGATTTCTTAAAAATCATACACCATAAAACTAGTTAAAAGAATATTCATTGAGTTCTTACCTCAAACACTATGTTTTTCTTCTTGGATTTCCTCTCCTCTTGCTTCCTTCAAGCTTGAGCTTCTTGAGAGTTATCCCTTGGAGCTCTCCCTCTATGAGTGGTCCGTATGATTTCAAATGGGGTGGGGGTTTCTCTTCACTCCACACAATATAATTGTGTAGGAAGACACATGGGTATGGGTTTGTTGTCTCAATGAGACCTCCCACCTACTGCTCGCCCCTCCCATGTTCTGGTGTCCTCCCAGCTCTAATTTGTCAACTTAGAGCACATAAAAACGTGGGGTGACCCCCACTTATGTGGGAGGTCATCCCATTATGTCCCGGTGTGTACAATCGGTCCCGAAAGTTGTATTTCTCGGACTGTTGTAATTATATTTTATTTTATCGGGCCAAATAAAATATATCACGTGTTCCTAATTAATTATGGGCCTTTAGAATAGATGTACATTCCCCAACATTAATTTAGGAGCCTCCGAAACTCATTTCGGGTTGTTATCCGTTAAATTGCCAATACCGGTAATTGGGCCCGGTTTGACCAACCGGTCGACTCCATGCCTTTCTTATGGCCCAAATAAAATATCCACCACCACATACATATTATCTAGACCAAGATGAATATAATATGTGGTTCGGGAATTATCGGGCGGTCCCCGTTCCCGCTGTGGGCCCCACATGCAATTTACTATTCACGTAAAAGAAAAATAAAAATTTACAATTACGCAAATTCATAAATCATCTTTCAAGGTTTATTACATAATTCACTAAAAGTAAATATGCCCGGGGTCGGTGTTACAAATGCTACTTCCCCTGAACTCCTTGATGCCGCGGCTTTGGCTGATGCCACGGCTTTGCCTAATGCCACGGCTTTGGTTGTCAATGCCGCGGCCTCAGTTGCTATTGAAAACAAGGGGGGCATACCCTCTTCTTCTAATGCCGCGGCCTTGGCTGCTCTTAAGGGCAAAGGAGTGGTCATTGAGGAGACTACTTCTAAGGCCCTTCCTTGGTCTTCCCTTTTTAAGGATAATAGGAAAACCGAGAAGGGTATGAAACTCAAATTTATTGAACCGGTGGGAGATTTCGTTGATCTCTCTAATAGAAAGATGGCCTCTATGATTGAAATTTGGGGCTTTTGACTTGTTGCCTACTTTGATGGTAGGTTTCCCGGATTTAAGGCTATACATGAGATGATCAACAAATGGAATGTACCTTGTCAAGCTAGATCCCATGACAAGGGATGGGTCATTTTTAAATTTCATAATGATGAGGATAGAACTAAAGTCCTCTCGGGTGGACCACACACTATTCTTGGGAAATCTTTCCCTTCAAAACCTCTCTCGGAGGACTTCTCCATGGATAGTGATGAGTTCCTTAAACTCCCTATTTGGGTACAATTCCCACATCTTCCTATGAGGCTTTGGGAGGAGGACATTATGAGTGAAATTGCTTCCCGTGTGGGTGTGCCTTTGGCCACGGATAGAGTAACACAAGAAAAAGTGAGATCTCACTTTGCCCGGGTCCTAATTGAGATTGATGCTTCCAAACCTCCTCCTTTGGAGCTTAAGATTAAGCTGCCCAATGGCAAATTTCACACACAATTTGTGAAATATGAAACTTACCCATATTTTTGCTTTCATTGCAAAAGTTTTGGGCACCATGCCTTTACTTGCAAAGTTTTGGCCGAAATTGAAAAGAAGGACAAAGAAGGTAAAGATGCTTCCTTGCCTTCTAAGGATGATCCTAAAGGGGTTAACACCCTTCTTAACAAGGAGGATCCTAAAGGGGTAAACACCCTTACTTCCAACAACAAGGAAGGAAAGGTCTATATCCCCTCGGAATTACATGATAAGGTGCCTAAGTTTAAAAAGAATGATTACCCATTCTTTAGGGTGACAAGAGTTCGTAAAGGGCCACATAAATATATTGTGGAGGAAGATGAGGAAGGGGTGGACCCTCCTCCCCGGGAGGTGGAACCCTTGGTGGACAAAACTGTCCGAACGGTTAAGACCTCTCTTGTTGACATTTTCATTGATGAGGTAGTGGTGGACATGGATGTCAATGATCCCCTCCATCCTATTATCAAACTCAAACACCAAAAATAGGTTGATGAACCGACTCTCAAACTCAATCATAATCTTATAATTGTGGAGGCCAATGCCCCCGGGATACAATTTACTAAGAATTGTTTGGAAGACCTTCCCGGAATTAAAGTTTGTGACAAAGGTTACACCTATTCCTCTAAGTTTCTCAAAGGAGTTTTTAAGCATTATCTAAACCATCATTTTGAGGATGGTAACTTACAAGGAAATGCTCTTAAGGTCAAAGACCTTAGGAAGTTCACTAAAGATTCTCCACGAATTGTGTATGACATTCGTGATGCTTATCTTGATGATGTTGTTGTTAAAGTTGATCTTTTTCCTAATGACAAACCGTGGATACACCTCAAGCATATTGAGGATGTGAAGGATGATTTTGTTAGACTTGATGACTATTTGGGTATCACCACTAACCATTTGATGAAAGGTATCAATTTCACCAAAGATTGTTTGAAATCCCTTCCCGGGATTCTTCCCACAGATGATGGGTATGAAGTCTCTCATATCTTTATGGAGCAAGTCTTTTTCCTATTTCTGGATAGATATACACCGAGGGCTTCTTTTAAGCCTAAACCGAAAGGTTTTGGTGTTAGAAATGATGGGGGAAGAAGGTACACTAAACGTTTTTAATGTTTGTGTCCTCTTGGAATATTAGAGGTCTTAACAAGACCTCAAAACAAAACTCTATTGGTGCTTTTATCCGTGAAAAGAAGATCCATGTTTTCTGCCTTCTTGAGACTAAAATTTCTACACCTAACTTTGACAAGTTCATGGTTACTAGGTGGCCAAGTTGGCTCTCTAGTACTAACTTTGATAAAATTGAGGGGGGCAGGATTGCCCTCATTTGGAACCCCAACTTTGTGAACATTAACATCTTGGAGGTTGATGCCCAACACATCCATTGTGAGATTAGGTGTAAGATCACACAAAACTCCTTTTTTGTGACCTTCATCTATGCTCTCTACACGGTGGTGGAAAGAAGAAACCTTTGGGAGCATATTGCTAATTTAGAGCCTAATATCAATCTCCCTTGGATTGTTATGGGGGACTTTAACTGTGTAGCCAGTCCTAATGAAAGGATTGGGCCTACCCCCCCTTCGGCCTATTACATCCAACATCTTAATGATTTCAAGGTTCAAGCAAACCTTACTGACTCTCCTTCCACAGGTGAGTTCCTTACGTGGAATAGGGGCTCCCTTTGGGCCAAACTCGATAGAGTACTTATGAATTCTTGCTGGTCCACCTATAATACTACTTGTAATGCTCACTACTTTGAGATGGAAGTGGATTTTGACCATTGTGTTGTGCTTGTTACTATTGGCAATAATTCTCTTGTTGGTTCTAGGCCTTTCAAGTTCTTTAACATGTGGCTTAAGCACGAGGCTTTTACCAACATTTTAACCACCCATTGGTTTCAAGAGATGTACGGCACACCACAATTTAGACTGGCCCGTAAACTGAAGAGGCTTAAAAAACCTCTTAAGGAGCTTAATTTCAATGCTTTTGGTCACATTTCTGATAAGGCCAAGGAGGCTAATAAGGAATATAAGAGGCTCCACGCTCTGTTACTCCTTTCTCCTCTTGATGAGACTATCAAACTTGAGGTTGCCTCGGCCAAAAAGTATGCTTTGAACCTCAAGAGGGCTGAGGATGATTTCTTCAGACAAAAGGCCAAAGCTAATCACTTGATCTTAAGTGACCGGGGAACTAAGTACTTTCATTCTATTGTCAAAAAGAATGTGGCTAGAAACTCCATTACTTCTATTAAATTAGAAAATGGAGATTCCACCACATCTCTTAATCTTGTGGCTTCTGAGCTGGTTGGCTTCTATACCAACCTCTTTGGTACCTCTTGTCCTAATGTGGATATTAACCCTGACATCATTCTTTATGGTACTTGTCTTGATGACTCTAAACTTGCTGGGCTTCTTGCCCCTATTTCTAATGATGAAATTAAGAATGCCATGTTTGACATTGGGGATAATAAATCCCCTGGGCCTGATGGCTTTACTTCTGCTTTCTTTAAGCAAAATTGGAATATTGTTGGGCATGATGTTATACTGGCTGTGAAGGGTTTTTTAACTCGGGGAAGCTCTTAAAGCAGCTTAACCATACGGTTATTGCTCTTATTCCTAAGACCTCCCATGAGCCTACAGCGGCTTACTTTAGGCCCATTGCTTGCACCAATGTCATCTATAAAACTATCACTAAGATCATTGTTGGCCGTATGATCCCTTGCCTTTCTGAGCTTATTGATCCGGCCCAAGGGGCCTTTGTGGATGGGAGACTTATGCTTGACAATGTCTTCTTAGCCCAAGAGCTCATTAAAGGCTACTCTAGGAAGCATATGTCTCCTAGATCTATGATCAAGGTTGATCTGAAAAGGGCCTATGACACCATTTCTTGGAACTTTTTGGAAAAGGTGCTTTTAACTATTGGGTTCCCCTACAGATTTGTTATGTGGATTATGGAATGTGTTTCTACACCTTCCTTTTCCATCTCCATTAATGGGGTTCTGCATGGTAACTTCAAAGGGAAGAGAGACCTTCGGCAGGGGGACCCCATGTCTCCTCTTCTTTTTGTTATTTGCCTTGAGTACCTTTCTAGGCTCCTCCACAACAGAACTAAGGTTGCGGCCTTCAAGTTTCATCCTAAGTGTGCTAAACTTAATATCTCTCATGTGGCATATGCTGATGATGTAACACCCCCATTTTTCCCGCCCAAAAATACATTTAATTGAAATAAAACTTTTATTTATTGATAATGAAAATTTAAAGAAAGTACAGCGGAAGTCTTAATAAGGGAAATGGGTGTTACCGCCACATCCGGTCATCCCTCAACCGGATACACAGGCAACTAAAACATAACAACTAATTTAATAAAAATAAAGTGTTTGTAAAGTAAATGTTTATTTCATGACTAGTATAACTAAGGCGACTTCTAATTCGCTCTCAGGCCATGCAAGCAATCATCAATCGACAAAATCATCCTCACATGCACAAATAAAGTGCAGAAACAAAACAAGGAAAAGAAAACAAAAATTAGCTTTAGAGCTAAGTAAGTACTACCCAACCCCGTTAAATAATCAGGTTTGGTGAAAATAGATTTTTATATAATACTATATAAAAATAACACACTCCATCAAAATTCTCTTCACTTTGATTTTTCTCAAAACTACTTCTTTACAAAAATCCTCAACTTCTCTTTAAAACTTCATAATAACTCTTCTCTTTGATTTCCTCAAAAAATCACTTCTTCTCTAACTTCCTAGTAATTTAGAAGGGCGGTGCTCAACCTTTCGGTAGAGCCCGGTGGACCGTGGTTACGGACGGCCACCCTGAACAAGTGCCAGTACCACAACTGCTCTATTGGAAACGAAACGACTACCTTAAGTGTGCACACCCCCTAAAAGGGATTCCAAGCCCTCCGAGTAGTAAGTCGTAACGAGTAGTCGGGACTCAGTCTACCAACTACCCCTGAATAGGATATCTTGAATGATTAGGGATTACTACTACCATAACTTCTTCTTAAAAGGGATCATCGATCCAAATATCACTTTAAACTCAAACTGTACTTCTTAGTAGTAGCAAACCTAATCACCCTCCACATTTATCCGGACGTGGAAAACCGACACCACGGATTTCTCCCGTGGTGCTCACCTCTTATGAAATCATTCTTTTATCTTGAATTAATATACTTCAAAATATTTCTCAACTTCTCAAACTGCTTTAAAAATATTTAGATAAAATATTTACCCCCAAAAGCACTTAGTTCCACGAATCATCTCAGAATCACATGCATAAAAATCATACTTCACACTTAAAATCATGTATCACATAATACATATATAATACGAGGAAACGATTTTTTTGGATTGACAGAGAAACTTACCTCTAGTCCGGGTGCTCCTAATTCTCTTCTTCTACTCCGGTCTCTAAATAATCACCTTTTTAATTAAGATGATATAATTAGTCACTTACTCTTTAATAATTATTTTACTCGATTTTCACCTTTTATTTCATTCTTCGAATTCACTAATTCAATTATTTTATTACCCGCGTTAATCACTTTTTATTAATTAAATTACCTTATTAATTCAGTCGTTAATTATAATAATTGAATTCTAAAATATACGAATATAATTAATTACAATATCAAATTTTTAATTTAATAATCACCTTTTTATTTACTCAACTCCTAAAGCATTTGGTATGTCCAAATTATTTTTAATTTAACTAATCAAATATCGAAACTTCATTAATTTATATTAATTAACATTACTAGCATTAATAAATCCGAATTAACTAATTGTTTTATAACATATTCTGATTTTATGAATTACTCAAACACCTAATATTTCAAAGTCCGTAATTATGTAAATTTTATATTACTCTACCTCAATCAGTCCAATAATTAGTGAAAACAATATCTACCAATCTAATTATGATACCAAGTCCAAATAATTATTATAATATTCTTTAATGAGTGTTAAACTATAAATTCATTTCATCATAAAAAAAATTCATTATTTAATTACTTAATTAGTTTTATATGGTCCAATTTAATAAAATAGCCAAGAGTCGACTTTATAAATTAATAACCGTCCATAACTATATTTTGCTTCTACATTTGGCTTAGGTTGTCCAAATATTTATTTTATAATTCATTTTCCTTAATTATTCATTTATTTTCGTATATCAAATAACCGGTCCATTTACAATTAAATATACTAATATTAATTTTTATTAATTATAAATGGTCCATAATGTCTTAGTTAGTCTTATATTTATCCTAGTTTACTCCAATATTTATTTCATAATTAATTTCGCCATTTACTTATTTATTTACTAATTGTGTACAAATTGGCCCAATTACCATTAAATCAATTAAAAATAGCTAAAAATATTATTTTTCAATTCTGGTTGGTCCGAATATGTATAATCACACCAGGTATGTAATTTATATTTTTCCAGATTTTATTTATTCCATTTACTATTTTATTTTTAATTTTTATTGCAACTGGGCCGGACTGGCCCAAATAATCAGAATCCAGTCCAGCAACCAGGCCCATAAGACAGACCCCAGCTTTATGCTGGGTTGTCTTCCTCGCAGGGACGCCGGAGAACGAGAAGAAAACGGGAAATCGCAGGGTATGGTTTACCTCGATGAAAACGGCCAACAGAGGTAGCGGTGCACTCCTCCCGGGACGGCGAAGGTCGGTGAAGGGTTGGCGGCGGCGATGGCGGTTCCTGCTTCTCCGTTTCCCTTCGGGAAAGTTTCCTCGGCGAAACTCTGGCGAGCTGTTTCTCCTAGAAGATACAAGTATGAATTACCAAGTATTATAGGCTACCCCTAGAAGAGATGTTACGTCCCTGCAATTAAGCACTACCTTAATCAAATAGTTGAGGGTAGCGTTTGCGCACATCATCCTCAGTTTCCCAGGTGGCGTTTTCGGCCAAGTGTTTAGACCATAACACTTTCACCATCTTAACCGCTTTCCTCCTAGTCTCACGAGTCTTAGTGTCCAAAATCTGGATCGGCCTCTCCTCATAAGTCAACGATTCATCCAACTCGACCACCTAAGAGAGTCGAGGTTAGATGTGATACTTTGATCCCAACTATCATACGGTTACGATTCATACCTCGGGGCTCAGAATATGTGATTCGTCGCGGACATACTTCTTCAATTGGGAGATATGGAAAACGTTGTGGACCTACACATAATACAGACTTTAGTATTTGAGAGATATTTGCTAAGGTATTCACTAACGAGCGATTATAGTATGTTATACCTTAGCCAATTCGGTGAGTAAAGCTAGACGATATGCCACTCTTCCCACCCGCTCGGTGAGTAAAACTCTGTTGAGAGCATAACTGAAAACTTGGAGAAAGCAAATCTAGAAGAATCACCAGAACTGGATCCACCAGAGACGGATATACCAGAGTTGCTAACTAACTCTGCCATACCAATGCACCATCAGAATCCCATTCTACAAGGCAAAGATAGTGATGAAGAATCAGAAGGAGAACAAGAGAATCCAAGACAACCCTTATCTGAACCTGATCTAACTTGGTTAAGAGATCATCCTCCTAATCAAGTAATTGGACAAATCAGAAGTGGAGTCCAGACCAGATCTGCTACATCAAGGAGAGAAGCAATGCTTACCTGCTACATATCTCAAATGGAACCTATGACTGTGGAGGAAGCTCTTGCAGACTCAGACTGGATCAATGCAATGCAAGAAGAGCTTACTCAGTTTGAAAGAAACAAAGTGTGGGAACTTGTTCCTAGACCAAAGCACCAGAATGTCATTGGAACCAAATGGGTATTCAAGAACAAAGCAGATGAAGATGGCAACATTGTAAGGAATAAAGCTAGGCTGGTAGCCAAGGGATACTGCCAAGAAGAAGGAATTGATTTTGATGAAACCTTTGCACCAGTTGCCAGACTTGAAGCCATCAGAATCTTTCTAGCCTATGCTGCTTACAACAACATCAAGGTCTACCAGATGGATGTCAAGAGTGCATTTCTGAATGGAGATCTTGAAGAGGAAGTTTATGTGGAACAACCACTAGGTTTTGTCATTCCTACTCAATCTTCTTGTGTCTACAAGCTTAAAAAGGCCCTCTATGGTCTTAAGCAAGCTCCCAGAGCCTGGTATGACACATTGTCCCTTTTCCTGGTGAACCATGGGTTTACTAAAGGAAATGTTGACAAAACTCTATTTCAAATCTCTGTTGCTAATCATATTCTGTTAGTACAAATATATGTTGATGATATTATATTTGGGAGTACTAATCCAGAACTGTGCAAGAAATTTTCTCAAGTGATGCAGGGTCAATTTGAAATGAGTATGATGGGAGAACTCAGTTACTTCCTAGGACTTCAAGTCAAACAAGTTCCAGAAGGGATCTTTATCAACCAAGGGAAGTATACCAGAGATCTGATCAAGAAGTTTGGAGTTGAAGGCAAATCCTCAGTAAAGATTCCCATGAACACATCACAAGGAATTGGTCCGGATGATGAAGGAAAAGATGTGGATGCAACAACATACAGAGGGATCATAGGATCTCTGCTGTACCTAACTGCAAGCAGACCAGATATCTCATTCTCTGTTGGAATCTGTGCCAGATACCAATCAAAGCCCAAGGAAAGCCATCTGAGTGTTGCAAAGAGAATCATCAGATACATCAAAGGAAATCCAAATGCAGGCCTATGGTATCCCAAGGGAGGTAACTTTGAACTAATTGGTTACTCTGACTCAGATTTTGCAGGTTGCAGACTAGACAGAAAGAGCACCTCTGGTCACTGCCAATTGCTAGGAGGAAGGCTTGTTTCCTGGTTTAGCAAGAAGCAGAACTCAATCTCAACAAGCACAGCTGAAGCTGAGTACATTGCAGCTGGGAGTTGCTGTGCTCAGTTACTCTGGATGAAGCAACAGTTGAAGGACTATGGAGTTCAAGCTAAGGAGATCAAGCTGTTGTGTGACAACACCAGTGCCATTGCTATTTCTCAGAATCCAGTTCTTCACTTTAGGACAAAGCATATTGAAATCAGACATCACTTCATCAGAGATCATGTTGAGAAGAAGCATATCTGTATGGAGCATGTACCTACAGAAGACCAGCTTGCAGACATCCTAACCAAACCTTTACCTGAGGCAAGGTTTAACAAGCTAAGGGAAGAATTGGGAATGATGGATGATCTTCCCAGAGATGCCTGAACCAGAGATTCACTGAACCAGAACTGCTTTCTTCTGCACCAGAAACTCAGATCAGAGAACCCCTATCTCTGTTCATCAGAATCTCACATCAGAGAACCTCCCCTTCTCTGACCAGAGATCCCTATCAGAAAGACAGCAGATACGGATGTGTACTTAACAATATTTCGAGGTACGGGCAAGACCTAATTAACTGAAACGGTCTTTTACCAAAATACCCCTGATCGTTACTCTTCTAACGGAAAAGTTTTCCGCCCGCATTTCATTAAATGCAACCTCGAAACTGCCAATATACCAAAGCTTCAACCTAAATCCCTACTGCAACTTCATCTCTCTTAAACTGCTCTAGCATTCAAAGCTTTCAGATCCTAAACTTTTCAATCCCCAGAACTTTTCTTAACCGTCACTCAGAATGAACTTCCTTAGCATCAACGATCTTTCTAAGGAAGAAGCTAAGACCCTCATTGCCAACGTTGTCTCCGGCATGAAGGTTGACATGTCGTCTCTATCATTGCTGGCAGAAAACCAGAAGAGGATGACCAAGATCATCCAAGGGATGACTAACTCACAACTTTCAAAGGTTGTTGGTCATCCCTGTGAGCACTTCAGCATCAAGGACGTGGCTGAGTTCTACCTCAACGCCACCATCTCCAAGACCGGAGTTCATTCCTCAGTGCAGGGTCAACGCATTTTCCTGAATGCAGACGCACTTAATGAGTTCTTTGGAGTTCAACTTGACTCCCAAGACCCGGAAGCCAACAACCTTCTTGCTCTTGACTTAGTGGAAGTCTCCACTGAAGGATTTGTTCAGACATACTGTCGTCCGGAGGCTGCCGGACTGGACAAACTATACATGAAGAAATTCCTGCTGAAGAAGGACTTTGAGAAACTTGTCAGCATTCTGCACCGGTGCTTGTGGTGCAAAACTGCTTCAACAGATGAGATGAACAAAAACAATGCCAAGGCAATCTTTGTAGTTCACCATGGCATGAACATCAATTGGGGCGAGGTAATTTTTGGCTCCCTAACTGAATTCATCAAGAAGAAAGACTCTGAAACAGGTCTTTTCTCAACCAAGATGGGACATGGGCTTCTCATCTCTGCCATTCTTGCTGCCAAAGGAGTTCAACTCAGGGATACCATCCTGGTTGATCACTCCAAGACAATCTTCCTCACAGCCTCCCCAAAGTTCAACATAGCTATCTCCTCTGAGCTTAAGAGAGAGGAAAGGCTGGAGAAGAAGAGAGAAGAACAGGCTGCTAAGGCCAAACCTGCTCCCAAGAAAGCTACCAAGAAGCACAGTGAGACCTCTAAACAACCTGAGCAGTCACAGGCTGTAAGGGAAATCAAAAAGAAGAAGAAAAGTGACAATCTGTCACTACCAGAGAAGGAAGCAACAGAAGAGGTTGCACCAGAGTTGCCCTCCCCAAAGGCAACCAGGAAATCTCCTGCCAGAAAACTGAAGCAGAAGAGGAGAAGAAAGATGGTTGTGCAGAGTGGTGACTCTGACAACTCAAACACTCAACCAAGGCAGAAGAAGAGGAAGACTAAAGTAATCTCACCTGCCAAGGAATCAGCAGTTCAGGGGGAACTTGCACCAGAATCTGGAACTCTACCAGAGACTGAACAGGATTCTGCACCAGAGTTGCCAAACTCTGCTCTCTCACCAGAACGTGAAGCCTCACCAGAGATGGACCAAGAAACTGACTTCAGAATCATTCTGCAGAAGCAGTTTGACAGAGTCCTAGCTTGGAGAAGATGGAGAATGGGACCTCTCCAACAAATCATTCAGTACTTTGATGCCTATGAAGAAGAAGAAGCTGCTATTCTTCACTGGGTAGGCACAGATGATGTGTCAAAATGCTTCAACCTTACCTTCCTGATCTCTGTCCTACAAAAGAAGAAAGACAGATATCAAGGTAAAGTTCCAACATCTGACCTATCTCCAGAAAGGCATGTCAAAGCCTTGGAAGAAGAAGAAATGGAAGAATTTGATGCATGGCTGATGGAGAAGAAAAGAAAAGAATCTATGATCAAATTCCGTCATAGTGCTCTTGAGGAAGGAGAACCCTCCACAGCAAATGACATTGCTCTTACCATGGAGAAGCTGATCAAGGAATGGAGAGAATCCATGTTCTCTGAGATTGTCCTTGAGGTAATCCCAACACCTCCTCCTTCCCCTCCCAAATCTCCTATTTCTCAACCTTCACCTTCCAAATCTCCATCTAAACCTTCATCCCCACCTCACCAGAAAACCCCTTCACCAGAACAGAAAACCCCTTCACCAAACCAGAAAACCTCAATCTCCACCAGAACTCCATCTCACCAGAAACCCAACTACAGCCCCACATCACCCTGCAAACAACCCTCTAATACCAGAAATCGATCACCTTCACCCCCACCATCTCCGTCACACCAACCTACTCCTCAACCTATAATCCCTTTTCCCCAGAATTCACCTCCTCAGAACTCCTTACCACCATCCAAATCTGCCTCACCACAGAGATCCTCACATTACTCAGCAGCCTCCACACCAAAGAAGAAACCAATCTTCAGGGTCCCCTCTTCATCTAGTGACAATGATGGATTTCTCACCTCCTCCATTGCTGCTGATGAAACCTCCAAAAGGAGAAGGACACCCCCAGAGTTCCTTCCTCTCCACCATCCAACAGAGCTCCTCCATTACCCAAAGGCAGAGGTTTAGAGATGCCTGGATTTACTTCTGAAGAACCCCAGATCCCCTTCAACCAGTTTGTGAAATCTGCTGAAGCATTTGGTGGTATATTGGTTCATGATCTGAGCAAGATCATTGAATTGAATGACAAGCAACATGAAGAGCTTACCCATACCAACCTGCAAATCACTATAGGGTTTCAAAATTTGACAGATAAAGTTGCTGCACTGACAGAAAGTCTGCACAACTTCATGCATTCTTCTACTTTGAGGATTGATTCTGTCTCCAGAGATGTTAGTGGTCTCAACTCTGTTCTCCTCTCTCACTCTCAAGCTCTGCTTGCCCAGAACCAGACAATCAACAAGATCTCAGATTCTGTTCACAATCTTCAAAAATCTGCTGATAGTTCCTCCTAGAAGCTCAATATCTTACACTCCCTCTGCAAGGAACATCAAGAGCAAGGCCTGGCTCTCCTCAAGTCTGACAAGGAAAGGTACCAGAAGATGGTGCTCCTAGAAGTCAGCACTAGGGACCTTCAATCTGCAGTAGACAAGCAACAGAGCCTGATTGAAGGACTTGCCTCTGTCACCCAAACTCTGCCCGAGACCCTTGACGAAATCAGAGATGCACAAGCCTCTGAGTTCTCAAAGATTGAACTTCTCCTTGGTGATCTTTGTGATGCCAAAAAGGGGGAAGATACCAGAGAAGAAGAAGGACCCAGCACCAGAGCCCTTTCTATCAGAGATCCTTCCTCTGTTGATCCTACTCCATATTTTGATGCAACTAGAAAGAAAAGGCTAGCTGCTACAGGTACCAGACCCCCACCCCCTCCTCCTCGAAGCTCAAAGAAAAAGACTCCATCTTTCTCATTCAATGATTGGATGAAGAGTGGTCTGTCAAGGCCAGACAGAGTTCAATTTGAACAGATGAGGAAACTGATGACTCCTCTTCAAAGAGAGAATCTGTTCATGGACAGTGATGGACTTGTCCAGATCAACCATGGTGGTTCAATCCAAGAAGCTGAGATGTGGTATGGTATGAAGATTCTCAATGTCAAGAATTCTGCAGAAGCTGTCAGAAACTATTTGGACTGCAAACTTGCACCCCATTGGGCTGATTATCAGAATCCGAGGGATCTAGCCTCAATCAGAGCGAAGGTAAATGCTGAACTAGAAAGGATTGACAGAGCAGGACCACAGGTAGATGAAGAAGATCTCTAACTCTCTATCTCTGACTCTGTAATGCTTTACTTTCTCTTTCAGATTAATAAGATACCAACTCTGCCTCTCTTTTTGCTTGGCGTATTCAAATATCTGTTCTTATTTACTTTCTTGTGTGTATTCTGTTATCGTATTTGATTTTATTGCTATCTGATTGTATCGTACTCTTACTATTCTCCCATGCTAAGTTGCCCACCAAGACTCTAATGAAAAGTTTTAAACTTTATTTTTTTTATGGTGAAAGGCACTTCTCTGGAAATAGTTAAAGGGTTTTGGCATCATCAAAAAGGGGGAAATTGTAAGGAATAAATGTATTTTAGATTTTGATGATGCTAGGTTAATTAGAATTTGAAAGTACCCCATTAGAAATTGTGTATTAGAATTTCTTTTGTAAGTTTTAGCTTAGTCTGTCTGCCAGAGTTCCATCTTGCCTCTACCAGAGTTGCTCCCAGAGTTGCTCCCAGAGTTGCTCACCAGAGAAACCATCAGAAACTGGTCATCAGAAAGATACCAGAGTTGGCAACAGAGACGGACCTCAGAGATTGGACCAGAGAGCCTCTTAAGACTCTGCTAAACCCACCAGATTCCAGAAGCCTTTCCAACGGTCGTTAAACTAACGGGAAATCCCCTAACGGTTACGAACCTTTCAACGGAAACATGGTACTGTACACGCATTAAATGCACATTTAATGATGTACGTACGAAGAGATATTTAAAGTTGATGATTGACCATGCGAGTATCTTTACGCCCCCAAAATAGCAAGTCGAAGGGCCAACCGGTCAAGTCAACAGTACATGCAATTAATGAAGCTGTCTTCTGTTGGTCCCGGTTGTACTGGATACAGTCTAGAGGGGGGGGTGAATAGACTGTATTGGTTTTTAGCTTTTTAAACTAAGTACCAGATTTTACAGAATAGCCTGTTCTGTTGACAGAACAGACTGGCAGCGGATGGGGTTCTGGTAGGGAGTTCTGTTGATTTAGCCTCAGAGAAGCAAAGGCAGTAGGCCTTCTGTTAACTCGTAGAACAAGTTCTGCTGAACACAGATACCAAGTCCAAGGAGTTAGACAGTTCTATCTAAGTGCAAATATTAAAGCAGTAAGTAAACGACACCAGGGATTTTTATAGTGGTTCAAGGAAAAACTTGTTCCTCTAGTCCACTGTTCCACTAAGCTGTAAAAACTTCCGTTTACAAAGCCTTAGTCCTAGCACTTAAGAAGCTCTCCACGTCTTCTTCAAGTCTAGATGTCTCCTGGGATGCACTGCCTGGCTTCCTTTAAGACTGGTCCTTTCACTGAGTTTCCTTGAAGTATCACCACTTCACTACTCCAGTTACTTGGACGTCCTTCTTGTACCAAGAAGAGTTTCTGTTGAAACTGGGGTTCCTCCAACTAGCTTCATTACAAAAGATTTGTATGTGATGAGCTTGAAGAGTTGAAGAACACTTGGAACTTTGCTTGAGTTGGAAAAAGTATTTTTCCAACTTCTGCCTTCTCTTGTAGAAGATAATGAGTTTGAATCTCAAGGGGGCTTTTTGCTTTTCAGAATTTGAATATCTTGTATGAAGAGTTGTAGCAATGTGTAGCAAAGGTTGCAAAGTTATCCGGTTGTTCTTCGTAGTGTATCTTTTATACTGAGGTTGTCTTCCCGTTGGAGGAGTAGGAGGACAACTGCATTTAATGCGCGAGCAGTTGACTTGACCAGTAGGACCCGGTAAAGTTGGCGGGTTACTATTTTCGGATAAAGTAATCCTGACATTGCGGCCAATCATCTGCAATTACTCCACGGAGCATGGGGAGCATTAAATGAGCATTTAATGCGAGCACTGTAGCTTTTCCGTTTCATACTCCTAGCCGTTGAAGGAATCTTTTAGTTGACTTCCCGGCTTTGTGGATTTCTTCCAAGTGTCAGACCTTCTGGTGTCTTTGGCAGAGAACTGATCAGAGAAGATCTTGAGCACTTCTGTTGATAGTAGCTTACAGAGAACCAAGAGGGTTTCTGTCAAACTAAAGGGTAATAGAGACCCTGAGGTTTTCTGTTCCTTGACAGAGAACCAAAATCTTCTGTCAGGAGGTCTTCTGGTAGAGAGGCCTTCTGGTAGTCGATTATGCTAAGAGCTTTACAAAGGAAAATTCTAATACATAATTTCTAAAGGGGTACTTTAAAGTCCTAATTAATACAGCATCATCAAAATCTAAATACAATTATTCCTTACAATTTCCCCCTTTTTGATGATGCCAAAACCCTTTAACTATTTCCAGAGAAGTGCCTTCACCACAAAAATTTAAAGTGTAAAACTTTTCATTAAAATTTTGGTGGGCAACTTGGCATAGGAAAATAGTAAGAGTGCGGTACATTCAGATAGCAGTTCAAAAAGAAACAAGTACCAGAATAAAATAAAGTACAGTAAGCAACAAGAAGTAGAAGTAAAGAGACCTTAGAAGGAGCAGAGATAAGCTTTTATTAGATCAGGAGTTTTAAGAGAGGTTTAAAAGGAATTACAGATTTTCCCTTTCAGCTTCAGCTCTGGTTCTGCGATCTTGTTCTTTCAGATTCTTAAGTTCAGCATTCACTTCTTCTCTTATGCCAGCCAAATTTCCTGGTGCTTGACACGAGGCCCAAATGGGAGAGAGCTTGCAATTCAGATAGTTAAGTACTCCCTCATGTACATCCTTGCCTGGGAGTACTCTCTTGTGAAACAAATATTCAGCTTCTTCCAAGGAACCACCATGTCTGACCCTTATATGACCGTCTCTGTCAAGATAGAGATTCTGTATTTGAGTAGGGGTCATCTTCTGTTGTATTTCTTCAAATTGAGCTCTGTCAATCTTTTGAGATCCTCCAAGTCTCCACTCAGTTAAGCTCAAGGGTTTCTTCTTCTTGGTAGAACCTCTGCGAGGAGAAGAAGGTCTTGGAGTGCCAACTTCTCTCTTCTTCTGTTGGGAAGCCTGGAAGTAAGGGGTTGGATCAATATCAGATGAGGGTCCAGCAGTTGGCCTTGGAGGCAATTTCTTCTGTTGGGGGTCCTTTTCCTTTTCCCCCTTTTTGGCATCATCCAGGTCAGAGATCATCATAGCAATCTTCTGGAACTCTGTTGCCTGGGAGATGGCAATCTGCTCAAGCGCTTCTGGTAAGGTTTGCGTGACAGAAGTCAGTCCTTCTATCAAGTTCTGTTGACGATCAAGAGCAGACTTGATGTCCTGAGAACTAGCTTCAAGAAGTATCAGCTTCTGATATCTTTCTTGATCCTTCTTGATCAAGTTGGCCACTTGATCTTTGTGATCATTGTTTAAGAGTTGTAGCTGCATAAACTTCTCAGCAGATTGGTCTTCATACCATTGTACAATGTCAAGGGATTCTGTTATATCCTTGAGTTGTTTATTCTGCTTGTTGAGAGTCTGAGATTGGGAGTAGAGAACAGAGTGGACACCATCAACTTCTCTGGCAACAACATCAAGTTTTGCAGATGATGATTCCATGAAGGTGACCAGTGTCTGAGTCAGTGCTTCAACCTTCTCTGAGATGTGCTGAAGTCCAGCCTCAAGATGATTATGTACAAAGGTGATATGTTCATGGTGCTTAGTGTTGATCTCAGCCAGTTGATCCATTCCATCAAGCACTTTACCACCAAAGTCCTCAGCTGCAGTGACAAACTGATTGAAGGAGATTTGGGGCTTAGCTTCCTTGGATTCTGTGTACCCAGGCATACCTAGACCTCTCGACTTAGGCATAGGAGGCCTTCTGGGTTGTTCTTCATTCTGGGGAGGGGTCTTCCTCCTTTTGGAAGTAAGGTCAGCAGCGATGGAGGAAGTGAGGAACCCATCATTATCACTAGTAGATGAGTGAACCTTGAAGATAGGTTTCTTGATGGGAGTAGAAGCCACAGAGTGTTGAGGGGAAAGAGGAATGGCTGCATCTTGTGGTGCAGGCTTTGGAGAAGAGGGGGTTGGAGTTCTGGATTTCTTGTTGGAGGGGTTTTCTTGTTGATGTGAAGATTGGCGTGAGGGAGCATTCTGTTGTTGTGGAGGAGAGGGTGGAGGTGATGGTGATCTGGATCTGATTGAGGGTTGTGATTTGCAGGGAGAAGGGTTTTTGGTTTTGGGTGAAGAGGTTTTCTGTTGGGGTGGTGTTGTTGAAGAGATGATCTGTTGGTGTAGGTATTGGATAATTTGTCCTTGAGGGGATGGAGATCTGTTCTTTGGAGGAGAGAGCGGTTTGCAGGGTGAAGGAGATGAAGATTTGGGGGTGGAGGGTTTCTGGTGTGTAGGGGTTTTCTGTGAGGGTGAGGGGGATTTCTGTTGGGGTTGAGGAGAAATGATTTTAGGAGAGGGAGGGGGAGAAGGAATGTTTGTGGGAATTACCTCTAGTACAGTTTCTGTGAACAGAGAATCTCTCCATTCTTTGACAAGCTTTTCCATGACCAGGGGTAGATCATTTGCAGTAGAGGGTTCACCTTCTCCATGTGCACTGTGGCGAAACTTGATCATTGACTCCTTCCTCTTCTTCTCAACTAACCAAGCATCAAAGTCATTCATCTCATGCTCTTGAAGAGCCTTCACATGGTCTTCTGGTGAGTTTCTGAACAGAGGTGCTTTTCCTTGAAGTTTCTCCTTCTTCTTCTGTAGGACAGAAAGAAGAAAATCCTTGTTTAGGCATGACTGTAACACTTGAGATTTAATTTAAATGGATTAATAGTACTACTCATACCAACAAGATGCATCTCCTTTTAAGGGAGCTCATCACCCAAGAACTCCAAAGTTAAGCGTGCTTGTAAGAGAGTAGTCTTGGGATGGGTGACCCCCTGGGAAGTTTCTCAGGGCGCGCATGAGTGAGGACAAAGTGCGCGGTAAAGGCTCGTGGTGGTTTGTGAGGACAGTACTATTGGTCCAGAGTAACTACCTCGGGGCCTACGGGGCCGGGGTGTTACAATGACTCCACATCTTCTGTGTCAGCCCATCTGAGTACTTCTTCTTCTTCAGAGATGAAGTAGGACAAGTTCTTGAGGAGCTCAGTGAGAGGTCCCACTCTCCACTTTCTCCATGCCAGAACCCTGATGAATTCCCTATCAGGGGTGGAGTAGTTGTTCAGTAGGGGTTCTGCAGGGCTTGAAATTCTGCTATCTTCTTGGTGTTCTGGTGAAGAAACCACCAGAGGTTGTTCATTTGCAGAGGCAGGAGGAGAAGAATGTGGTTCCCCCCGAGTAGTGGCATCCTGCACCACTACTTCCTCTTTTGAGTCACTTGACTCAAAGATAATCCTCTTGCCGTGCCAAGCATTTCTGTTGGCTGGGGCAGAGGTGACAGAGTCCTCCAGCTTCTCCTGTGCTGCAGGTGTCAAAATCTTGGCCTTCTTTGCAATGGGGGAGGCAGAGGGGGTGCTTTCTGTAGAGATAGGTGAAGGTGCCTTTCTCTTTAGGACAGATTTCTTTGCCACCATCTTGTGGACTTTGACAGGTGTGGTCTTCTTCTTGGGAACCTTCTTGACCACCTTCTTCACCAAAGGCATTTCTTCTTCAGAATCAGAGGGGGTAGGAGGTTTATGTTGCTTCTTTGTGACTTTCTTTGGCTGAACAACCTTCTGTTGTTGCCTTTCTCTGTTGAACTCAAGGGTTCTGAGTCTTTTCTGCTCTGCCTTGAGAGCAACCTTCCTGTCACTTGAAGTGTTGAGGAAGAGCAACTTGGTGTAGTCTGCCTCAATAGGGTTTCTCAGCCCTATCCTTGCCTTGAGCAAGGTTTCAGATATTAGGAGACCATAACCCATGGGGGTTTTGAACAGACCGGTCTCCTTGTCTTTCTTCTTGATGAATTCAACAAGGGATTTGACAATTACCTGTCCCCAGTTGATGTTCATCCCATGATGAACTGCAAAGACAGCCTTTGCATTCAGTACGTTCATGTCATCTGTGGAGGTGCTCTTGCTCCAGACACACCTATGCAGGATGTTTACCAACTTCTCATAGTCGCTCAGAAGTAGGTTTTTCTTCATGTACAGCTTTGGAACTCTACCCACTTCAGGTCGGCAGTAGAGTTGGACAAAGTTGTCCACAGTGACCTTGACACTGTCCAGAGTTAAGAAACCTTCAGTTTCTTCTTCTTGAGGGTCCTCCACTACGCCAAAGAGGGCGTTGAGGTCTGCAGGAGTGAGGGTATTGTCTTCACCATTGACATTTGACCGAATGGTCTCTCCTTCGTATGTAGCGTTGAGATAAAACTCCGCTACGTCTCTTGTACTGTAGGACTCAAAGTGATATCCTACCACTTTGTTCAGTTGAGAGTCTTCCATTCCCTTGATGATTTTCATCATCGTTTCATGGTTTGAAGCGAGTTCAGGGAGTGCGGAGAGGTCGCAGTTCATCCCTGTGTAGATGTTTGAAACTAAAGTGTTGATTTCCTCCTTGGTGAGGTCGTTAATGTTGATGAAGGCCATTTGAGCAGAGAAAAATTGCAGAGAGCTTGAGAGCTATGGAGGTTTGAGAGTTTGAGAGTAATGAGAGTAGTAGCGGTTTAGGTTTGTGAAAGGGGAATTTATGGGTTTGGGTTAGTGGAAGCTTGGAATTAATTTATGGTTCCAAGATAGCAATAAATGTAAAAAGGGGCACAGTAAATAAACGGGGGCGCAGTAAATATTATACGGCTTGATACCGTTTTAAGGGTAAAAGGGTAAAAGACCTTTAATAATTTACTAGGTCACCCGGTTTACAGAATTTTCTAAGTCCACAACCTTCTGATAGACATAAGAGGAGGTTTATCAGTAGAGGGGGGGTTTTCTGTTGCTGAGGTGTTCTGCCAGGGTAGGGATCAGAAGAGGTTGACAGAGGGGGTTCTGCTGCAGGTATTCTGTCAACAGCAAATGAGCAACAGAGGGCCTTCCTTTTCAACTTTCCCTTGGAATCTCATCCATCATTCCCAATTCCTCTCTCAGTTTGTTGAACCTAGCCTCAGGAAGAGGCTTTGTCAGGATATCTGCAAGCTGGTCTTCTGTTGGCACATGTTCCATGCAGATGTGCTTCTTTTCAACATGATCTCTGATGAAGTGGTGTCTGATCTCAATGTGCTTTGTTCTGGAATGAAGAACTGGGTTCTGAGTGATAGCAATGGCACTAGTGTTGTCACACAACAGCTTGATCTCCTTTGCTTGAATTCCATAGTCCTTCAGTTGTTGCTTCATCCAGAGTAGCTGAGCACAGCAACTCCCAGCTGCAATGTACTCAGCCTCAGCTGTACTTGTTGAGATGGAGTTCTGCTTCTTGCTAAACCAGGAAACAAGCCTTCCTCCTAGCAATTGGCAGTGACCAGAGGTGCTCTTTCTGTCTAGTCTGCAACCTGCAAAATCTGAGTCAGAATAACCAATTAGTTCAAAGTTACCTCCCTTTGGATACCATAGGCCTGCATTTGGATTTCCTTTGATGTATCTGATGATTCTCTTTGCAGCACTTAGATGGTTTTCCTTGGGCTTTGATTGGTATCTGGCACAGATTCCAACAGAGAATGAGATGTCTGGTCTGCTTGCAGTTAGATACAACAGAGATCCTATGATTCCTCTATATGTTGTTGCATATACATCCTTTCCTTCATCATCTGGACCAATTCCTTGTGAAGTGTTCATGGGAATCTTCACTGATGATTTGCCTTCCACTCCAAACTTCTTGATTAGATCTCTGGTGTACTTCCCTTGATTGATAAAGATCCCTTCTAGAACTTGTTTGACTTGAAGTCCTAGGAAGTAACTGAGTTCTCCCATCATACTCATTTCAAATTGGCTCTGCATCACTTGGGAAAATTTCTTGCACAGTTCTGGATTAGTACTCCCAAATATAATATCATCAACATATATTTGTACTAACAGAATATGATTAGCAACAGAGATTTGAAATAGAGTTTTGTCAACCTTTCCTTTAGTAAACCCATGGTTCACCAGGAATAGGGACAATGTGTCATACCAGGCTCTGGGAGCTTGCTTAAGACCATAGAGGGCCTTTTTAAGCTTGTAGACACAAGAGGATTGGGTAGGAATGACAAAACCTGGTGGTTGTTCCACATAAACTTCTTCTTCAAGATCTCCATTCAGAAATGCACTCTTGACATCCATCTGGTAGACCTTGATGTTGTTGTAAGCAGCATAGGCTAGAAAGATTCTGATGGCTTCAAGTCTGGCAACTGGTGCAAAAGTCTCATCAAAATCTATTCCTTCTTCTTGACAGTATCCTTTAGCTACTAGCCTTGCTTTATTCCTTACAATGTTGCCATCTTCATCAACTTTGTTCTTGAATACCCATTTGGTTCCAATGACATTCTGGTGCTTTGGCCTGGGAACAAGTTCCCATACTTTGTTCCTTTCAAACTGAGTGAGCTCTTCTTGCATAGCATTGATCCAATCTGAGTCTGCAAGAGCTTCTTCAACTGTCATAGGTTCCATCTGAGATATATAGCACGCAAGCATTGCTTCTCTTCTAGATGTGGATCTGGTTTGAACTCCACTTCTGATTTGACCAATCACTTGGTTAGGAGGATGATCTCTTAACCATGTTAGGTCTGGTTCTGTCAGCTGCTGTCTTGGTCTCTCTGGTTCCTCATCTTCAGAGTCTTCATCTTCATTCAACAGAAGGGGGTTTGGTGCTGGTGTTGGAAATGCAGGGTTGTCTGCCACCTCTTCTGTTGGTTCTGGTGTTCTGTCTTCTATGTTGACTTCCTTGAGAATCTCTGTTACCTCTTTAACAGAAGTGCTTTCATCAAACTTCACATGTATAGATTCTTCAACATGTAGAGTCCTTCTGTTGAGTACTCTATAGGCTTTACTGGTGTTTGAATAGCCTATAAAGACTCCTTCATCAACCTTTTCTTGAAAGACTTTCAGATGCTCCTTCCCATTGTTAAGAATGTAGCACTTGCATCCAAATACGTGAAAGTAGCTGATGTTTGGTTTTCTTCCCTTCCAGAGTTCATAAGGGGTCTTCTGGTGATTCTTGTTGATCATGCTTCTGTTCTGAGTATAGCATGCAGTGTTGATTGCTTCAGCCCAATATCTCATAGGCAATCCAGATTCAGCAATCATTGTTCTTGCAGCTTCTTTTAAAGTTCTGTTCCTTCTTTCTCCTACGCCATTCTGTTGAGGGGTTCTGGCGGCAGAAAGTTGATGAAAAGTTCAATTCTGATCACAGAAGTCCTTTATGACTTGGTTGACAAATTCAGTTCCTCTGTCTGATCTGATTGTCTTCACTTTCAAGTTCTTCTCAGTCTGAAGTTGCTTTAACAGAGATGGCAACTTCTGAAGAGTTTAATTTTTATTTGATAGAAAAATAGTCCATGTATATCTGGAGTAGTCATCAACCATGACTAGGGTATATTTCTTGCCACCAACGCTTGGAGTCTCAACAGGTCCAAATAAATCCATGTGAATCAGATTTAGAGGACTTGTAGAAAGATCTCCAGCAATGGGTTTGAAGGAATTCTTCACTTCTTTGCCTTTCTGACATGCACTACAGGGGGTCTCATTCTTGTACACAATGTCTGGTAGCCCTTCTACAATGTGTTCTCTGGCCAGTTTGTTGATTGTTTTGAAATTCAAATGGTTGAGCTTTTTGTGCCAGTCCCAGCTCAGTCTTGAATCTCCTTTGGCTATCAGGCAAACTCCATCTTTTGCAGTGTTCCAATCAACTACATAGAT
This sequence comes from Cuscuta europaea, assembly GCA_945859875.1. NCBI lineage: Eukaryota > Viridiplantae > Streptophyta > Magnoliopsida > Solanales > Convolvulaceae > Cuscuta > Cuscuta europaea. The sequence continues at coordinate 5,149,769 of CAMAPE010000048.1, read as the reverse complement.
GTTCTTCTTTCTTGATGCTGTAAGAACCACTTCCTTTGTTGTCTCATGCTTCACATAGCAGAAGTCCTTTGTGAATTCAACAGTGTAGCCTTTGTCACAGAATTGGCTAGCACTCAGCAAGTTGAACTTCAGTCCTTTGACATATGAGACATCATCAATGATTATCTGGTTCCTGATCAGCTTTCCTCTTCCTTTTGTTTGACCTTCTTTGTCATTACCTCCAAAGGTAACTCTAGGTCCTTTGCATTTCTGGAACTCAGTTAGGCAACTTCTGTCACCTGTCATGTGCCTGGAGCATCCACTATCAATAAACCATTCTTGTTCAGAGATGGCTCCAGCACACAGTTCCTGCAAGATCAAAAGAAAGATTTAGGTACCCAAGCAATGCTGGGTCCTGGGGGGTCATGGAGTCTGGGTAGTTGGTACCATTTTGGTCTCATCAAGTGAAACCTTGGTGGGTGGTACCCATTGTCCACCTGGTAGTTATAGTAAACTGAAGTGTGATTCACTTTGGGCAGATGCTTGTGAGGGTCATGCTTCCTGTTTACATACTTTTGCATAGCCTTTTTTGTTGGAAATAAGTCCCATATACTACCAAGAGCAGAGGGACGGTTAACCTTGGGCTTCTGAAGTTGACCAGCCAACCTCTTCTGCCTGAAGTTAACTCTCTCTTGATATTTGCCCTTCTGGTGATCATTTCTGGCACGATTGACATGAGGTTGTCTGTCAATGAATGGTCTTTTATTTTTGTTATCTTGAAAACCTTTTCTGTTGTTAGGTTTTCTGCCAGTTTCATTATTTTTCAAAAAGGGTTTCTGTTGAACCTTTATCTTTCCCTTTTCTGGTCTGACTTCCTCATGAACAACCTTGGTGCCAGATACACCAGCTTGACAGATGGGGCTAGAGATCAGTGGCACTATGACCTTGTCTGCCTTAGCAACTCTGGTGCTAGGCATTACAGAAGGCTCACCTGATTCTGTTGAGCCATAACCAAGACCAAAACCAGTGCCAATCTGTTGATCAAGCACAATCTTTTCCATGGAAGACTGGGCCTTCTGGTAAGCTTTGTACTTAATCTCAAGAGGCTCTATTTCTCTTATTCTCTTGAGAAGAGAAACATTTTCAGTCTCCAGTTGATCTCTTTCCTCAATGAGAAGATTGATTTTGATCTCAACCTCCTTCTTTAAGTCAAGAATTTCAGCTTTCAACTTACTGTTTTCTTCTGTTACAGAAGAATAAGTGGCTTGTATGGCCTTAAACTCTTCCCAAAATTCTGACATTGAATCAGAATCAAAAGCTAAGCCTACCGAAGAAAAGCTAGATTCAGAAGTAGAGGTTACCTCATCATCAGAATGAGCCATGAGGCAAAGGTCTTCTGTCTCAGTATCAAGGCAACAGAAGGCCTCATCAGAATCTGAGTCAGAACTGGATTCTGTTTCTGACAGAGGGTCTTTCTCTAGCTGTTCTGTCACAAGTGCCTTTCTCCTTCTGGAGTTGTCCTCGTACTTCTTCTTTTCTCCATCATGTCCTTGCTTCTTGGACACTCTAGGATGGGGACAATCAGCCTTGAAGTGACCAGGTTGTCTGCAGTTGTAACAGAGAAGCTCTCCACTGCTTTCTGTTGATTTGACCTTCTGGTATGGCTTTCTGTTGAAAGATGGACTCCTTCCATCTTTGGGATTCTTCATAAACTTTTTGAATTTCCTGGCAAAGGCAGCCATATATATATTCATCAGATAAAAGTACTGAAGGGTCAAAATCATTTACCTTTGATGTGCTGGCAGTGAGGGCTGTAGTGGTCCTCTCTTCTGGTACATCTTCCTTTTCTTCAATCATTTCAAACTCATGAGCTTTGAGATCTGAAATGAGCTTATCAGTGGGATAAGTCTTTACATCCTTGCTGGCTTGGACAGCAACTACCTTCATCTTCCATGCTGAGGCCAGTCCCCTCAACACCTTCAGGTTGATCTCTTTGGTGGTGAGTTCCTTGCCAAGCTCAGAGATCTCTCCAGTGAGAGTGAGGAGCCTGTCATACATCTTGGAGATGCTTTCACCAGGAAGAAGTTTGAAGTCATCAAACTTCTTGTTGGCTATGGTTAGTTTGTTTTCCTTCTCTTGCTCATCACCAGCTCCAATGAGCTCAAGAGTATCCCAGATTTCCTTAGCAGTCTTGCACTTCTTGATTCTGTTGAAGTACCTATCATCAATGGACTTGTAGAGGATGTCCTTGGCAATATTGTCTAGGTTGTACTTTCTCCTCTCTTCAGTGGTCCATTCTGACTTGGCTTTACTGATCATCTGGGGTCTGGTGTTATCAATGGCATGCTCAGGATTGACCTTCTGGAAGCTTGTGAAAGGGCCAATATCTAGAACTTCCCACATCTCATCATGTAGAGCACAGAGATGTGCTTTCATCCGGATCCTCCAGTCATCAAACTTAAGATCTGAAAACATAAGATTCTTGGACAAGGAGTGATCCATTATATCAGATAGAAATGAGGTAAAACAGAAAAACAAGTGGATCTTTGTTCAACAAATAACCTAAGAGATTATTAGAACAAGGAGGCTCTGATACCACTTGTTGGTCCCGGTTGTACTGGATACAGTCTAGAGGGGGGGGGGTGAATAGACTGTATTGGTTTTTAGCTTTTTAAACTAAGTACCAGATTTTACAGAATAACCTGTTCTGTTGACAGAACAGACTGGCAGCGGATGGGGTTCTGGTAGGGAGTTCTGTTGATTTAGCCTCAGAGAAGCAAAGGCAGTAGGCCTTCTGTTAACTCGTAGAACAAGTTCTGCTGAACACAGATACCAAGTCCAAGGAGTTAGACAGTTCTATCTAAGTGCAAATATTAAAGCAGTAAGTAAACGACACCAGGGATTTTTATAGTGGTTCAAGGAACAACTTGTTCCTCTAGTCCACTGTTCCACTAAGCTGTAAAAACTTCCGTTTAAAAAGCCTTAGTCCTAGCACTTAAGAAGCTCTCAACGTCTTCTTCAAGTCTAGATGTCTCCTGGGATGCACTGCCTGGCTTCCTTTAAGACTGGTCCTTTCACTGAGTTTCCTTGAAGTATCACCACTTCACTACTCCAGTTACTTGGACGTCCTTCTTGTAGCAAGAAGAGTTTCTGTTGAAACTGGGGTTCCTCCAACTAGCTTCGTTACAAAAGATTTGTATGTGATGAGCTTGAAGAGTTGAAGAACACTTGGAACTTTGCTTGAGTTGGAAAAAGTATTTTTCCAACTTCTGCCTTCTCTTGTAGAAGATAATGAGTTTGAATCTCAAGGGGGCTTTTTGCTTTTCAGAATTTGAATATCTTGTATGAAGAGTTGTAGCAATGTGTAGCAAAGGTTGCAAAGTTATCCGGTTGTTCTTCGTAGTGTATCTTTTATACTGAGGTTGTCTTCCCGTTGGAGGAGTAGGAGGACAACTGCATTTAATGCGCGAGCAGTTGACTTGACCAGTAGGACCCGGTAAAGTTGGCGGGTTACTATTTTGGGAAAAAGTAATCCTGACATTGCGGCCAATCATCTGCAATTACTCCACGGAGCATGGGGAGCATTAAATGAGCATTTAATGCGAGCACTGTAGCTTTTCCGTTTCATACTCCTAGCCGTTAAAGGAATCTTTTAGTTGACTTCCCGGCTTTGTGGATTTCTTCCAAGTATCAGACCTTCTGGTGTCTTTGGCAGAGAACTGATCAGAGAAGATCTTGAGCACTTCTGTTGATAGTAGCTTACAGAGAACCAAGAGGGTTTCTGTCAAACTAAAGGGTAATAGAGACCCTGAGGTTTTCTGTTCCTTGACAGAGAACCAAAATCTTCTGTCAGGAGGTCTTCTGGTAGAGAGGCCTTCTGGTAGTCGATTATGCTAAGAGCTTTACAAAGGAAAATTCTAATACATAATTTCCAAAGGGGTACTTTAAAGTCCTAATTAATACAGCATCATCAAAATCTAAATACAATTATTCCTTACATCTTCTACACTCCAACGGGAAGACTGCTCCCAGTATATAAGATACACTCTGAAGAACTAAGAGAATAACTTTGCGTAAAAACAACCTTCTTGAGATTCAAACTTTATCCTTAGACAAGAAAAGGCTCCAGTTGGAAGATATACTTTCCTATCCTTCATCCAACTAGCAAACTGCAAAGTTAACTCAGTTTTCAACACTTCGAAAGCTTCATATACTCATCCTTTGTGAAGAAGCAACGTTGGAGAAAACTGATTTTATATCAAACACTTTTTGAAAAAGAAGGGACGTCTCAAACTAGCTGGAGTAAGTGAAGTGGGGATACTTCAAGAAACTCAGTGAAACGAGACCAGCCATCAGGAAGCAGGACTGCATCCCGGGTGGCAACTAGACTTGAAGAAGACGAGGAGTGCTTCTTAAGTTCTAGGGACTAAGGCGTTGTAAACTGTTGTTTTCGCAAGCTTAGTGGAACAGTGGACTAGAGGAACAAGTTGTTCCTTGAACCACTATAAAAACCCCGGTGTCATTTACTTTAAGCTTTTAATTCCTGCACTTAAGATTCTACTGACTAACTCTTAAGGTTGGACTCTGTGTCCAGCAGATCTTCCTTCAGAGTTATCAGAAAGGCATTTTGCCTTAGCTTTCTTCTAGAGGCTACCCGGACATAAACTTATCCGCTGCCTGGTCTAGTTCTGTAACACCCCGGCCCCATAAGACCCGAGGTAGTTACTCCAGACCTCTAGTACTGTCCCCATAAACCACCACGAGCCTTTACCGCGCACTTTGTCCTCACTCATGCGCGCCCTGAGAAACTTCCCAGGGGGTCACCCATCCCAAGACTACTCCCGTGCAAGCACGCTTAACTTTGGAGTTCTTGGGTGATGAGCTCCCTTAAAAGGAGATGCACCTCTGTTGGTATGAGTAGTACTATTAATCCTCTTATATTAATCTCGGGTATTACAATCACCCCCACTTAGGATCGCAACGTCCTCGTTGCGCCCTTAACAATCTCAATCAAACCCCAGAATCTTGCCCCGCTAAATGCCCGCCCGATATCTAACGGGTCAGTACACTGTCGCAGGGTTGCTCTGATACCACCTGTAACACCCCAGCCCCATAAGACCCGAGGTAGTTACTCCAGACCTCTAGTACTGTCCCCACAAACCACCAAGAGCCTTTACCGCGCACTTTGTCCTCACTCATGCGCGCCCTGAGAAACTTCCCAGGGGGTCACCCATCCCAAGACTACTCCCGTGCAAGCACGCTTAACTTTGGAGTTCTTGGGTGATGAGCTCCCTTAAAAGGAGATGCACCTCTGTTGGTATGAGTAGTACTATTAATCCTCTTATATTAATCTCGGGTATTACAAGTTCTGCCATCAGAACTTGACCATCTCTGTCACCAGATTTGGACCATCTCTGATAAGTCAGACTTGACTTAGAGAAAAGTTTAAATTCCTAAACAGTCTATTCACCCCCCCTCTAGACTGTTTCCATTACAAACGGGACCAACAATAGTCTTCAGCCTTCACTTGTAGAATTTGATGAATCGGGAGAATATTCGACTTCAGATCTTGTTCCATCAGTTCTCTCTGTGTACCGGTTGACCTTTGTAGCAACATATGCAGATGACCTCCAGCCTGCTTTCCTTTTAAGTGAGTAAGGCCTTTTAGCTTCAGTTCATTCAGTGGCTTGACTCTGTCTGGTCTACGCCAGATATGCTCTCTGATTTCTTCTTGGAAGGGGGCTTTGATGCGAACGTTATCCCAGGGTTTCTCTGTCTTGGGGAGTCTTCCCGCTGATTGTCTTACGACCGATTCAAGAGTCTTCTGGGATTCTTTGTAATTCTCCCCTTCCTTGCGTTCATCGTCCTCGAGCCTTATAATATCTTCAGAGCATCTGTTGATTAGCTCTTGTAGCCACCAGTTTCTTTGCATGTCCTCTTGTTCGGCCTCATTCCGAAGATCATCCCATTCTGTCCATTTTCTTGGCCATTTGTCATATATCACCGCCTCTTCCAGTGCATCATGGATGTCTTTGCCTGGGGAAATATATGGAATTCTTTGTTCAGGCGGTGATTGTTCCTGAGTAGCACTACCGGGTTAACTTGGATTGCCCGTTGGCATCAGCTTAGAACTAGGTTCCAACTGATGGCCTGATGGAGAAAATGTACCAGTGGTAACATCATCAGGACTTCCATCCCCTCCTCGGTTGGTATCTCTGGGAGATACGCCTCGGGATGTTATTTCTAGCTCGACCATGCTAGATAAGTTGGCTGTGGATGGTGGCTGTTGGTTTGTTGAGGTTTCGGGTTGGATGGGCTGTGGAGTTTGACTTGGTAGAGCAGTTTGCTCAAGTGATCGAGGTCGCTTGTTCTCCCCCTCATGAGGATCTGAATCATCGGGGTCCTCATGGGAACATTTGCGACCATGAAGACTCTCCTTGCAAGTGCTCTTGGTTTCAGGTGACGAAAAAAGGGCTTCAAGTATGGCTTGCTGATGAAGAGTGAGCCTTTCTTCAGGGGTGTTTAAGAGGTTGTTCAGCAAAGCCGACGCTAGTGTGTCAAAGGATAGGGAGGAGAGATCGATGGAGGGTGTGGTCGAGTGTGGGGAGAATACTGGTTCTGTATCCTGGGTTCCCCGAGAAATAGAAGGAATGGGAATTTGGTTTATGGATTGGTGGGATAGAGGGGTGGAGGATATGGGTTGTGTATGGGAGATGAACGGTTCAGGGGAAGGTTGGGGTGGTGTTTGTTCAGACCGAACCGCTTGGGTGGTCCTAAATTCCTGTGCTAGAGCGGTCATTGCATCTTGCACCCATGGCTTAATGGTGGAATCTAGGAAGCGATTGAGTAGAACGTTTACATCTTCAAAGGTAGGGTGACCAGTTACGGGGGTTGTAACTATTGACACAGCATCAGTGAAGATTGCTGATGTGTGGCCTGCATTTAATTATGGAATCATTATGGGCGTAGCAGGGCTTCCAACCGTCATAGCTTGCGCTCTGGTTGTTGCGTTCAGGGTATGTGCACCTGTATGTGCAGTGAATAGTGTAGGTGTCCTAGAAAATGAAGCAAATGTGGGGAATGTGACACCTAGACTCGATGTGTGAGAAGAAGGGGTTTTGACCTCGGGAGATAGGTCAATTGTATGCTCAACTGATTCAGAAGGAACCAGCGAGGGGGTGGAGTCCCGTTCTTTTGAAACAATAGCCTGTTGAGAGGCTATCGAATGGCTGGGAGAGGGCTGTGCATGCGCAGTTGAGCCAGATGCTGCGACTTCTACCCGGGAACCGAAAAGATCGGCTCCTGTGCTTAGGGATTCGGCTCGGCTTATCTGGATAAAGGAGTCGCAGCCCGCGAAGATGTGCTCGTCTGCCTTATCAAACAGGCTCTTACTGGCTCGGGGCTAGGGCTTTGCCTTGGCAGCCTTGTCATTCTTGACCTTTGCCCTTTTCTCTCGGATGACGACTTCCTCTGAGTTGAATGATGCCTTTATCGAATGAGCCGCCTCGTCATAATCATCCATGGAGCAATTTGTCTCGCTGGGATCGGCTCTCGGATTAGCTCTTTCTTTGATCGTGAAGACTTGAGGTCTGCCAGCGATTATTGGTGCTGCGTCTTCAGCAGTAATTCTCTTCTTCTTTGGAGATTCGACTGGCAGCTTCCCTTTTTTGATCAGGGCATATGTGAGCTCCACATCATCACTATCATTATCATCGTCGTCATCATCCGAGCCAGATTCCCCGCTCTCCGTGCCAACGCTCTCGGAAGCCTCGTCGTCAGTGTTTGTTTGGGCGTCACTTGACGATTCATTGGCCGTTTCCTCAGCGTCTATTTCGGTGCCCTCAGCCGCCTGACTCGTCTCAAGAGAGTCGTCAGACTTTCCTTCATTGGGCGAACCGACCACTGGTTTCTGTGGCTTTTAGGCTCTCTTGGGACCCTTACCAACACTCGGCTTTGCCCCTGGGGTAGGTCCAGCTGGGTTTTGCTGAACCATAGGGACAATTTTCTCAGTGGCTTCTTTGTATTGTTGGACTGCTGGATTTGAAGATTTTACCAGCTTTAGCAGAAATCCAGGTATCTTCAGACCATAAGTAGGATTCTTGTCTGCTTTGAAGTACTGTAGCTTCGGGGCATTGTAGTGTGGATCGGAGCTGCGTTTTGGGATTGACGGGTGCTCTGCCATGCAGTCGTTGATGATTAGCCCAAGCCACCTCGCATATGGGATGGTACCTGGCCTGTTCTTCTCTTTGGCTTTTACCAGGTCCATTAGCTCTGAGAAGAAGAGCTGTGCCATGTCGTAGTTCTTGTTGAAGGCGATGCCATGAAAGATAAGCAGGATCTGCTTGTTGCATTTGTCGAATCCAGCATGCTTCGGCGACAGGCACTTGTTTACTAGCCCGAAGAGGCTCTTCCACGGATGACGAAGATATGCTCCGTTGAAGTTTGAGAGTTGTGGCAGTAAGGAGGTGTAGCCGAGTGATGTTACGTCTTTCAGTAGATCGGGGATGGAAGGCAGCGCATCATATGTATCTCGGACTGGTAGCGCTAATGTAGTACGCAGTGTTGATGGTGTCAGAACCACCCGCATACTGTTCAATTTGGTCTTTATCTTTGAGCGATCCTTTGGTGATTCTGTATGCATGTGGCCCCAAAATTGTTGTAGGTATATCTCTGGCACTGGTTTGGCGTTGTGAAGTGTAGGCCAGAGATAGTGACCTTTCATTATAGCCGGAATGATCGGGTTCTGGCACTTGAAGACTGCAAGGTCTAGCTGGAAATTGTTGTCCAGCACCTTGATCCATTTTTCTTGGGAGTAGATGGCATCATCGATCTGTGCTTTAGTGTTTCCTGCCATTTTAAAACTGTAGAAGTAGGGGTCAGCACATGAATTCAATTGATTGATTTGCTTGAAAGAGTTTGATTTGCAGTTGTCAGATAAGTTTATGCAGGTTGAATTTTGGAAAAAATTTGCTAAGTCCAACTCTCGAGATCTGAATTTCGAGAACATGATTTCGAGATCCAAATATCGAGATCTTGATTTCGAGATTCAAATCTCGAGATCAAGATGTCGAGATGTAGATCTCGAGATCTTGATTTCGAGATTCAAATCTCGAGATCAAGATGTCGAGATGCTGATCTCGAGATCTTGATTTCGAGATTCAAATCTCGAGATCAAGATGTCAAGATATAGATCTCGAGATCTTGATTTCGAGATTCAAAACTCGAGATCAAGATGTCGAGATGCCCATCTCGAGATCTTGATTTCGAGAAGGTGAACCGACGATCTCGAGATCTTGAAAACCAAAATCTCGAAATCGTGATTTCGAAGCGAAGGATTTTTTTACCTGCAAAAACAAAGATATAACAAACAATAACAAGCGATTTCGACATACATTCAAACAAAAAACCTAATTTGATTTTGATTTTGAAAAGTTACAAGGTTTTTGCGAAATCAAACGTTCTTTTTCAGGGTTTCGAGACCGATCGTTCGCTTTTGGGTTTTGAGCACAAACAAGGTGAAGATTGCGACTTTGAATCATTAACTACCTTCGAAGGATGTCGAGAAGGAGAAGAAGAAGATTGCGAGATCGTAAGGTTTGGGAAGAAGAGGAAAAGTCGGAGAGCTCTGCCTTTGCGAAAAAGATTTTTGCCTTTGAGAAAATCAGAATGGAAGAAGGAGAAGGGCTTTCGCGAGGCTTTTATACGCGAGAAAAAATATGGACCTCCTCCGTAACAGTTGAGCCCGAATCATTGGGCTGGCACACAGTGCCCTTTTTTTTAAAAGATTTTCGAGGCCCAAACAGTAAAAATTAGAGAACTCCCCCTTAATCAGTGAAAATTAGCTCCCCCTCAAACAGTGAAAATTTTCTCCCCCTCAAAAAATGCAACGAACAATATGTACAAATGCAACGCACACACACTATTTTTGTTCTTTTTGATTTTTCACACACACTCAACACATGCAACACACGCACACTATTTTTTTTATTTTTCTGGTTTTCTCCCCCTCAACACATGCAACGCACACACACTATTTACAAATCACACGCACACACACTTTTTACAGGTTCCACACACACACACTTTGCAGATCAGTGGAGACAAAATTAAACAGGCTCGAGGTTCAACATGCCCAACTTGGAGACCAGGAACTGGAATCTTTTCTCATCCAATGCCTTAGTGAACAAGTCAGCCAGTTGAAGCTCTGAGCTTACAAAATACATATCTATATCTCCTTTCTCCACGTGATCCTTGATGAAATGATAGCGCAGGTCGATGTGTTTGGTGCGGGAGTGATGAACCGGGTTGCTGGTGATGGCGATGGCGCTCTGTGAGTCACTGTAGATCGGGATATGGCGGAAAGTGTAACCGTAGTCCTTTAGCTGGGTCTTCATCCATAATATTTGTGAACAACAGCTAGCAGCCGCGACGTATTCTGCCTCGGCCGTAGATGTTGACACACAGTTCTGTTTCTTGGAAGACCAGCAGACTAACTTATCGCCCAAGAATTGGACGGCTCCCGATGTGCTTTTGCGGTCCATCCGACAACCAGCAAAGTCAGCATCCGAGTATCCGACTAGGTCAAAACCTGAGTGCTTGGGATACCAAAGGCCTAGATTCACAGTGCCTTTGAGGTATCTCAGAATTCTTCGAACAGCGGTCAGATGGGATTCCTTCGGATTTGCCTGAAAGCGTGCACATAAGCATGTGGAGAAGACAATGTCAGACCTGCTTGACGTGAGATATAGCAAAGATCCAATGATGGCCCTGTAGTTTGTAGCATCAACTGGCTTCCCTGAGGGGTCTGAGTCCAGTTTGTTTTTGGGGGACATAGGGGTAGTCATGGAAGATTTGCCATCAATGTTGAATCTATTAAGCATTTCCAGAATATACTTGGACTGATTGATGAAAATGCCGTCAGAGAGTTGTCTTACTTGCAGGCCTAGGAAGAAATTCAGCTCTCCCATCATGCTCATTTCAAACTTTGTTTTCATCAGTTTCTCAAAGTGTTTGCACAGACGTGGATTTGAGGAGGCGAAGATAATGTCATCAACATAGATCTGAATCAGGATGATGTCAGACTTCTGTCGTTTGATGAAAAGTGTGGTATCAATCTTCCCTTTTGAGAAACCTGAGTCAACCAGAAATTCGGTTAAGGCATCGTACCAAGCTCTTGGTGCCTATTTCAACCCATACAGAGCTTTCTTTAGCTTGTACACATGGTCGGGATATCTGGGATCTACAAATCCTTCGGGCTGAGCGACATAGACTTCTTCTTCTAAGACTCCATTCAGAAAGGCAGTCTTAACGTCCATTCAGAGCTTCAATTCTTGCTACGGGTGCAAACGTTTCATCATAGTCTATGCCCTCTTGCTGATTATATCCTTTAGCGACCAGTCGTGCCTTGTTGCGTATCACTATGCCTTCTTTGTCCTTCTTGTTCTTGAACACCCATTTAGTGCCAATGATGGTTTTCTGAGGGGGTTTAGGCACGAGTGTCCATACCTCTAGTCTGTCAAACTGATTGAGCTCATCTTGCATGGCAATCACCCAATCTGGATCAGCGAGTGCCTCTGAGACTTTGGACGGTTCATTCTGGCTTAGAAAGCATGCATAGTGACATTCATTTATTGTTGCTGATCTTGTTCGCACACCTTGACTTGGATCACCTATTATCTGTTCAACAGGATGTGCTCTCGTCCACTTCCTCTCATGAGCTAGAGGAGTTGGAGTAATTATTGGTTGATCTGAGTCCTGATATGTGGTTGAAGGCTCTGGATCAGCTGTGGTGTGTAATGGAGATGATTCTGGATTCGTAGCAAAGCCGTGATCATCCACACCTCTGGGATTGGTTTGAGCGGTTGAGGGTGTGGATGGTACATCGTCTGGTCCTGTGAGAAGCGGAATCTCTGCTGTTGGAGTTGATGTTGACTCTGGAGTGTATGCAGGAGGTGGAGGTTGTGAGTTCTCGTAGAAGTTTCTGAAGAGAGAGTCGAGAATCACATCGTCATGTTCGGTGTTTGGTTCAGCGTTATCAGAAGCTACTGGTACAGCAGTTGATGGATCGGTCTGGAGATGTTCGATTGCAAAGTCTGCCATTTCATTGAATGTAACATTTACACTCTCGATGACAGTCCGCTTGTCTCTGAGATAGACTCTGTAAGCTTTGGATTGCAGTGAGTAGCCAATGAACACGCCTTCTCTGGCTTTGGGATCCAGCTTACTTCTCTCTGTCCGATCATTGAGTATGAAGCACTTGCAGCCAAAAACCTTGAAGAAAGAGATATCAGGAGTTTTGTTGAATAAGATCTCATATGGAGTCTTGTCGAAGCGCTTGTGGATGGATGTTCTGTTCTGAGTGAAGCACGCAGTATTGATTGCCTCTGCCCATTTTGCAGGCACTACAATGATTTTCAGCGGAAGATGTTGGTCCCGTTTGTAATGGAAACAGTCTAGAGGGGGGGGGGTGAATAGACTGTTTTAGGAATTTAAACTTTTCTCCAAGTCAAGTCTGACTTCACAGAGATGGTCCAAATCTGGTGACAGAGATGGTCAAGTTCTGATGGCAGAACTAGACCAGGCAGCGGATAGGTTTCTGTCCGGGTAGCCTCTAGAAGAAAGTTAAGGCAAAGTGCCTTTCTGATAACTCTGAAGGAAGATCTGCTGGACACAGATTCCAACCTTAAGAGTTAGACAGTAGAATCTTAAGTGCAGAAATTAAAAGCTTAAAGTAAATGACACCGGGGTTTTTATAGTGGTTCAAGGAACAACTTGTTCCTCTAGTCCACTGTTCCACTAAGCTTGCAAAAACACCAGTTTACAACGCCTTAGTCCCTAGAGCTTAAGAAGCACTCCTCGTCTTCTTTAAGTCTAGTTGCCACCCGGGATGCAATCTTGCTTCCTGATGGCTGGTCTCGTTTCACTGAGTCTCTTGAAGTATCCCCACTTCACTTACTCCAGCTAGTTTGAGACGTCCCTTCTTTTTCAAGAAGTCTTTGATATAAAATCAGTTTTCTCCAACGTTGCTTCTTCACAAAGGATAGGTATATGAAGCTTTCGAAGTGTTGAAGAACTGAGTAACTTTTGCAGTTTGCTAGTTGGATAAAGGATAGGAAAGTATATCTTCCAACTGGAACCTTTTCTTGTCTGAGAATGAAGTTTGAATCTCAAGAAGGTTGTTTACGCAAATCTATCTTGGCAAAGTTGTTACTCTTAGTTCTTCAGAGTGTATCTTTTATACTGGGAGCAGTCTTCCCATTGGAGTGTAGAAGACAACTTCATTAAATGCATGTACTGTTGACTTGACCGTTTAGTCCTCCGACTTGCTATTTTGGGGGCGTAAAGATACTCGCATGGTCAATCATCAGCTTTAAATATCTCTTCGTACGTACAACATTAAATGTGCATTTAATGCGTGTACAGTGCCATGCTTCCGTTGAAAGGTTCGTAACCGTTAGGGGATTTCCCGTTAGTTTAACGACCGTTGGAAGGGCTTCCGGAATCTGGTGGCTTTAGCAGAGTCTGAAGAGGTTCTCTGGTCCAATCTCTGAAGTCCGTCTCTGTTGCCAACTCTGGTATCTTCCTGATAACCAGTTTTTGATGGCTTCTCTGGTGAGCAACTCTGGGAGCAACTCTGGGAGCAACTCTGGTAGAGGCAAGATGGAACTCTGGCAGACAGACTAAGCTAAAACTTACAAAAGAAATTCTAATACACAATTTCTAATGGGGTACTTTCAAATTCTAATAAACCTAGCATCATCAAAATCTAAATACATTTATTCCTTACAATTTCCCCCTTTTTGATGATGCCAAAACCCTTTAACTATTTCCAGAGAAGTGCCTTTCACCATAAAAAAATAAAGTTAAAAACTTTTCATTAAAATCTTGGTGGGCAACTTAGCATAGGAAGATAGTAAGAGTACGGTACAATCAGATAGCAATAATCAAATACGATAACAGAATATACACAAGAAAGTAAATAAGAACAGATATTTGAAAAGAGCCAAGCAAAAAGAGAGGCAGAGTTGGTATCTTATTGATCTGATAGAAAAAGTAAAGCATTACAGAGTTATATAAAGAGAGTTAGAGATCTTCTTCATCTACCTGTGGTCCTGCTCTGTCAATCCTCTCTAGTTCAGCATTTACCTTTGCTCTGATTGAGGCTAAATCCCTCGGATTCTGATAATCAGCCCAATGAGGTGCAAGTTTGCAGTCCAAGTAGTTTCTGACAGCTTCTGCAGAATTCTTGCCATTGAGAATCTTCATACCATACCACATTTCAGCTTCTTGAATGGAACCACCATGGTTGATCTGGACCAGTCCATCACTATCCATGAACAGATTCTCTCTTTGAAGAGGAGTCATCAGTTTCCTCATCTGTTCAAATTGGACTCTGTCTGGTCTTGACATACCACTCTTCATCCAGTCATTAAGTGAAAAGGATGAAGTCTTTTTCTTGGAGCTTCTTGGAGGAGGAGGTGGAGGTCTGGTGCCTGCAGCAGCTAGCCTTTTCTTTCTGGTAACATCAAAATAAGGAGTAGGATCAACAGATGAAGGTTCTCTGATAGAAAGGGCTCTGGTGCTGGGTCCTTCTTCTTCTCTGGTATCTTCCCCCTTTTTGGCATCACAAAGATCACCAAGGAGAAGTTCAATTTTTGAGAACTCAGAAGCTTGAGCATCTCTGATTTCATCCAGTGTCTCTGGCAGAGTCTGGGTGACAGAGGCAAGTCCTTCAATCAAACTTTGTTGCTTGTCCACTGCAGATTGAAGGTCCCTTGTGCTGACTTCTAGGAGCACCATCTTCTGGTATCTTTCCTTGTCAGATCTGAGGAGAGCCAGGCCTTGCTCTTGGTGTTCCTTGCAGAGTGAGTGTAAGATATTGAGCTTCTGGGAGGAGTTATCAGCAGATTTCTGGAGATTGTTAACAGAATCTAAGATCTTGTTGATTGTCTAGTTCTGGGCAAGCAGAGCTTGAGAGTGCGAGTGAAGAACAGAGTTGAGTCCACTCACATCTCTGGAAACAGAATCAATCCTTGAAGTAGAAGAATGCATGAAGTTGTGCAGATTTTCTGTCAGTGCAGCAACTTGGTCTGTCAGATGCTGAAATCCTATTGTGATTTGCAGATTTGTATGGGTGAGCTCTTCATGTTGCTTATCATTCAACTCTATTATCTTGCTCAGATCTTGAACCAGTATTCCACCAAAAGCTTCAGCAGATTTCACAAACTGGTTGAAGGGTATTTGGGGTTCTTCAGAAGTAAATCCAGGCATTTCCAATCCTCTGCCTTTAGGTAATTGAGGAACTCTGTTGGATGGAGGAGGGGAAGGAACTCTGGGAGGTGTCCTTCTCCTTTTGGAGGTTTCATCAGCAGCAATGGAGGATGTAAAAAATCCATCATTGTCACTGGAAGAAGAGGGGACCCGGAAGATAGGTTTCTTCTTAGGTGTGGAGGCTACTGAGTGCTGAGGGGATCTCTGAGGTGAGGCAGATTTGGATGGAGATAAGGATTTCTGAGGAGGTGAGTTCTGGGGAAAAGGTATTAAGGGTTGAGGAGTAGGTTGATATGATGGAGATGGTGGGGGTGAAGGTGATCGATTTCTGGTATAAGAGGGTTGTTTGCAGGGTGATGAGGGTCTGGAGTTGGGTTTCTGGTGAGATGGGGTTCTGGTGGAGGTTGAGGTTTTCTGGTTAAGTGAAGAGGTTTTCTGTTGACGTGAGGGTGCTTTCTGGTGAGGTGGAGAAGAAGGTTTAGATGGAGATTTGGAAGGTGAAGGTTGAGGAATAGGAGATATGGGAGGGGAAGGAGGAGGTGAAGGGATTACCTCAAGCACAATCTCAGAGTACACAGATTCTCTCCACTCCTTGATCAGCTTCTCCATGGTAATAGCAATGTCGTTTGCTATTGATGGTTCTCCTTCCTCAAGAGCACTATGGCGGAATTTGATCATGGATTCCTTTCTTTTCTTTTCCATCAGCCAAGCATCAAATTCTTCCATTTCTTCTTCTTCCAAGGCTTTGACATGCCTTTCTGGAGATAGGTCAGATGTAGGAGTTTTACCTTGATATCTGTCTTTCTTCTTCTGTAGGACAGAGATCAGGAAGGTCAGGTTGAAGCATTTTGACACATCATCTGTGCCTACCCAGTGAAGAACAGAAGCTTCTTCTTCTTCATAAGAATCAAAGTACTGAATGATTTGTTGGAGAGGTCCCATTCTCCATCTTCTCCAGGCTAGAACTCTGTCAAACTGCTTCTGCAGAATGATGCTGAAGTCAGTTTCTTGGCCCATCTCTGGTGTGGCTTCACGCTATGGTGAGAGAGCAGAGTTTGCCAATTCTGGTGCAGATTCTGGGTCAGCCTCTGGTAGAGTCCCAGATTCTGGTGCAGGTTCCCCCTGAACTGTTGATTCCTTGGCAAGAGAGATGACTTTAGTCTTCCTCTTCTTCATCTGCCTTGGTTGAGTGCTTGAGTTGTCAGAGTCACCACTCTGCACAACCATTTTCCTTCTTCTCTTCTGCTTCTGCTTTCTGGCAGGAGATTTCCTGGTTGCCTTTGGGGAGGGCAACTCTGGTGCAACCTCTTTTGTTGCTTCCTTCTCTGGTAGTGACAGATTGTCACTCTTCTTCTTCTGTCTGACTTCCCTTACAACCTGTGACTGCTCAGGTTGTTTGGGCTTCTTGGTAATCTTCTTAGAGACAGGTTTGGCCTTAGCAACCTGTTCTTCTCTTTTCTTCTCCAGCCTTTCCTCTCTCTTAAGCTCAGAGGAGATGGCAATGTTGAACTTTGGTGAGGCTGTGAGAAAGATAGTCTTGGAGTGATCAACTGGGATGGGATCCCTGAGTTGTACTCCTTTGGCAGCAAGAATGGCAGAGATGAGAAGGCCATGTCCCATCTTGGTTGAAAACAGACCTGTTTCAGAGTCTTTCTTCTTGATGAACTCAGTTAGGGAGCCAAAGATTACCTCTCCCCAATTGATGTTCATGCCATGGTGTACTGCAAATATTGCCTTTGCATTGTTCTTGTTCATCTCATCAGTTGAGGCAGTTTTGCACCACAAGCATCGGTGCAGAATGCTGACAAGCTTCTCAAGTCCTTCTTCAACAGGAACTTCTTCATGTACAGCTTGTCCAGTCCGGCAGCCTCCGGACGGCAGTATGTCTGAACAAATCCTTCAGTGGGGACTTCCACTGAGTCAAGAGCAATGAGGTTGATGGCTTCTGGGTCTTGGGAGTCAAGTTGAACTCCAAAGAATTCATTGAGTGCATCTGCATTCAGAAAAATGCGTTGACCTTGCACTGAGGAGTGAACTCCGGTCTTGGAGATGGTGGCGTTGAGGTAGAACTCAGCCACATCCTTGATGCTGAAGTGCTCATAAGGATGAGCAACAACTTTTGAAAGTTGGGAGTCAGTCATTCCTTGGATGATCTTGGTCATCCTTTTCTGGTTTTCTGCCAGTAGAGGTAGGGACGACATGTCAACCTTCATGCCGGATACAACGTTGGCAATAAGGGTCTTAGCTTCTTCCTTAGACAGATCATTGATGTTGAGGAAGTTCATTCTGAGTGATGGTTAAGAAAAAGTTCTGGGGATTGAAAAGGTTTGGGATCTGAGAGCTTTGAATGTAAAAGCAGTTTAAGAGAGATGAAGATGCAGTAGGGATTTGGGTCGAAGACGGTGGATATAAAGGGGTTAGGAATAGTGGACGTTTGGTATAATGGCAGTTTCGAGGCAGCATTTAATGAAATGCGGGCGGAAAACGTTTCCGTTAGAAGAGTAACGATCATGGGTATTTTGGTAAAAGACCGTTTCAGTTAATTAGGTCTTGCCCGTACCTCGAAATATTGCTAAGTCCACATCCGTATCTGTTGTCTTTCAGTTGAGGAACACTGGTCAGAGAAGGGGAGGTTCTCTGATGTGAGATTCTGATGATCAGAGATAGAGGTTCTCTGATCCGAGTTTCTGGTGCAGAAGAAAGTAGTTCTGGTTCAGTGAATCTCTGGTTCAGGCATCTCTGGGATGGTCATCCATCATTCCCAGTTCTTCCCTTAGCTTGTTAAACCTTGCCTCAGGTAAAGGCTTGGTTAGAATGTCTGCAAGCTGGTCCTCTGTAGGTACATGCTCCATACAGATATGCTTCTTCTCAACATGATCTCTGATGAAGTGATGTCTGATTTCAATGTGCTTCGTCCAGGAGTGAAGAACTGGATTCTGAGTGATAGCAATGGCACTAGTGTTGTCACACAACAGCTTGATCTCCTTGGCTTGAATTCCATAGTCCTTCAGTTGTTGCTTCATCCAGAGTAACTGAGCACAGCAACTCCCAGCTGCAATGTACTCAGCTTCAGCTGTACTGGTTGAGATGGAGTTCTGCTTCTTGCTAAACCAGGAAACAAGCCTTCCTCCTAGCAATTGGCAGTGACCAGAGGTGCTTTTTCTGTCTAGTCTGCAACCTGCAAAATCTGAGTCAGAATAACCAATTAGTTCAAAGTTACCTCCCTTGGGATACCATAGGCCTGCATTTGGATTTCCTTTGATGTATCTGATGATTCTCTTTGCAGCACTTAGATGGCTTTCCTTGGGCTTTGATTGGTATCTGGCACAGATTCCAACAGAGAAAGAAATATCTGGTCTGCTTGCAGTTAGATACAACAGAGATCCTATGATCCCTCTGTATGTTGTTGCATCTACATCCTTTCCTTCATCATCTGGACCAATTCCTTGTGAGGTGTTCATGGGAATCTTCACTGATGATTTGCCTTCCACTCCAAACTTCTTGATCAGATCTCTGGTGTACTTCCCTTGATTGATAAAGATCCCTTCTGGAACTTGTTTGACTTGGATTCCTAGGAAGTAACTGAGTTCTCCCATCATACTCATTTCAAATTGACTCTGCATCACTTGAGAAAATTTCTTGCACAGTTCTCAATTAGTACTACCAAATATAATGTCATCAACATATATTTGTACTAACAGAATATGATTAGCAACAGAGATTTGAAATAGAGTTTTGTCAACCTTTCCTTTAGTAAACCCATGGTTCACCAGGAAAAGGGACAATGTGTCATACCAGGCTCTGGGAGCTTGCTTAAGACCATAGAGGGCCTTTTTAAGCTTGTAGACACAAGAAGATTGAGTAGGAATGACAAAACCTGGTGGTTGTTCCACATAAACTTCTTCTTCAAGATCTCCATTCAGAAATGCACTCTTGACATCCATCTGGTAGACCTTGATGTTATTGTAGGCAGCATAGGCTAGGAAGATTCTGATGGCTTCAAGTCTGGCAACTGGTGCAAAGGTCTCATCAAAATCTATTCCTTCTTCTTGGCAGTAACCTTTAGCTACCAGCCTTGCTTTATTCCTTACAATGTTGCCGTCTTCATCTGCTTTGTTCTTGAATACCCATTTGGTTCCAATGACATTCTGATGCTTTGGCCTAGGAACAAGTTCCCATACTTTGTTCCTTTCAAACTGAGTGAGCTCTTCTTGCATAGCATTGATCCAATCTGAGTCTGCAAGAGCTTCTTCAACTGTCATAGGTTCCATTTGAGATATGTAGCAGGTAAGCATTGCTTCTCTCCTTGATGTAGCAGATCTGGTCTGAACTCCACTTCTGATTTGTCCAATTACTTGATTAGGAGGATGATCTCTTAACCAAGTTAGATCAGGTTCAGATAGGGGTTGTCTTGGATTCTCTTGATCTTCATCTGATTCTTCATCACTCTCTTTGCCTTGTAGAATGGGATTCTGATGGTGAATTGGTATGGCAGAGTTAGTTAGCAACTCTGGTGTATCCGTCTCTGGTGGATCCAGTTCAGGTGATTCTTCTATATTTGCTTTCTCCAAGTTTTCAGTTATGCTCTCAACTGAGTTGAGATCATCAAACTTGACATGAATAGATTCTTCAACAAGTAGAGTTCTTTTGTTGAGTATTCTGTAGGCTTTACTTGTGCTAGAGTAGCCTAAGAATGTTCCTTCATCAGCTTTTTCTTGAAACACCTTGAGGTGATCCTTCCCATTGTTGAGTATATAGCATTCGCATCCAAATGCATGAAAGTAGCTGATGTTGGGTTTTCGTCCTTTCCATAATTCATAAGGAGTTTTCTGATGAGTTTTGTGAATCATGCTCCTGTTCTGGGTGTAGCATGCAGTATTGATTGCTTCAGCCCAGTATCTGTAGGGTAGACCTGATTCAGCAATCATGGTTCTTGCAGCTTCCTTTAGGGTTCTATTTCTTCTTTCCGCAACTCCATTTTGTTGAGGGGTTCTGGCTGCAGAGAGTTGATGCATTGTGCCATTCTGGTCACAGAAATCCTGTATGACCTTGTTGACGAACTCTGTTCCTCTGTCTGATCTGATGGCTTTGACTTTCTGATTTTGCTCATTCTGTAATAGCTTTAGCAGAGATGGCAGTTTCTGCAGAGTTTCATTTTTCTTGGTCAGAAAGATAGTCCATGTGAATCTGCAGTAGTCATCCACCATGACTAAGGTGTATCTTTTGCCACCAACACTTGGAGTTTCCACTGGTCCAAATAAATCCATGTGGATTAGATTCAGAGGACCAGTAGAGAGGTTTCCAGCAATGGGTCTGAATGAGTTCTTCACTTGTTTTCCTTTCTGGCATGCACTGCACAAGTTCTCCTTTTTGTATACAAGGTTGGGTAAACCTTCAACAATGTGATCCCTTGCCAGTTTGTTGATTGTTTTGAAATTCAAGTGGCTCAGTTTCTTGTGCCATTCCCAACTGAGTTTTGAATCTCCTTTGGCTATCAGGCAAATTCCATCTTTTGCGGTTGACCAATCAACTACATAGATGTTTTTCTTCCTTGTTGCTGTTAGAACCACTTCTTTAGTTGTCTCATGCTTGACAGAACATCCTTCTTTGGAGAATTCAACTGTGTAGCCTTTGTCACAGAATTGGCTAGCACTCAGCAAGTTGAATTTCAGTCCTTTGAGATAGGAGACATCATATATGATTATCTGGTTCTTCATCAGCTTCCCTCTTCCTTTTGTCTGGCCATCTTTATCATTACCTCCAAAGGTAACTCTAGGCCCTTTGACTTTCTGGAACTCTGTTAGGCAACTCTTGTCACCTGTCATGTGCCTGGAGCATCCACTATCAATGTACCAATCTTGCTCAGAGATGGCTCCAGCACACAGTTCCTACAAAATTAAAAGGAAGATTTAGGTACCAAAGCAATGTTGGGTCCTAGGGGGTTATGCAGTCTTGGCAGCCGGTACCACTTTGGTCTCATCAAGTGAAACCTTGGTGGGTGGTACCCATTGTCCACCTGGTAGTCATAGTAAACGGAAGTGTGATTCACTTTGGGCAGATGCTTGTGAGGATCATGCTTCCGGTTTACATACTTCTGCATAGCCTTTTTAGTTGGGTAGAAGTCCCATATACTATCAAGATCAGAGGGGCGATTAACTTTGGGCTTCTTAAGTTGACCAGCCAACCTTTTCTGCCTAAAGTTAACTTTCTCTTGATATCTGCCTTTCTGGTGATCATTTCTGACATGATTATCATGAGTTTGTCTGTTATGGTTTTGTCTTTGATTTTTGGTATTCTGAAAATCTTTCCTGTTGTTAGGTCTTCTGCCAGGTTCATTAACTTTTAAAATGGGTTTCTGTTGAACCTTTATCTTTTCCTTTTATGGTCTGACATTCTCATGAATAACCTTGGTGCCAGATACACCAGCCTGACAAATGGGGCTAGAAATCAGTGGCACTATGACCTTGTCTGCCTTAGCAACTCTGGTGCTAGGCATTACAGAAGGCTCACCTGATTCTGTTGAGCCATAACCAAGACCAAAACCAGTGCCAATTTGTTGGTCAAGTACAATCTTTTCCATGGAAGACTGGGCCTTCTGGTAAGCTTTATACTTAATCTCAAGAGGCTCTATCTCTCTTATTCTCTTTAGAAGAGAAACATTTTCAGCTTCCAGCTGATCTCTCTCCTTAATTAGAAGATTGATTTTGATCTCAACCTCCTTTCTTAAGTCAAAAATTTCAACCTTAAGCTTACTGTTTTCTTCTTTAACAGAAGAATAAGTGGTTTGAATGGCTTGAAACTCTTCCCAAAATTCTGACATTGAATCAGAATCAAAGGCTCTGCCTACCGAAGAAAAACTAGAGTTGGAAGTAGACGATACCTCATCATCAGATTGACCCATAAGGCATAGGTCTTCAGTTTCTGTGTCCAGGCAACAGAATGCTTCATCAGATTCTGATTCCGAGCTGGACTCTGTCTCAGAGAGAGGGGGTCCTTCTCTGGTTGTTCAGTGATGAGCGCCTTCCTTCTTCGGTGCTCATATTTCTTTTCTCCTTCCTGGCCTTGCCTTTTGGAGACTATGGGGTGTGGACAGTTGACTTTGAAGTGCCCTGGTTGTCTGCAGTTGTAGCAGAGAAGCTCTCCACTACTTTCTGATGGTTTGGACTTCTGGTGTGGCTTTCTGCTAGAGTGTGGACTTCTGCTATCCTTCGGCTTCAAGAATTTCCTGAACTTCCTAGCAAAAGCCGCCATATACTCGTCAGTTAAAAGAATAGAAGGGTCAAAATTATTTACCTGAGAGGTGCTGGCAGCGAGGGCAGTAGTTGTTCTGTCCTCAACTTCTTCTTTCTCCTCTTCATTCATCTCAAACTCATAAGACTTGAGATCAGAGATGAGTTTCTCAGTGCTGTAGGTTCTGAGATGTAACACCCCTAAATTTCCCGCCCAAAACATTGATATATTTAAAAGAAATACTTTATTCATTCATCAAAGAGTTGAAGAAATACAGCGGAAGTCTAAAAGGGAAATGAGTGTTACCGCCACATTCGGTCATCTCTTAACCGAATGCACAGGCAACTCAAAGTAAAACAATAAAAACTAATGTAATAATAAGTAAATGTTAATTTCATGACTAGATTTAACTAAGGCATCTTCTAATTCGCACTCAAGCTCGAGCAATCCGTCAATCCACATAGGTATCCAACTCATCACCTGATAAAATTTAAGGGAGAAGAGAGAGACAAGAAAAATAACAAAAATTAGCTTTAAAGCTAAGTAAGTACTACCCAACCCCGTAAAATAATCATGTTTGACTAAAATATATTTTTATATAATAATATATAAAAATACTCACACCCTCGAAATTCTTTTCACTTTGATTTTTCTCAAGACTACTTCTTTACAAAAATCCTCAACTTCTCTATAAAACTTCATAATAACTCTTCTCTTTGATTTCCTCAAAAATCACTTCTTCTCTAACTTCCTAGTAATTTAGAAGGGCGGTGCTCAACCTTTCGGTAGAGCCCGGTGGACCGTGGTTACGGACGGCCACCCCGAACAAGTGCCGGTACCACAACTGCTCTGTTGGAAACGAAACGACTACCTTAAGTGTGCACACCCCCTAAAAGGGATTCCAAGCCCTCCGAGTAGTAAGTCATCCCGAGTGGTCGGAACCCAACCACCCCAATTCTAAAATTCTTGAATGATTAGGGACTACTACTATAACTTCTTCTTAAAAGGGATCATAGATCCAAATCTTACTTAAAAGGGATCATAGATCCAAATCTTGCTTAAAAGGGATCATAGATCCAAACTGTACTTCTTAGTAGTAGTAGCTCTAATCACCCTCCACATTTATCCGGATGTGGAAAAACCGACACCTCGGATTACTCCCGAGATGCTATCTTCTTATGAAAATGTAAATTTTATCTTCGCTTCATAATACTTCAAAAATACTTCTTAATTTCTCTGAAAAGTCTCGAAGGTATTTAAAAATATTTAATACCCCAAAAGTACTTGATTTATACTTCTTAACTACCATATATATAATATCTCCTCAAAATCACATACACAAAATTCACAATTCACACTTAATCACATAATGCATAATAAGCATATAATACGAGGAAACAATTTTGGATTGGCAGAGAAACTTACCTTAAGTCCTGTTGCTCCTAGTTATCCTCTTCTAATCCGGTCTCTAGATAATCACCTTTTTAATTAAATATGATAAAATTAGTCACTTATTCTATTTGTAATTACTTTACCCGATTTTCTCCTTTTATTTTTATTATTTGAATTTATTAACTTAATTTATTAGTTATCCGAATTTATTTGATTACTCGCGTTCTATTAATAAAATTACCTTATTAATTTCATCCATTAATTTTAAATATTTGAAATAAAATATCCGAATATAATTGACTACAACATCCAATTTTTTATTCAATAATCACTATTAATATTAATATTTCCTTATTTAATTACTTAACTAGTTTTATATGGCCTAATTTAAATAAATAGACTAAGAATCGACTTTATAAATTAAAAACCGTCTATAACTATATTTTGGGTCTATATTTGACCTAGGTTGTCCAGATATCTATTTTATAATTATTTTCCCTAATTATTCTTTTAATTTCATATATCTATTAATCGGTTTAATTACAATTAAATATACTAAATCTTAATATTTATTAATTATAAATGGTCCATAAGGTCCTAGTTAGTCATATATTTATCCTAGTTTACTCCAATATTTATTTCATAATTATTTTCGTTATTTAGTTAATTATTTACTAAGTGTGTATAAATTGGCCCAATTACCATTAAATCAATTAAAAATAGCTAAAAATATTATTTTCCAATTCTGATTGGTCCGAATATGTATATTTATACTAGGTATTTAATTTATATTTTACCAGATTTTATTTATTTCATTTACTATTTTATTTTTAATTTTTATTGCAACTGGGCCGAACTGGGCCAAATTTTATTTTCTGGCCCAATCCTGAAAAAGGCCCAAAACCAGCAGCTGGGTCATCTTCCCCAATGCTTCGCCGGAAAACGGGAAAAACAGGGGGGGGGGGAGAACTTACTCCGTTTGGACGAGAGAACGGCCGAAAATGGTGGTAGCAGGGCGGCGAGGGTCAGTGGTGGTCCGGCGGCGGCGGCAGCTCCTCCCTTTTCTCCGTTTTCCGTCGAAATGTTTCTTCTCCGGCGAAACTCCGGCGAGGCTTTTCTCCCTCGTTTCACGACCGTTTTCGACGATTCTTTTTCCGTTGGATTCGTATTACGAAGGGGAAGATTTGAGAAGTATTTTCAAGGCTTGTTTCTGGCTAAAACGCTGGGTCGTAAAATAAAATATATATATATATATATATACGTATATATGTATATATGCCGCAGGGATTTTCGTCGGGATGAATAAAGTCACAGGTTCTAGGCTATTATTTATAGGGAAAGATGAGGGTTCCGGGCTGTTTTAGAGTTTGAGTTAAATTTGAACAGCTTCGTTCTTATCTCCGCTCTGTAGGTTGGGAATAGAGTTGGAGTTCAACTCGTTTCTTCCGTTCTTCTTGTACGTAGAGTTATAATATTATACTAATACTTACTATTATTATCTAGGAGTATGTGTATATATTACCTATTAGGAGCATACGTAGTATATATTGATTAATATATAGATAGTATTACTTAGGTTTGTTTACGTGTACATATATATGTATATTACACTCATTTTGTACTTTGTATATTATACCACTTAAAATAGTTATATAAAAAAAAAATTAATTTTATACTAAAATGTTACTTCTTTTATCGGACCATTTTTATCTGACTAAAAATGTCACAAATGCTAAATTTTTGTCTGGTTCACTTGGTTTAATAAAATGATGTTCTTCTTACTGAAATATTTTTATCTGTCTAAGGCATCATAATTTTTAAAATTTTTATCTGATTAGAATGTTACAACTGTTGAATTTTTGTCTGACTCAATTATTTATAAAAATGTTATTTTCGTAATATTTTATCTGACTAATAAAAATTATTTTTATTTTTATTTAAATTTTTGGAGTGTCACATTCTACCCTCCTTAAAAGATGTTTCGTTTCGAAACATAAACTAAAATAACCAAATTCTTAAGTATTACATTCTATTTTTATTTTTATTTAAATTTTTTGGAGTGTCACATTCTACCCTCCTTAAAAGATGTTTCGTCCCGAAACATAAACTAAAATAACCAAATTCTTAAGTATTACATTCTATTTTTATTTTTATTTAAATTTTTTGGAGTGTCACATTCTACCCTCCTTAAAAGATGTTTCGTCCCGAAACATAAACTAAAGTTAAATGACAAAATTCTAAAGTATCAGATTCTATTCGTCTTAAACAGAGGTTACGCGCTCGTAACTAAAACTATTACTTTAATAAAATTACTCAGGGTAGCATTTGCGCATATCATCCTCCGTCTCCAAGTGGCGCTCTCAGCCAAGTGGTTAGACCACAACACTTTCACCATTTTGACCACTTAACTTCTTTTCTCACAAGTCTCTTAAATACTAAGGTATTCAAAAAGTCCCTACACTATTTGAACCGCAAAGTTCTTCACTAGGTCCATACTAAGCTCTAACACATATAAACATTCAAAGATGTCATCAAAATTCATATATTTCACACGAGCAAGCAACTACATAAATCTCACTACTCAATCATATAAATCAATAACTTGAAAATCTCACATTATATCCTCACCGCGTTCCTAACATGTCTTTTTCCTAGTATGTTAATTCTCCTAATTTTACAAAAACATTTAGAAAATTCCCGCATCGAAACTATAGTTTTCGTCAAAGATTTCGAACAACGAAGTTTCAGCACAAGGAGAAATTCCCAGTTAGTTGGACGAGCGCAAGGCTCAATTATGCACCAACCAGCTTAGACTGTTATCGTCTTTGTGACAGAATTTCTCCCTACGACCTATTACTCGTGTTCTAGTCCCTTCGGAAAACTTAAGGCTCTGATACCAATTTGTAACAACCCTAAATTTCCCGCCCAAAACATTGATATATTTAAAAGAAATACTTTATTCATTCATCAAAGAGTTGAAGAAATACAGCGGAAGTCTAAAAGGGAAATGAGTGTTACCGCCACATTCGGTCATCTCTTAACCGAATGCACAGGCAACTCAAAGTAAAACAATAAAAACTAATGTAATAATAAGTAAATGTTAATTTCATGACTAGATTTAACTAAGGCATCTTCTAATTCGCACTCAAGCTCGAGCAATCCGTCAATCCACATAGGTATCCAACTCATCACCTGATAAAATTTAAGGGAGAAGAGAGAGACAAGAAAAATAACAAAAATTAGCTTTAGAGCTAAGTAAGTACTACCCAACCCCGTAAAATAATCATGTTTGACTAAAATAGATTTTTATATAATAATATATAAAAATACTCACACCCTCGAAATTCTTTTCACTTTGATTTTTCTCAAGACTACTTCTTTACAAAAATCCTCAACTTCTCTATAAAACTTCATAATAGCTCTTCTCTTTGATTTCCTCAAAAATCACTTCTTCTCTAACTTCCTAGTAATTTAGAAGGGCAGTGCTCAACCTTTCGGTAGAGCCCGGTGGACCGTGGTTACGGACGGCCACCCCGAACAAGTGCCGGTACCACAACTGCTCTGTTGGAAACGAAACGACTACCTTAAGTGTGCACACCCCCTAAAAGGGATTCCAAGCCCTCCGAGTAGTAAGTCATCCCGAGTGGTCGGAACCCAACCACCCCAATTCTAAAATTCTTGAATGATTAGGGACTACTACTATAACTTCTTCTTAAAAGGGATCATAGATCCAAATCTTACTTAAAAGGGATCATAGATCCAAATCTTGCTTAAAAGGGATCATAGATCCAAACTGTACTTCTTAGTAGTAGTAGCTCTAATCACCCTCCACATTTATCCGGATGTGGAAAAACCGACACCTCGGATTACTCCCGAGATGCTATCTTCTTATGAAAATGTAAATTTTATCTTCGCTTAATAATACTTCAAAAATACTTCTTAATTTCTCTGAAAAGTCTCGAAGGTATTTAAAAATATTTAATACCCCAAAAGTACTTGATTTATACTTCTTAACTACCATATATATAATATCTCCTCAAAATCACATACACAAAATTCACAATTCACACTTAATCACATAATGCATAATAAGCATATAATACGAGGAAACAATTTTGGATTGGCAGAGAAACTTACCTTAAGTCCTGTTGCTCCTAGTTATCCTCTTCTAATCCGGTCTCTAGATAATCACCTTTTTAATTAAATATGATAAAATTAGTCACTTATTCTATTTGTAATTACTTTACCCGATTTTCTCCTTTTATTTTTATTATTTGAATTTATTAACTTAATTTATTAGTTATCCGAATTTATTTGATTACTCGCGTTCTATTAATAAAATTACCTTATTAATTTCATCCATTAATTTTAAATATTTGAAATAAAATATCCGAATATAATTGACTACAACATCCAATTTTTTATTCAATAATCACTATTAATATTAATATTTCCTTATTTAATTACTTAACTAGTTTTATATGGCCTAATTTAAATAAATAGACTAAGAATCGACTTTATAAATTAAAAACCGTCTATAACTATATTTTGGGTCTATATTTGACCTAGGTTGTCCA
Organism: Cuscuta europaea; assembly: GCA_945859875.1. Taxonomy (NCBI): domain Eukaryota; kingdom Viridiplantae; phylum Streptophyta; class Magnoliopsida; order Solanales; family Convolvulaceae; genus Cuscuta; species Cuscuta europaea. The sequence goes on along the minus strand of CAMAPE010000048.1, from coordinate 5,121,321 downwards.
GATATCTATTTTATAATTATTTTCCCTAATTATTCCTTTAATTTCATATATCTATTAATCGGTTCAATTACAATTAAATATACTAAATCTTAATATTTATTAATTATAAATGGTCCATAAGGTCCTAGTTAGTCATATATTTATCCTAGTTTACTCCAATATTTATTTCATAATTATTTTCGTTATTTAGTTAATTATTTACTAAGTGTGTATAAATTGGCCCAATTACCATTAAATCAATTAAAAATAGCTAAAAATATTATTTTCCAATTCTGATTGGTCCGAATATGTATATTTATACTAGGTATTTAATTTATATTTTTCCAGAATTTATTTATTTCATTTACTATTTTATTTTTAATTTGTATTGCAACTGGGCCGAACTGGGCCAAATTTTATTTTCTGGCCCAATCCTGAAAAAGGCCCAAAACCAGCAGCTGGGTCATCTTCCCCAATGCTTCGCCGGAAAACGGGAAAAACAGGGGGGGGGGGGGGGGGGAGAACTTACTCCGTTTGGACGAGAGAACGGCCGAAAATGGTGGTAGCAGGGCGGCGAGGGTCAGTGGTGGTCCGGCGGCGGCGGCAGCTCCTCCCTTTTCTCCGTTTTCCGTCGAAATGTTTCTTCTCCGGCGAAACTCCGGCGAGGCTTTTCTCCCTCGTTTCACGACCGTTTTCGACGATTCTTTTTCCGTTGGATTCGTATTACGAAGGGGAAGATTTGAGAAGTATTTTCAAGGCTTGTTTCTGGCTAAAACGCTGGGTCGTAAAATAAAATATATATATATATATATATATATATATATATATATATATATATATATATATACGTATATATGTATATATGCCGCAGGGATTTTCGTCGGGATGAATAAAGTCACAGGTTCTAGGCTATTATTTATAGGGAAAGATGAGGGTTCCGGGCTGTTTTAGAGTTTGAGTTAAATTTGAACAGCTTCGTTCTTATCTCCGCTCTGTAGGTTGGGAATAGAGTTGGAGTTCAACTCGTTTCTTCCGTTCTTCTTGTATATATTACCTATTAGGAGCATACGTAGTATATATTGATTAATATATAGATAGTATTACTTAGGTTTGTTTACGTGTACATATATATGTATATTACACTCATTTTGTACTTTGTATATTATACCACTTAAAATAGTTATATAAAAAAAAAATTAATTTTATACTAAAATGTTACTTCTTTTATCGGACCATTTTTATCTGACTAAAAATGTCACAAATGCTAAATTTTTGTCTGGTTCACTTGGTTTAATAAAATGCTGTTCTTCTTACTGAAATATTTTTATCTGTCTAAAGCATCATAATTTTTAAAATTTTTATCTGATTAGAATGTTACAACTGTTGAATTTTTGTCTGACTCAATTATTTATAAAAATGTTATTTTCGTAATATTTTATCTGACTAATAAAAATTATTTTTATTTTTATTTAAATTTTTGGAGTGTCACATGAGATCCTTGCTATCTCTCATGGCGGTGACCTTCATCTTCCATGGTGAAGGTAGACCTCTGAGAACCTTCAAGTTGATCTCCTTGGGAGTAAGTTCCTTCCCAAGTTCTGATATCTCAGCAGTGAGGGTGAGCAAGCGTGCATACATCTCAGTTATGCCTTCTTTGGGCAGAAGCTTGGAATCTTCAAACTTCTTCATGGCAATAGTGAGTTTGTTATCCTTTTCTTGCTCATCTCCAGCTCCTATCAGGGTAAGAGTATCCCAGATTTCCTTGGCAGATTTGCACTTCTTGATCCTTGTGAAGTACTTGTCATCAATGGCCTTGTAGAGGATATCCTTGGCAATGTTGTCAAGGTTGTACTTCCTCCTCTCTTCATTGGACCATTCATGGCGTAGCTTGGTGATCATCTGGGGTTGACCACTACCAGTGATGTATTCAGGGTTGACCTTGGTGAACTCTGTGAAAGGTCCTGCATCAAGAACTTCCCACATTTCGTCATGGAGTGCGCAGAGGTGAGCTTTCATGCGGATCCTCCAGTCATCAAACTTTGTTACTGAGAACATAAGATTCTTTGAAAGAGTGTTATCCATAATATGAGATTAAAGAGGCTAAAACAAGTGGATCTCTTGTTTAGTAAGTAACCTTAAAGATTACAAGAACAAGGAGGCTCTGATACCACTTGTTGGTCCCGTTTGTAATGGAAACAGTCTAGAGGGGGGGGGGGGGGGTGAATAGACTGTTTTAGGAATTTAAACTTTTCTCCAAGTCAAGTCTGACTTCACAGAGATGGTCCAAATCTGGTGACAGAGATGGTCAAGTTCTGATGGCAGAACTAGACCAGGCAGCGGATAGGTTTCTGTCCGGGTAGCCTCTAGAAGAAAGTTAAGGCAAAGTGCCTTTCTGATAACTCTGAAGGAAGATCTGCTGGACACAGATTCCAACCTTAAGAGTTAGACAGTAGAATCTTAAGTGCAGAAATTAAAAGCTTAAAGTAAATGACACCGGGGTTTTTATAGTGGTTCAAGGAACAACTTGTTCCTCTAGTCCACTGTTCCACTAAGCTTGCAAAAACACCAGTTTACAACGCCTTAGTCCCTAGAGCTTAAGAAGCACTCCTCGTCTTCTTCAAGTCTAGTTGCCACCCGGGATGCAATCCTGCTTCCTGATGGCTGGTCTCGTTTCACTGAGTCTCTTGAAGTATCCCCACTTCACTTACTCCAGCTAGTTTGAGACGTCCCTTCTTTTTCAAGAAGTCTTTGATATAAAATCAGTTTTCTCCAACGTTGCTTCTTCACAAAGGATAGGTATATGAAGCTTTCGAAGTGTTGAAGAACTGAGTAACTTTTGCAGTTTGCTAGTTGGATAAAGGATAGGAAAGTATATCTTCCAACTGGAACCTTTTCTTGTCTGAGAATGAAGTTTGAATCTCAAGAAGGTTGTTTACGCAAATCTATCTTAGCAAAGTTGTTACTCTTAGTTCTTCAGAGTGTATCTTTTATACTGGGAGCAGTCTTCCCGTTGGAGTGTAGAAGACAGCTTCATTAAATGCGTGTACTGTTGACTTGACCGTTTGGTCCTCCGACTTGCTATTTTGGGGGCGTAAAGATACTCGCATGGTCAATCATCAGCTTTAAATATCTCTTCGTACGTACAACATTAAATGTGCATTTAATGCGTGTACAGTGCCATGCTTCCGTTGAAAGGTTCGTAACCGTTAGGGGATTTCCCGTTAGTTTAACGACCGTTGGAAGGGCTTCCGGAATCTGGTGGCTTTAGCAGAGTCTGAAGAGGTTCTCTGGTCCAATCTCTGAAGTCCGTCTCTGTTGCCAACTCTAGTATCTTCCTGATAACCAGTTTCTGATGGCTTCTCTGGTGAGCAACTCTGGGAGCAACTCTGGTAGAGGCAAGATGGAACTCTGGCAGACAGACTAAGCTAAAACTTACAAAAGAAATTCTAATACACAATTTCTAATGGGGTACTTTCAAATTCTAATAAACCTAGCATCATCAAAATCTAAATACATTTATTCCTTACAGAAGACTTTAGCAGAGGAAGCCCCTTGACAAGTTTCTTGGAGGACAAAGTTGAAAGATGTTTGAAGTTCAGATGGGAGAGACGTCTGTGCCATAGGTTGTTCTGTTCAGTTGAAGCTTTGGACAGCAGACAGATGGAAGTGGTGGATTGGACGCTTTTCAGATCAATAGTGTACAGATTTGATGTTCTGTAACACATTAATAATGTATTCCCTGTGCTGTCAAGAACACAACATTGTTTTGCAAAGAACCTCACTTCCATCCCGTTGTCACATAATTGTCCAACGCTCAGTAAGTTGTGTTTGAGCCCTTTGACAAATGAAACATCTTTTATTGTGACACTGGCACAGACGACGTCCCCATACCCAAGGATAGGAGATGAGGCGTCATTCCCGAATCTGACATTGCCTCCGTAGCAGTTGGTGTAGTTGCTCAAAAGGTGCTTTATTCTGGTCATGTGGGTTGAGCATCCTGAGTCTAAGTGCCACACATGACCGTCCTGCAAAACAATCAAACAGGTTTAGGTACTCAACTTGGAGTGGGTCCTTCCTTATTATCAAGAAACACCTTTTTAAATCTTGCTTTGAGCTGTGATCCAAGGTCAGCAGCTCTTTCAACAAAAGATCTATCTTTTGTGGGCTTTCCAATAGCCAGATCTGCTTTTACAGTGTGTCTGGTTTTTGGAGTCCACCTAACAGTTTCCATTTTGGTGGGTCTGATGTTGTGAACCCACCTTTCCATTTTAGTTCTGGTGGGTCTAAATTTGGGGACCCGCCTTTCAGTTTCAGTTTTGATGGGTCTTCGATTGGGGACCCATCTTTCAGTTTTAGTTTGGATGGGTCTTTGTTTGGGGACCCATCTTTCTGTTTCAGTCTTGGTAGGTCTCACCTTGGGGACCCACCTATCAGTTTTAGGTTTAGGAGGAGAGTAGACATGTGCTTTGTGATTGAACGGTTCTTTCTTAAGTTTGGTTTTGAAGATCTCCTCATTAGAAAGCCGATTAAGAGGTTTCCTAGAATGAACTCTAAGGGCATATTTCATATCAGGAATACAAAACGTTCCCTTAGAAGTTCCTTTCTTGGTTTCTTTTTCAGGTTTGAGCTTTCTGGAAGGCTTTGATTTAACAACATTCACATCACATTCATAATTATGGGGATCTGGAACAGAATAACCATAAGCAACACTTGTATTATAAATAGAACGTTGTCTAGAAGATGTCTGAGAAATATTCAGCTTGGGACTCAAGACTGAACTACTAGAAGTTTGTTTTGTAGAGACAGAATTACAATTAACTTTGGAGTAAAAAATAGAACTAGATCTAGGACTGGCATTATTCTCAAAAACTTTCTTTTTGCCATCTGCGATTTCCTTCCTCTTTTTCCTCCACTCATTCTTCTCTTCTCCTTCCTTATTCACTTCATTCCCTGTAAACAAAGGAGAAGAGAGATGAGTGGACGAACCTTTAAAAGCATTGTGTTTCTCATGTGAGGTGTGTGAGCTGTCAGGCTTAGTCGTAGAAGGGTCTGTTTTAGCATGAAACTGCTCACTCAAATCATTAAATTTTTGAAGAAGTTCCTGCCAGTTGCACTCAAAACCTTTCTTTTCAGTTTCAAATCTCTCTCTCTCGTTATCAAGAGTTTTCTGTAGGTTTTTGAGCTTTTGAGCCATGGGAAATATACACGGTTCCTCACCGGTTTTAGCAATACCTACTCTTGGGGGAGGGTCTAGAGGATGTCCTATGTGAGGAATATCTTTAGCATAAGGGTCAAGGCATTCACTAAAGCAGGAAGTAAGTTTTTCTTCTGAAAGTTGTTTTTCATTTACAGAGGGATAATCACAAGAAATCGCAGATTTTGGATTCTTTCTCTTTTCTTCTTCTGCTTTAGCATTGTCTTCATCACTTCGAAAATACATTTTCTCGCCAAACCCTAGTCCCATGTAATCTTTGTTATAGATTTGAAGACAGTTAACTTTCTTTAGATTACGTGGGTTGGTTATTCCCAGTCCTGTTTTAGCATTGTAAAATCGGTCATCCTTTTGTTTGCTGTTAAGCAGAAAAACAGTTTGTTCAGATTGACCTCTTCTAGCAGCTAGATCCTCTAGTTCTTTTACTTTATTTAAAAGCGTTCTTCTCTTGTTATGCAAAAAATCGCATTCAGCCTTTGCTGTGCTTTTTTCCCGTTCACCATCCTCAAATTTCCTAGTTAATTCAGCTATCTTAAGTTCAAAGCTTTCAAACTCTGAGGACACCTTTTTGACCTGATCTTTTGCAATTTCAAGTTGAATACTTAAGGAAGATTTTTGGTCTAGATTCTGTTTCAGTACCCTGTGATTATTGTCTAGTCTCTCCTTTAGTTCTTTGATTAGATTGTCCTTCTCAAGTAAGGACTGCATTTGATTATTTAAAGGAGTATGTGAGATACTTACAGAGCTTGTTGAGCACTCGCTTTCGGGGATCGCAGCATCACCCTTTCTTTCATCTTCCTCCACGCGTGCCATAAGAGCATAGTTGTCTTCCTCCTCTTCCTCCTCAGAAGAATCTTCTGCCCAGTTCTCATTCTCAGCAATCATGGCAGAGGTTTCTTCTTCTTTCTGCACCATCAGCATTTTCTGCTTATTCCACAGCATCTTCTGCTTGTAGAAGTTATCATCTTTCTTCTTTGGGAGGCGGCAGTCTTTGATAACATGTCCAGGCTTACCGCAATTGTAGCATTTGGGAGCTTCTTCTGCTGATGATGTCTTCCTAGAAGATCCTTGATCATGGTTCTTCTGCTTGTAGTTTGAAGAGGAAGTTCTCAGCTTGTTGGAGGAGGTGTTCTTCTTAGCAAATCTTTTGGCAAGCAGTGCCATCTTCTTCTGTAAGTCTACTAGCTCAGCCTCTAGATCAGATTTGTCATCATCACTATCATCATCATCTGATTCAACCACCACCTTCTTCTTTTTCTTCTTTAGTGAAGTGGTTGTTCTTTTTGGCTGAGCCTCCATTACAAGGGCTAAGGGGTTTGTGGTGTGATGATCCTCAGCACAGGCAACCTCGTTGACGAATTGCTTCAGATGTTCATAGAGTGTGCAGAGGTCAATTTCGTCCAAATCTATCCGAGATCTGACATCCTTCACTGTTTTTTCCCATGCAGGATGCAGGCTAGATAAAAATCTAATATTCAGTTCCAGATTGGACCTGAATACTTTGATTTTTCTGAGTTCATTTACCAGTTGAAAAAGTCTGTTGTAAGTCTCATTCAATGGTTCTCCTGGACCTGCTTTGAAGGAGTCATAAGCGATAAGAATCGTAGTCTTCTTGGTTTTGAGGCTGATGCTTGTGCCTTGTAGCAGCTTCTCTATTTCATCCCACATTTCCTTAGCTGTCTGCATGCTGTCTATGAGAACATAAACTTCATTTGGTATTGCTTGAAGAAGGTATGTTTTGGCCATAAGGTCACCACGAAGTCTGAGCTTGTCAGCTTCTGTGTATTCAGATGGCACTTTCCTCCTTATTTCTGGAAAAATAGGAGGATTATTTTCTGGATCTCCACCAACTGAAATCAAGAGTTCAGCTGGTCCTTCAAGCAATGATTCAAGCATTGCAGCGGAGTTCTCTTTGTGCTCGAGGAAATTAAGAAATCTGTTCCTCCACATATTATATTCTCCCTTCCTGAGGCTAGGAGGGGTACTGCTGTTCCCTTGTGCATTGTATTCTGAAGCCATTGTTGTACTAAACTGACCGTTCGAGAAAATTGATCAAAAGATTTTCAGAGGCAGAAAGTCGAAAAATCAGATGTCGAGATCTGAATGTCGAAATCTCAGATTTCGATAAAGGAGGCCCGGTATCGAGATTTGAGCTCGAAATTAAGGATCTCGAGATTAGGGATCTCGAGATTTCAAATTTCGAGATGCTGATCTCGAGATTTGAAATGTCGAGAAGTTAATCACTCGAAATCTTAATTCTGAGAAGTCAAATGTCGAGACCAGATGTCGAATCCTTAACTCGAAATCAAGATCTCGAAATCCTAGATGTCGAAATCCTCAATGTCGAAATCCTGCAACCTGTAAAAATCAGATAAACAAAATCTGAAGGTAGTTTCCTTTAGAGTAGAATGTCGAGATCCTCGGGTGAAGTTTTCTGCTCGAAAAACGTAGCAGAACCTGTGAAGAAGCAAGATGTCGACAACCCCTACTCGAGATATCTCGAAATCTGAATATGCGTAAAACACAATCTGAAGTATACCCCTTGATCGCTTTGAAAAGGCGATTCTAAAGTTGTAACTTTTACAATTTTTGAACAAGAAACAAAACTACAGAGCAAAAAATCGACAGTAAGAACAACGTTAACAAAAACACAGTATTCTGCAGGAGTTCTTCTGATCGGTTCTCGATCGGCTCTGATACCAATTGTTAGTCCCTGTTTCTGTAACAGCAATGAATAACGATCTAACAACGAAGATTAAACTTAAGGATGAACACAGAATGAATCAACGTAAAACCTTCTTTGATAAACCGTGAACTCGTACAACAGAAAGATATGCGCGTAAGAATATGAATAATAAGTACGACGTTAACCTATTCCTAAACCTCGACTCCCTTTTTATAGGCGAGGTTTAGGTTAGGCGTACCAGGCTTTTAGCCTGTTTATATGGGCCTAACACTTGGCCTGATTTCTATCTAATTCATGCACTAATTAAATACAAGGATTAAATATAAAGCTAATCTATGACCAACTTGATTCACAATTAAATATCTCCAACAAGACGTGAGGTTGATTGAAGTTTCTGCAATTTTCTGGAGCTTGAAATGGTTTGGACCTTGAAAAAAATAGTCTTAACCTTGAGATTTTTTTTTATTAAATAATTAATTAATTGATTAATTAATAATTTTTTTTAATCTCAAGGTTGACTCTTGGAAGCTTTGATTGTAAGGTTGACCTTTGGTGTTGAAGATTTGAGCTCAAAAGTTGAAATGGCCTCAAAAAATAGCTCTTGAAGTTGGAGTTTTTTTTTTTAAAAAAATGTACTTATCCAAGTGTGGGGAGAAAAGGAATCTTTTAAGCAATCCCACACCTAAACTCCTTGGAAACTTTTGAGCCTATATATATGAACCACTCCTTTCTTAGTATTAAAAGGTGAAGGAGAATTTTGAGCCTATATATATGAACCACTCCTTTCTTAGTATTAAAAGGTGAAGGAGAATTTTGAAACCAGCGTAGAAGTTTACGTTTGAGAGTTTATCTCTCTGGTGATTTTCACGCCATTCGTAAACCTCCTTCTTCTTCACGCGATTTTGCTTTCTTTCCTCCATTTTCTCCTCCTTTGATCTTGGATGTTAGTTAATATACACTTCTACTCTCTTAGGGGTGTATAATCTTTAACTTTTGAGCTCTGGTTTGGGATTTTTGGGGGTGTTCTTCAACTTGCACTGTCGCGGTTACTATTCACGATTTCAAGTCAACGCTCGTTTCTCCTACTTCCGGTGCTCAAATCTTGTTTTTGAGCTTGGATTCTGGTTCTCCTTAGCTTGGAGATTAACTTTCTCCACTTTTTTTCATCATCAAGCAAGGTTTGTTTTCGTCCGTACTTCCTCCAACGGCTGGGAATAGTGATTTCTTCCGCCATTGGTACGGAACTCGAGCTTTCTCCCGAATTTGTAGGGGTGACTTCCCATTGGCTTCCCCTACCGTTTTCTCACCATGCAAAAAGGAAAGACCAAGATAAAAGCTACACCAAAAAAAGGTACCAAATCTTCATCAAGGCTCAAAGCTTTGGCCGATACTATGGAGCCACTTTCTACTCCGAATAAAGCTCAAGAACAATCCATGACATCTCCTAATGGTGGGGGGGTTATCCTTGAGGCACCTTCTGCCTCCTTGGCCAGTTTGGAGGACAATCCCGAGAGATCTAATGGGGAATCCCATGAGGTAAGTTCCTCCCCTTCTCTTGATGTCCCCCCCCCCCCTCTTATTGTGAGTAATATTGTGAGTATTGAGGAGGTTGTTGTACCTACTCTTGTTGAAAGTAATGGTGGTTCCAACCCCATTAATGCCCAATCCGTGGGTGTCTCACCTATCATGGAGGTGGTTGAGGAACCACAAACCATAATAAATGATGTTTCTATGACCTCTAAGGCTACTGTTTTGGTGGATGATTGTTCCCCCCCTTTGGTTAAAGTCGCGGCTTTGCTTCCTTTGGTGGAAAAGGGTGACCTTGCCCCTACATCCTATGCCGCGGCATTGGGGGTCAATAAAGGCAAAGCCGTGGTTGATGGGGATACCACTAAGGCCCTCCCTTGGACCTCTCTCTTTAAAGATAATAGAAAACCCGAGAAGGGGATGAAACTCAAGTTTATTGAGCCGGTGGGTGATTTTTTTGATCTTTCTAATAGAAATATGGCTTCTATGATTGAAATATGGGGCTTTTGCCTCGTTGCTTACTTTGATGGGAGATTTCCCGGCTTTAAGGCTATTCATGATATGATGAACAAATGGAATGTGCCTTGTCAAGCTAGATCCCATGACAAAGGATGGGTGATATTTAAATTCCATAATGATGAGGATAGAACTAAAGTCCTATCGGGTGGACCTCACACTATCCTTGGGAAATCCTTCCCTTTGAAACTTCTCTCGGAAGACTTCTCTATGGATAGTGGGGAGTTCCTTAAACTCCCTATTTGGGTGCAATTCCCACACTTGCCTATGAGGCTTTGGGAGGAGGACATCATAAGCGAAATTGCATCTCGTGTGGGTGTTTCCTTGGCCACGGATAGGGTTACACAAGAAAAAGTGAGATCCCACTTTGCTCGGGTCTTAATAGAGATTGATGCCTCTAAACCCCCTCCCCTTGAGCTGAAAATCAAACTGCCAAATGGGAAATTTTACACCCAATTTGTGAAATATGAGACTTATCCTAACTACTGTTTTCATTGCAAATGTTTCGGCCATCATGCCTTCACTTGCAAGGTTTTGGCTGAGATTGAAAAGAAAGATAGAGAACTTAAAAAGGCTGCCTTGAATGCCAATGCTGACTCCATTGAGGGTAACATCCTCACTTCCAACAACAAGGAAGGAAAGGAACATATCCCTTTGGAAACCGAGAGTTGTATGGTTCCCGAGGTGAAAAAGAAAGACCACCCCTTCCTTAGGGTGACTAGGCTAAGAAGAGGTCCTCACAAATATGTTGTGGAGGAAGAGGAAAGTGGAATTGACCCCCCTCCTCGTGAGGTGGATCCACATGTTGACAAAACTGCCCGCATCATTAAAACTTCCTTTGTTGACACTTTTATTGATGAAGTTGTGGTGGATATGGATGCCGTGGACCCCCACCATCCTATCATCAAACTTAAACATCAAAAGGAGATTGATGTACCTACTGTTAAGCTCAACCATAACCTTAAAATTGTGGAGGCTAATGCCCCCGGGATACAATTCACTAAGACTTGTTTGGAAAAGCTCCCCGGGATTAAGGCATGTGAAAAGGGTTACACCTTTTCTTCCAAGTTCCTTAAAGGGGTGCTTAGATACTATCTTAACCATCATTTTGAGAATGGTAATTTGCAAGGGAATGCTCTTAAGGTCAAAGACCTTAGAAAGTTCACCAATGAATCCTCCCGTATTGTCTATGATATCCGGGATGCCTACTTTGATGATGTGGTGGTCAAAGTTGACCTCCACCCTAATGAGAAACCTTGGATACATCTTATGCATATTGAAGATGTTAAAGAAGACTTTGTGAGACTTGATGATTATTTGGGAACCACCTCTAACCACTTGATGAAAGGCATCAACTTTACCAAAGGCTGTTTAAAATCCCTCCCCGGGATTCAGCCTACGGATGAGGGCTATGAGGTATCCTACATCTTTATGGAAAACTATTACTTTCTTTTCTTGGACAGGTATACACCTAAGGCTGCCTCTAAGCCTAAGCCGAAAGGTTTTGGTGTAAGGAATGATGGGGGAAGGAGATTCACCAAACGTTTTTAATGTTTGTGTCCTCTTGGAATATTAGAGGTCTTAATAAGACCTCAAAACAAAACTCTATTGCTTCCTTTATCCGTGAGAATAATGTTCATGTGTGCTGCCTTCTTGAAACCAAGATGTCTACTTCTAACTTTGATAAGTTGATGACTACTAGATGGCCAAATTGGCAATCTACTACCAACTTTGATAAGATTGAGGGAGGCAGAATTGCCCTCATTTGGAACCCCAACTTTGTGAGTCTTAACATTTTGGAGGTTGATGTCCAACACCTCCATTGTGAGATTAGGTGCAAGGTTACACAAAATACCTTTTTTGTGACTTTCGTCTATGCTCTCTATACGGTGGTGGAAAGGAGGAACCTTTGGGAGCATATTGCTAATCTTGAACCTAATATCAACCTTCCATGGATTGTTATGGGGGATTTTAACTGTGTGGGCATCCCTAGTGAAAGGGTTGGCCCTACCCCCCCTTCGGCTTATTACATTCAACATCTCAATGATTTCAAGGTTCAAGCTAACCTTTTTGACTCTCCCTCCTCTGGGGAGTTTCTCACTTGGAATAGGGGCTCCCTTTGGGCCAAACTTGATAGGGTTCTTATGAACTCCTGCTGGTCCACCTCTAATATTACTTGTAAAGCTCACTTCTTTGAAATGGAAGTGGAGTTTGACCATTGTGCAATCCTTGTTACTATTGGCAATAACTCTCTTGTTGGTTCTAGGCCATTTAAATTCTTCAATATGTGGCTTAGACACGAGGCTTTCACTAACATTTTAATCACCCATTGGTTCCAAGAGATGTATGGTACACCTCAATTTAGACTGGCCCGCAAGCTTAAGAGGCTTAAAAAGCCTCTTAAGGAGCTCAATTTCAATGCCTTTGGCCACATTTTGGTTAAAGCCAAGGAGGCTAAAAAGGAATATAAAAGGTCCATGCTCTCCAACTCCTCACTCCTCTTGATGAGACTATCAAGCTTGAGGTTGTCTCGGCAAAAAATATTGCTTTGAATCTTAAGAGGGCTGAGCAAGATTTCTTCAGACAAAAGGCTAAGGCTAACCACTTGATTCTTAGTGACCGTGGCACTAAATACTTCCACTCTATTGTTAAAAAGAATGTGGCTAGAAACTCCATTACATCTATTAAGTTAGATAATGGTGATTCCACCACCTCTTTGAACCACGTGGCTTCTGAGTTGGTCAATTTCTATACCAACCTCTTTGGTACCTCCCAGCCTAATTTGGATATTGATCCTGATATTATCCTCTCTGACACTTTCTTGGATACTTCTAAGGTTGATGGGCTGCTTGCCCCCATCTCTAATGATGAAATTAAGAATGCCATGTTTGATATTGGGGATAATATGTCCCCTGGACCTGATGGCTATACTTCTGCTTTCTTTAAGCAAAACTGGAATGTTGTTGGGCATGATGCCACTCTTGCTGTGAGAGGTTTCTTTAACTCTGGAAAGCTCCTTAAGCAGTTTAACCATACGGTTATTGCTCTCATTCCTAAAACTTCTCATGAAACTACTGCTGCTGACTTTAGGCCCATTACGTGCACTAATGTCATTTATAAAACCATTACTAAGATCATTGCTGCCCGTATGATCCCTTGCCTTCCTGATCTTATTGATCCCTCTCAAGGGGCTTTTGTTGATGGGAGACTTATGCTTGATAATGTCTTCTTGGCTCAAGATCTTATTAAAGGATACTCTAGAAAGCATATGTCTCCTAGATCTATGATTAAGGTGGATCTTAGGAAGGCTTATGACACCATTTCTTGGGATTTTTTGGAAAAAGTTCTTACTGTGATTGGCTTCCCTAATAGATTTGTCAATTGGATTATGGAATGTGTCTCCACACCTTCCTTTTCCATTTCGGTTAATGGTATTCTCCATGGCAATTTCATGGGAAAAAGGGGGCTTCGGCAAGGAGACCCCATGTCTCCTCTTTTGTTTGTTATTTGCCTTGAGTACTTCTCTAGGCTACTCCATTGCAGAACTAAGGCTACGGCCTTCAAATTCTATCCTAAATGTGCTAAACTTAATATCTCTCATGTGGCTTACGCTGATGATCTTATGCTCTTTTCTAGAGGGGACTTCCCCTCTATTAAAGTCCTTATTGACGCCTTAGATGAGTTTGTTAATGTCTCTGGACTCAAAGTTAACTTTGAGAAATCTAACATCTTTCTTGGTGGTCTGGATGATTATGAACTCAATCATATCCTGAGTATGATTGATTTCAAAGAGGGTTCCTTCCCTGTGAGGTACTTGGGCATTCCCCTTGCACCCCTTAAGATTGATGTTGCCCAGTATGCTCCTCTCTTGGACTCTATTACTAACTACATCACTGCTTGGAATACTAAAACTCTTTCCTATGCTGGAAGAGTGGAACGAATTAAATCTGTTATCCAGGGGATCCATTCCTTTTGGCTACAAGCACTCCCGATTCCTAAGGCTGTACTTGATAGAATCACTTCTATCTGTCGTATATTCCTTTGGGGATGTAAGTACGCCCGTGTGGCGTGGGCTGACGTGTGCGTTCCTAAGGAGGAAGGTGGGCTTGGTATTCATGATACTCTTGTTTGGAATTCTGCCCTTCTTGCTAGAACCCTTTGGGACATCCACCTTAAAAAGGATAACCTTTGGGTGAGATGGATCCATGGGGTTTACCTTAATGGTAGAGGTGTTTGGGAGTTTGCACCTCACCCAAGAGACTCCCAACTTATCAAGAAGATTGCCTTGATTAGGGACCAAATTGTGGCTAAATTTCATAATACCCAAGCTGCCATTGGTTACCTTGAGACTATTTCTACTAATGGAAAGCTTTCCTCGGCCAAAGTGTATGACTTGCTTCGGATTAAGGGGGGTGCCCATAGTTGGATGTCTTTCATTTGGAAAAGCTATATCCCCCCCCAAATTCTCCTTCACGGTTTGGTTAGCTTTTCGAAACAGGTTAGCTACTTTCGACAATTTGCATAGGCTTGATGTTGTTAACATTTGCCCTCTTTGTAAGGGTGGTCCCGAATCGGTACCACACCTATTTTTTGCTTGTGTTTTTGCAGGTAATGTGTGGCAAAAGGTCAAGATGTGGCTGCAGCTTCCTAGGAGGATGGGCACCTTGCATAGCTCGTTGCATTGGATAAAAAAGGAGAGGAAGGGCTCGGGAATCAAGGCAAAGGCTGCCAAGATCGCGTTTTGCTACACCGTTTACTGGATTTGGAGAACCAGGAATGCTACTGCCTTTGATGGTCTGACTCCAAGTGAAGAAGCTGTTTTTGCTAGAATACAGTACATCACTTACAAGATTTTGTATAGTATCTACCCGTTTGAGCTTGTAAAGTTGTGAGCTTTTTTGTAACCTTCACTTCTGTTTTGGTGAAGGTTTTCTTGCTTGTTGTGCTGTATTTGGGCTGCCTTGTTTTGGCTGTTTTTTGTGATTCTCCCTCTCCTTATGAGGTGGGTTGTTGCGTTTTTGTAGGCAGGCTGTTTTGCCGTGTTCCAGGTTGTCCATGACTCCATGTTTGTGGACAGCTTGCATTTTTGTTTCCTGTTTGTTTGTACATTCTTGAACCCCTTTTTCTTGGGTGTTTCTTTCTTAATATACTTACAGTTCACCCAAAAAAAAGGTGAAGGAGAAGAGGGGAGCTCTCGTGCACATCAGATTTCGGCTTTCAATTCAAATTCGAAAATTCGCACCCCCCTGCGCGGACGACCTGCGGACACGAATGCTGCAAAATTCGACGGGGCTCAAAAGACAATTTTGCCCCTCGTTCCTTTATATAATTTTTTTTAAAGCCAAAGTGGAAATCTCGAAATCTTAAAATGTCAAAACCTTAAAATCTCGATGTAACACCCCCGTTTTTCCCACCCAAAACGTTGATATATTTTAAAGAAATACTTTATTTATTCATCAAAGAGTTAAAGAAATACAGCGGAAGTCTAAAATAGGGAAATGGGTGTTACCGCCACATCCGGTCATCTCTCAACCGGATGCACAGGCAACTAAAAACATAACAACTAATTTAATAAAAGTAATGTGTTTGAAAAGTAAATGTTTATTTCATGACTAGTATAACTAAGGCGACTTCTAACTCGCTCTCGGCCGTGCAAGCAATCATCACTCGACAACATCATCCTCACCTGCACAAATAAAGTGAGGAAACAAAACAAGGAAAAGAAAACAAAAATTAGCTTTAGAGCTAAGTAAGTACTACCCAACCCCGTAAAATAATCATGTTTGACAAAAATAGAATTTTTATATAATAATATATAAAAATACTCACACCATCAAAATTCTTTTCACTTTGATTTTTCTCAAGACTACTTCTTTAATGATTAGGAACTACTACTACCCTAACTTCTTCTTAAAAGGGATCATCGATCCAAATATCACTTTTAAACTCAAACTGTACTTCTTAGTAGTAGCAGACCTAATCACCCTCCACATTTATCCGGACGTGGAAAACCGACACCACGGATTTCTCCCGTGGTGCTCACCTCTTATGAAATCATTCTTTTATCTTGAATTAATATACTTCAAAATATTTCTCAACTTCTCAAACTGCTTTAAAAATATTTAGATAAAATATTTACCCCCAAAAGCACTTAGTTCCACGAATCATCTCAGAATCACATGCATAAAAATCATACTTCACACTTAAAATCACGTATCACATAATACATATATAATACGAGGAAACGATTTTTGGATTGGCAGAGAAACTTACCTTAAGTCCGATGCTCCTAATTCACGTCATCTACTTCAGTCTCTAAATGATCACCTTTTTAATTAAGATGATATAATTAGTCACTTACTCTTTAATAATTATTTTACTCGATTTTTACCCTTTATTTATAAAACTCAACCTCTTATGAATTAGTTGTTTCAATAATAATTAATCTCCATAATAGTTTACTCATTTTATTAATCATCTCATATTATTATATGGTTTTATATATATTTACACAAGTACGTACATTTCTAACATCCCACATTTATATATATATTTTTAACTAAAGTTTCAGTTTAGAAATGAAGTAGTCAATATGAGTAACCCAAATATTAACATTCTCATAGTCTATATTATCTTAATCATCCTTATTATACTTCCATTCCAATTATTATTTACTATTATTATTATTATTATTATTACTATTATTATTATTATTATTATTATTATTATTATTATTATTATTATTATTATTATTATTATTATTATGGTCTGATTTTGGTCCATCTCCTAAGACTATCACCCAACCCAAAAGTAATAAGATACGTGGTACATAATACATACCCTCTTGTGAAGTCAGTGGGTGAAGGATAACCGACGATGAGTCCCCAACGTACGACTGAAACAGCGGCGTGACTGCAAAGTTAGGTGGCAGAAACCTGGTCCGACGGTAGCGAACAGTCCGGCGTAAAGCTTCCCCGGCGACTCCCTTATTATCCCACGTCCACAGCATAGCAGGTCGCCGGTCAGTAGCGGTCCTACAATGAGGCTTTAAATTTCTTTTTCCGGCGTGGCAGCAGTCGGCGGCAGCAGTGAGGTCCGATCACTCAGTTCCATTGCAGACTCCGGCGGCTTCTCCTACTTCGGCATCGCAGTTTCAGAACTCCGGCTTCTCCTCTTCCTCCTGCCGTCCGGCGTGAACCAGTCCGGCGAGCATGGCTGCTCCGGCGGCCGTTCCTGCAAGCCATTTCTCCTCCGGCAACACGCAGTTTTCTTCTCCTTTCCTTACCTCTACGGACGCTCTTTTCTGGTGAATCCTATCCAACGATGAATGGCGACGACTCAACTCTCTCCCGGCGAGCGTCTTAACCTCCCCCGTTCTTCCTCTTTCTTTCTCTCTTTTTCTCACTTACTCTTTTTTTCTTCTTCTTGCGTGCGTGATATAGTATCTATAGTAATACAATATTCTATATTTCTAAGTATACATTCGCTGCAGTTTTTCTGTTCGCATAGGATGTTGCTTCCTAGGTTGCCCCAAGGTCTCAATATACACACGCACGAAGGCTTTAAGTTATACGTTAAAAACCTTTTGCATTTACTTCCAATTATTGAGCTTTCCTTTGTAACGCAGCATTCATATGGAAGTTAAAGAGGAGCATTGAAAACGTACGTTAGTATTTTAGGTATAAAATATAGCTAGTTAATGTCTCCTTTAATGCTAATTGATGAATTTTTCATATACTTTCTTAGGCATGCAGCTGAAGTAGTGATCTAGTCACAAATAAATACTTTCCATCTTTATTTTAAGCATGGCTAGGAGTATTTTAACTTGTGTTTATTGTTGAGGATTAGCCATTAGCTTTTGTAATGTTTTAGTCTATAATGGTGATAATGTACACCCAAATTAGCCCACATCTTATGAAATATCACTCCTTAAAACGTCACCCTTATTAAGTCAGCATTTTATCTCATCAATTAAAACGTCACTTCTAAAATTTCCGTCAAATGAGTAACTACACCTGTTACAGAAACGTCACTTTCATAATTATCATAAAATCGTTACTTCTATTATCGAAATATTTTTATCTAACTAAAACGTCGTAACTTTTGAAATTTTGACTGATTCGCTTGATTATTAAAATCTCATTTTTGTAATAATTTTATCCCACTAATAAAAATATTTTATTTTTATTTAAATTTTTGGAGTGTCACACTCGAGATCTTAAAATGTCGAAATCTCAAAATCTCGAGATCTTAAAATGTCGAAATATCACAATCTCGAGATCTTAAAATGTCGAAATATCAAAATCTTGAGATCTTAAAATGTCGAAATGTCGATTTTTCAAAAACTGAAAGTTGTATCCTGTAGTCCTGAATGATGAGATCCTCCTGTGAAAATTTCAGATCGAAATACTAAACACAGTCTCTAAAAAACTTGATCTCGAGATCTGAGTATCGAGATCTTCTAAACTGAAAAATTGTGAAAATCAAAAACTACGATATACTGCTTGATTGTTTTTCAAAGGCGATTCCAATGGTATAACTTTTACAACTTTTCGTTCACAAACAAGATAACAGGAGCAAATATCTATATCAAAGAAAAAGAGAAGAAAAGCAGAGCAGTTCTTCGTGAGATCATAAAATTCGCAGATAGATTCAACCTATTTCACGCCTCGGCTCTGATACCAAATGTTAGTCCCAATATCAATCAACAATCATACAAACAATATATCGAGTACAGAAGAAACGATGATCCGATTCAATACCAATAAAGATGTTGAAATACAGAATAGGGTATGAACGGCGTTTTTCTCCCTTCTCACTAAAAATGATATCTGCGTTGAGGCTTATGTGAGAGTTAGGGTTTGCTTAAGTTAGCATCCTTTTATACACTAAGATATGAGTGTCACAAATACTTAGCCTTATCTCTATGATTTAGCGTTTTCTGTGAAAATAGAGCACTTTTAGCGTAAATACAGTGTATTTTAGTAATTAGGAAATCATCCCTTGAAATTTTGAAACCAGCTCCTGAAGACATGTTTTAGAACTCGATAATATCTTTCCAGCGAGATATTAAACGCTTTCAACGGCTCAAAATAGAGCAAAATATGATCGCATCAAATTCTACACGAGTTCAGAGTGAAATCAGAAACATTTGTCAATATATGGTTAATCTGTAACTTTTAGTTAATGCATTGTAAATTAAGTTGGAACAATAGCTTTAGAGATCCGATCAATCTTTCCAACGAGATATAATACGCTCTAAACGGATAAGCACACAGCAAGATATGAGTGTCACAAATACTTAGCCTTATCTCTATGATTTAGCGTTTTCAGCGAAAATAGAGCACTTTTAGCGTAAATACAGTGTATTTTAGTAATTAGGCAATCATCCCTTGATATTTTGAAACCAGCGCCTGAAGACAAGTTTTAGAACTTGGTAAGGGTGTTTGGGAGAGTTTACACCTCACCCAAGAGACTCCCAACTTAGTAAGAAGATTGCCTTGATTAGAGACCAAATTGTGGCTAAATTTGATAATACCCAAGCTGCCATTGGTTACCTTGAGACTATTTCTACCAATGGTAAGCTTTCCTCGGCCAAAGTGTATGACTTGCTTCGGATTAATGGGGATGCTCATAGTTGGATGTCCTTCATTTGGAAAAGCTATATCCCCCCCAAATTCTCCTTCACAGTTTGGTTAGCTTTTCACAACAGGTTAGCTACTTTTGACAATTTGCATAGGCTGGATGTTGTTAACATTTGCCCTTTTTGTAAGGGTGGTCCCGAATCGGTACCACACCTATTTTTTGCGTGTGTTTTTGCAGGTAATGTTTGGCAAAAAGTCAAGATGTGGCTGCAGCTTCCTAGGAGGATGGGCACCTTGCATAGCTCGTTGAATTGGATCAAGAAAGAGAGGCAGGGCTCGGGAATCAAAGCAAAGGCTGCCAGGATCGCTTTTTGCTACGCCGTTTACTGGATATGGAGAACCCGGAACGCTACATGCTTTGATGGCTTCACTCCAAGAGAAGATGATGTTTTTGCTAGAATCCAATATATCACTTACAAGATTTTGTATAGTATTTACCCGTTTGAGCTTGTAAAGTTGTAAGCTTTTGCGTAACCTTCACTTCTGTTTTGGTGGAGGTTTTTGCTTGTTGTGCTGTTTGGGCTGGCTTGTTTGGCTGTTTTGTGCTTCTCCCTCTCCGTGTGGGGTGGGTAGTTGCGTTTTTTGGCAGGCTGTTTTGCTGGTTTTGGGTTGTCCATGACTCCATGTTGTGGACAACTTGCATTTTTGTCTCCTGTTTGTCTGTACATTCTTGAACCCCTTTTTTCTTGGGTGTTTCTTTCTTAATATACTTACAGTTCACCCAAAATAGAACATGGTATGATCTTTCCAACGAGATATTAAACGCTTTCAACGGCACAAAATAGAGCAAGATATGATCGCATCATATTCTACACGAGTTCGTAGTGAAATCAGAAACATTTGTGAATATATGGTTAATCTGTAACTTTTAATTAATGCATTGTAAATGAAGTTGGAACAATAGCTTTAGAGATCCGATATATCTTTCCAACGAGATATAATACGCTCCAAACGGATAAGCACACAGCAAGATATGAGTGTCACAAATACTTAGCCTTATCTCTATGATTTAGCGTTTTCAGCGAAAATAGAGCACTTTTAGCGTAAATACAGTGTATTTTAGTAATTAGGCAATCATCCCTTGATATTTTGAAACCAGCACCTGAAGACAAGTTTTAGAACTTGGTAAGATCTTTCTAATGAGATATTAAACGCTTTCAACGGCACAAAATAGAGCAAGATATGATCACATCAAATTCCACACGAGTTCGGAGTGAAATCAGAAACATTTGTGAATCTATGGTAAATCTGTAACTTTTAATTAATGCATTGTAAATAAAGTTGGAGCAATAGCTTTAGAGCTCCGATCTATCTTTCCAACGAGATATAATACGCTCCAAGCGGATAAACACACAGCAAGATATGAGTGTCACAAATACTTAGCCTTATCTCTATGATTTAGCGTTTTCAGCGAAAATAGATCACTTTTAGCGTAAATACAGTGTATTTTAGTAATTAGGCAATCATCCCTTGATATATTGAAACCAGCTGCTGAAGACATGTTTTATAACTCGATAATATCTTTCCAGCGAGATATTAAACGCTTTCAACGGCACAAAATAGAGCAAGATATGATCGCATCAAATTCTACACGAGTTCAGAGTGAAATCAGAAACATTTGTCAATATATGGTTAATCTGCAACTTTTAATTAATGCATTGTAAATTAAGTTGGAACAATAGCTTTAGAGATCCGATCAATCTTTCCAACGAGATATAATACGCTCCAAACGGATAAGCACACAGCAAGATATGAGTGTCACAAATACTTAGCCTTATCTCTATGATTTAGCGTTTTCAGCGAAAATAGAGCACTTTTAGCGTAAATACAGTGTATTTTAGTAATTAGGCAATCATCCCTTGATATTTTGAAACCAGCGCCTGAAGACAAGTTTTAGAACTCGGTAAGATGTTTCCAACGAGATATTAAACGCTTTCAACGGCACAAAATAGAGCAAGATATGATCGCATCAAATTCTACACGAGTTCGGAGTGAAATCAGAAACATTTGTGAATATATGGTTAATCTGTAACTTTTAATTAATGCATTGTAAATTAAGTTGGAACATTAGCTTTAGAGATCCGATCTATCTTTCCAACGAGATATAATATCCTCCAAACGGATAAACACACAGCAAGATATGAGTGTCACAAATACTCAGACTTATCTCTCTGATTTAGCGTTTTCAGCGAAAATAGAGCACTTTTAGCGTAAATACAGTGTATTTTAGTAATTAGGCAATCATCCCTTGATATTTTGAAACCAGCGCCTGAAGACAAGTTTTAGAACTCGGTAAGAGCTTTATAACGAGATATTAAACGCTTTCAACGGCGCAAAATAGAGCAAGATATGATCGCATCAAATTCTACACGAGTTCGGAGTGAAATCTGAAACATTTGTGAATATATGGTTAATCTGTAACTTTTAATTAATGCATCGTAAATTAAGTTGGAACATTAGCTTTAGAGCTCCGATCTATCTTTCCAACGAGATATAATACGCTCCAAATGGATAAACACACAGCAAGATGTGAGTGTCACAAATACATAGCTTTATCTCTATGATTTAGCGTTTTCATCGAAAATAGAATACTTTTAGCGTAAATACAGTGTATTTTAGTAGTTAGGAAATCATACCTTGATATTTTGAAACCAGCGCCTAAAGACAAGTGTTAGTACCAAATTTTGATAAGATTTTGATGATGCCACTATACTTAGCACGTGTACATTGTATCTCATTTTAGTCTAGTATTAATGTGACAAAATAAATGTACAATTTTTGAGACTAATGAAATATTACCGAAAAGTAAAAATGCAATAAGGTAATTTTTATTTACCTTAATAGGATATTTAAATCCTACCAGCATATTTTATTTAGCTCAAAAGTTATTAATGCCAGATACGTACCAGGGGTCCAGAGCATTAAAGACGCACACAAAGAGATATTTCAGCGAACAAAAATAAAGACAGATACATGGACCTACAACATGGGCGCACAGTCTGAAGCCTAAAAAGAAATCTACAGTGGCTAGGCGGGCAAGACAAGCAGAACCCATACGCTCCGAAGAAGAAAATAAACAACAAGTTGTTTATCTTCTGCAAACAAATTCAACGCACAAGATTGATCTATCCTAACCAACGGATAAGATCAATTAACCGGAGAGCCTATAAATATAGGCAGAAATGAAAGTTTCTAACCAAGCCTGAGCATCCTAAGTAGAGAGATATTTCACTGAGCAAGAAGTGTTATTCTATCCACGACTTTCTACTTAGACTCTTGCTTCACTAAACTTCTCAGTATCAAGTATTCATTGCCAAAATCCTAGAAGTTTAGTTCCTAGTTGGAGGTTAGAACTTTCTTGTAAACCAATCAGATTTTTGTTGTAAACACTTCAGGAGGACAGTTGTTCCCGGTCTGAGTGTGGTTAGATAGGTCAGGAGTACCTTTTGATCCCCACTGGATCAATTTAGAAAAACCTAAAGGATTGAGTAGCTTGGAGTGGTGTTGTACTCCTCGTGAAACACCTTCAATCTAGGCCAGAGTTGTCAAGGCTAGATTGGCACTAAGTGTATTGGGTTTAATACATTAGTGAAATCTATTTGAAATAGGATGGGACTGGATGTAGGAGGATTACACCACCTCTGAACCAGGATATACTGTGTGTTGATTCACTTTCAGTCAACAAAGCACACACTGAACACTTCTCACATAAAGATTGTAGTTTGCCAGCAGCATCCTAAGCAGTTGTCTTAATTGACCCAACTGCTTATCCTACTGCTTAATTACTTACTCTCTTTGAGATACAAGAGCTTCACAATATCACAACGAAAAGGTCTGTTTCATTAAGATTTCAGGAAATACTACTTAAGGCATGGCAGTTGTCTCAACAGTCTCCTAAGGACTACCCAACTGCTGAGCCCACTGCTCACACAAAAGTATTTCCTGTGAAAATCTTGACATTACTAGACCTTTACACCTTTATCTCTAAGAAGTCTGTTCAAAATAGTCTCTGTGATTCAAAGTGATAATTCAGCAGGTACCTCAACAGTTCCCTCACTATCACCCAACTGCCTAGACCACTTCCTAAGTAAAACCCTCTACTTACTTGGTCCAAAGCACATCTTCAGAAAGCCCACATCATCCTGAGCAACACCATATAATCAAACCTTCCATACCTTCACCTTTACTTCAGCAGGTGCCTCAGCAGTTCCCTGATTTCCACCCAACTGCTGAGACAACTGCTCTCATTTAAGGTTGATTATCAATCCACCTCAGTACATCATCAGAAAGCTCTTCCCACTCTAAGAAAGATTCTTAGTGCACCTTCATCGTACACCAAGTATTTCGTAAGCAGTTGACTAAGCAGTTCCCTTCTTTCTAGCCAACTGCTCACCTTAAGCAAAGGCTTCATCCATCATAGAAAGTTGTTACACATTACATAAAGGGTAAAGACTTCAACTGTGCATCTATGAATCTCTCAAAAGATTATAGATCAACTCTTTTAGAAGGAAAACTTTCACAAGTCGAAAAAGATTTAAAAGGCTATTCACCCCCCCCCCTCTAGACTTGTACCCTATCCGGGACCATCAAGTGGTATCAGAGCGGAGTGTTCCTAGAGTCAGTTTCTGACTTGTAATACCCGAGATTAATATAAGAGGATTAATAGTACTACTCATACCAACAGAGGTGCATATCCTTTTAAGGGAGCTCATCACCCAAGAACACCAAAGTTAATGCGAATAATAAAATAAAAGGAGAAAATCGGGTAAAGTAATTACAAATAGAATAAGTGACTAATTTTATCATATTTAATTAAAAAGGTGATTATCTAGAGACCAGATTAGAGGAGGATAACTAGGAGCAACAGGACTTAAGGTAAGTTTCTCTGCCAATCCAAAATTTGTTTCCTCGTACTATATGCTTATTATGCATTATGTGATTAAAGTGTGAATTTTAAATGTGTACTATTTGGGGTGACTAAGAATTTGTGAAATATTGAAGATATATTTTGGGATTTAATCCCTAGTATGACTTTGGAGTGCATTTTAGTATAAAGGAATTTTGGAGTATTTATGAATGTGAATTTTTGGTGGACGTATCTATTAAATAGATATTCTGGATTATTGTATATAGAGAGGATTTTCCAAGAATGAATAATATTTTTATAATAATTATTGACATCTCGAGAGAAACGCGAGGTGTGGGTGGTTAGAGCTATATACCGCGGGTTTAGTTTAAGTTTAAGATGATCATTGGTGGCGGGAGAAATCCCGGTAAATATTGGTGGCGGGAGATTCCCGGTATTTGTTTTGAGAACTTTAATAGTTCTTTGGTGGCCGCGGTAGTAGTTTCTAATTACCCGGGTTTCTAACCCATTGTGAGGTAGGGGGACGTTGTCCGAACTACTTGGACTTCTTACTACTCGGAGGGCTTGGAATCCCTTTTAGGGGGTGTGCACACTTAAGGGTGAAGTTCAGTTTCCAATTGGTGGTCGGTGGGAGCCGGAATTCCGGGATGAGTCGTACACAACAACGATTCATTGGGCTTGAGGAATCTTGAGTTTCGCCCATCTTAAAAGAATCTGAAAGTGACATTGATTTCGGAATGGTGATATTTTTAGCTACAAAAGTTATTTTTGAAAAGTGATAATTCTTTTGAGATTATAAAGTTGATAAATGATGTTTTTCATTAGAAAAGAATTTCGGTGGTGTGAGTATTTTTATATAGTATTATATGAAAAATTATTTTCGCCAAACCTGATTATTTTACGGGGTTGGGTAGTACTTACTTAGCTCTAAAGCTAATTTTTGTTTCCTTTTCTTTGTTTCGTTTTCTGCACTTTATTTGTGCAGGTAATGATGAATATGATGCTCATGATGTTTGATGAACCTGGAGAGCGCTTTAGAAGAATTTAGTGTAGTCTTCACTTAGATTAAATAATGTTAGTAGATTTTGAATTCAAGTTTTTAATTCGGTTGAACTCATGGTGGATAGCCTTAACATCCAGCCAAGTTGAGGGCTGGGTGTGGCGGTAACACACCCTTTTTCCATTACTGTTATTTCCGCTGCAAAACTCTATCTATTTTTAAAGAATAAATCAAGATTGTTATCAATATATTATTATTTCAAGTATTATTTTGGGCGGGAAAAATGGGGGTGTTACAAATTGGTATCAGAGCAACCCTGCGACAGTGTACTGACCCGTTAGATATCGGGCGGGCATTTAGCGGGGCAAGATTCTGGGGTTTTGATTGAGATTGTTAAGGATGCAACGAGGACGTTGCGATCCTAAGTGGGGGTGATTGTAATACCCGAGATTAATATAAGAGGATTAATAGTACTACTCATACCAACAGAGGTGCATCTCCTTTTAAGGGAGCTCATCACCCAAGAACACCAAAGTTAATGCGAATAATAAAATAAAAGGAGAAAATCGGGTAAAGTAATTACAAATAGAATAAGTGACTGATTTTATCATATTTAATTAAAAAGGTGATTATCTAGAGACCGGATTAGAGGAGGATAACTAGGAGCAACAGGACTTAAGGTAAGTTTCTCTGCCAATCCAAAATTTGTTTCCTCGTACTATATGCTTATTATGCATTATGTGATTAAAGTGTGAATTTTAAATGTGTACTATTTGGGGTGACTAAGAATTTGTGAAATATTGAAGATATATTTTGGGATTTAATCCCTAGTATGACTTTGGAGTGCATTTTAGTATAAAGGAATTTTGGAGTATTTATGAATGTGAATTTTTGGTGGACGTATCTATTAAATAGATATTCTGGATTATTGTATATAGAGAGGATTTTCCAAGAATGAATAATGTTTTTATAATAATTATTGACATCTCGAGAGAAACGCGAGGTGTGGGTGGTTAGAGCTATATACCGCGGGTTTAGTTTAAGTTTAAGATGATTATTGGTGGCGGGAGAAATCCCGGTAAATATTGGTGGCGGGAGATTCCCGGTATTTGTTTTGAGAACTTTAATAGTTCTTTGGTGGCCGCGGTAGTAGTTTCTAATTACCCGGGTTTCTAACCCATTGTGAGGTAGGGGGACGTTGTCCGAACTACTTGGACTTCTTACTACTCGGAGGGCTTGGAATCCCTTTTAGGGGGTGTGCACACTTAAGGGTGAAGTTCAGTTTCCAATTGGTGGTCGGTGGGAGCCGGAATTCCGGGATGAGTCGTACACAACAACGATTCATTGGGCTCGAGGAATCTTGAGTTTCGCCCATCTTAAAAGAATCTGAAAGTGACATTGATTTCGGAATGGTGATATTTTTAGCTACAAAAGTTATTTTTGAAAAGTGATACTTCTTTTGAGATTATAAAGTTGATAAATGATGTTTTTCATTAGAAAAGAATTTCGGTGGTGTGAGTATTTTTATATAGTATTATATGAAAAATTATTTTCGCCAAACCTGATTATTTTACGGGGTTGGGTAGTACTTACTTAGCTCTAAAGCTAATTTTTGTTTCATTTTCTTTGTTTCGTTTTCTGCACTTTATTTGTGCAGGTAATGATGAATATGAAGCTCATGATGTTTGATGAACCTGGAGAGCGCTTTAGAAGAATTTAGTGTAGTCTTCACTTAGATTAAATAATGTGAGTAGATTTTGAATTCAAGTTTTTAATTCGGTTGAAGTCATGGTGGATAGCCTTAACATCCGGCCAAGTTGAGGGCTGGGTGTGGCGGTAACACACCCTTTTTCCATTACTGTTATTTCCGCTGCAAAACTCTATCTATTTTTAAAGAATAAATCAAGATTGTTATCAATATATTATTATTTCAAGTATTATTTTGGGCAGGAAAAATGGGGGTGTTACATGACTAATTTGAACTAAAGATCCAAACCACTCAACTCCCCAAACACTTTCTGAAATGGACAAACGGTTGGCAACAGATTCTTTGCCTAACCAAAGCATGTATGATGATTGGAGAACCAATGATGTCTGGGATGAGCTTTCAATGATACAATCAGCTGATGATCAAAAAGGCTCAAGTGATGAAAGCAGTTCATCAGGGAGTAAGGAGGAGACTCTAATTTGTCTCTATGGAATGAATCATCTTGAAAACTCCTCCAACAACTGC
This sequence comes from Cuscuta europaea, assembly GCA_945859875.1. NCBI lineage: Eukaryota > Viridiplantae > Streptophyta > Magnoliopsida > Solanales > Convolvulaceae > Cuscuta > Cuscuta europaea. The sequence goes on along the minus strand of CAMAPE010000048.1, from coordinate 5,093,657 downwards.
TCCTTGATAAGAACAACAAGTATTGACAATGATGAAGTATTATCCTGTTCTTCAAATAGCTCAAATGATTCTAGCTGTTCCAGTGTAGACATGGAGGCATTACTCCATCAATTTTAAAACTTTCAAAAGGATCACCTTCTTTTAATGGATGAAAACTGTAGACTTCAAGAAAATCTAATAGTAGCCCAAGCTCAAATGGGTGAAGTGATAAAAATGAAAGATTTTCTTGAACTCGAAAACATCGTTTTAAAAGAAAGGCTGAGCTCCCTCATCACTCCTATTGGTGAGGAAATTCAAAACGGGAAGAACACAGGATCAGGAGACACACCATTAGCCCAACCATTGAAATACTCTCCCAAATACTCTCCTTTCCCAAAAACCACCACAATCCAACAAGACACAAGGAATTCAATCCACCAACAACCTCACTCCCAAACTCTGTCAAAGAAAAGGACTCAGTCCTCCTCCAGACCAAAATCAAAACTTCCCTACAATTTCAACTTCCTGAATAACCAACCAAATCAAAGACTGGGTTGGCAACCAATCAAAAAGACCAACAACTTACCTCAGAAAAAGCTGATCACTTCTAATGCTCATATTCCTTCACCCCCTCACACAAGGAATAATGGTCACAATCATATAGCCTTTCCTCATGGAAACATAAATCCAAACGGCTATAGACCCATCAGCTCAAATCCAAATGGTCCTAAATTGGTATGGATGCCCAAACGCATTCAAGGGAAGATGCCCACAAACTTGTGGGCTGTTACTCAAAACCGATGAAAACGGGAAGGTGCTGGAGTAGCCAACATTGAAAAGATTTATCTTCAAGCTACTCCATGCACATGTTAGTTAGCAGGAGGCTACTATCAAGTTATGAGATCTCGAAGAAGGACCCAATTTTACAAATTGGGAATGGGAAGAAACCGGAGAAACAAAGGAGCTGGAAGATCCAAATGAAATGCGAACTTTCAATCCATCCTAGGATTGAAGTTCAAATTCAAGAAGCACAAGCCAGCTCCAAGATAATGTTCACAATATGACATTCTCCATGGACATCTGCTTAGATGCCCAAAACAATGTTGTGCTAACTGGTAAAGGAATAAGAAGAAGCATGGTATTGATTGGAGTTTACAAAAGAACGAATCTGCTCGCCAAAAGCAGATTCATACATGAATTGAAAATGGCACCACATCATAGCCATCTCAAGCTCAAAAACCATCAAGTGGTACCATCAGGTGGTATCATCAAGTGATATCTCCATCTCAATTACATAACCATCAATAAGTAATTGAGCAAACCATGCAAGGGACTTTTCTTGAAGAACACTGGAAAGGCTCCAAGCTGCCCTCCCAGAGAAGAAGCTAAAAGACTACTGAACTCTGGAATCAGCAGTTGACTCAAGTAAGCAGACCACTGCCAGCAGAGGACTACAATGGGAGATCACTGCCAGCAGTTGACTCATTCTAAATCAACTGTCGAGACGCTTCAGCTAAACTAAGCATAAAGGCTTAAAAGATCCCAATCTTCACTCTACCATATGATAAAGGAGGATGAGCAGGTATCTCAAATAAACCACATTGGTTGAACCTACATCCTCCTCAGAAAATTATTGATAACTGGAGAAGCCCTACCGAACTCTGACTGCACACAAGCTATGAAAGAAGTACTCAAAGAACATTTCCTGAAAGCGTGTGTCCAGATCCTGTCATCATCAAGTGATAGGAACAAAAAGGGTCTCCAAAAAATATAGGAAGGCATCATTGTTGAGGATAAAGCAAAATTCGTGGCCAAAGGGTACTGCAAAGAAGGACTAGATTTTGATAACACCCCTGCCCAAAGTTTCCCCAGTAACGTCCTACTATCAGAATAAGAGTTGCTTCTCTATCTGACCTAAAGACCCAAGAAGATCTTTGTTCAAGGTTCTCTGATAAGGTTCTCTGATGAGGCTCTCTGATCAAGGTTCTCTGATGAGGTTCTCTGATGAGGCTCTCTGTTCAAGGTTTTCTGATAAGGTACTCTGGTCCCATCAGAAATGCACCAACTCTATAACTAGCACTGGAAGTGCTACACGTATTCTGGTCCATTACAACATCATTTGCACAACATCCTTAACAATGTGCTACCCATGAGCTAATTCACATACTGGATGTGCCTTCCTCAAAACAGTCTACTAAGAAAAGGAGGACTACGTGGAGTAGTCCCCTTGATTTGAAATTATTAGAGATGAAGCATTCAAACTTAATCATTCTATGGAGTCAGGCAAACTCCAAAAGAATGGTTAAAAACACTCTCTAAACATTTTGTGAAAAATGGGTTCACAAAAGACAAAGTAGACAACATGCTATTCAAAGCATGAATCCACAAGATCTCCACATCAAACCAAGCAAGTGAATGAAACAAGATTCAAAACCTCATGACAAAAGCTTGAAGTGATGATCAAAGAAAAGGAATAACCCTGTACCCATTCAGGGGGAACTTAACTCATAAATTGAGGGGGAATTCCTTGGCATCTGCTGAGGGGGAACACATAACCCAACTTTTATGAACAGTCACTTGCTCATCTACTCAAATTCCGAGCAACAAACTAAGCAGGTGACTGACTCTCACAACAGCAGGTGACTGCCCATAAGCCCACTACTACAACTTCTTGAAGAATTTATGTAACTCGGCAGGGTGACTACCAAACGAGCCCACGGGATGATTGAGCTACAAAGAAATGATTTCTGAAATACTACTTATTCTCCCAAGAGTATTCTATGCTTCACTTGGAAACTAGTTAACTCCAATTGACAAAATCCAGAAACCAGATGACTTGACTAACTCTGAGGATCAGGTGGGATTTGTTCAATAAAAACAAATCAATATGGCAGAGACCGGTCAAAGTTCTGGATAACAGAAGGAGACGTTCAAAAAGAGAATTAGTCATGAATGACCAGAAACTCTAGAAAGAATAAAAGGAGTAAGAATCCGAGCAAATGGCTCAGCAGGTGACTGCCTCTGAAGCAGGGCACTATTTCAGGCCAGCAGTTGGCTCAATTTCTGACAAATGTACATGGAATCTCAGCTCATGGCTTATATCATCTTGATCACCTCATATCAAGGATTCCAAAAAGGTACCTCTTGTTCTCAAAAATCATCAAAAATCTACTCAACAATGAGCCCCCTGCTACCAGTGTGAACACAGTTAATGCTGAAAAGGCCAGCCGTATTCTCCAACAGGTATATTCCAACGGCTAGTTCTCGATAGCCTATAAATACTCCCTCCGTACAAACCCGTCACACTTTTACTTTGCATTCTCTTTCTTTTCAATTCTAAGATCTCAACTGTCTCTTAATACTCTCAAAAGCCTTCTTCTGCACTAACTCCTCACATACACACAATCTCCATGCACAAATGGCCTCCCATGTTCAAATCTCTAAAAACATATTCACCGGTTCCATCCTAAACACTTCTAAGATTCTTGAGAAAGCAGAGAACAAGGATCTCATGAGGGAACTGCTCAGAAAGCTAGAAACAACAGGATTCATTAAAATGGCCACATACCCTTACCCCTGCTTCTACCCCGAGATAGTAGCAGAGTTCTACATCAACTCCACACCTGAGACGCTGAAATATGTAGTAATGGGGTTTGAGGTGGAGATAAAAGAGGAAGAGATAAAGGAACTGCTTTCTTTACCTGGGGACGAAGTCAGAGACATTAATGACATCACCCTTGACGAGCAAAACTTCAAAGACATGGTGTTCCTTCCAAAGGCTCAACATCTTAACACTCTTAAGGTGAAGAAGGGCATGATGGTACCAGGATACTCTCTTCTGATGGACATCCTATAGAAATGCATTGACAACAGAACCACTGCACTGGATGAAATTAATTCACAAAGGGCACTTCCACTAGCAGCCATAATCTATGGCTCCCCACACAACTGGTCACGGTATGTCTACAAAGAACTTATCAAATATGTGAATAAGTCTCACAAGGGACGAGGAAAGGATGGAAGTCTACCATTTCTAGGGTACAGATTCTTAATTGGGGAGCTTCTCAAGAAAAAGGGCATTATAGGAGAAATCAAAGAAGCAACCAACTGGAGGAAGTTTCTCCATCAAACCTCTAAAGCAGGGGCTCCATAAATACAGAAGCAAGATGCTACTCTCCAATCCCACGAGCCTCTCCAAACTGAATTCACCAGAATCAAGACTAAGCTAGCCAAGAGACCAAGATCTGGATGCAAAGAAATCCAGTCCAAAAGACCAAGGACAACAACCAGAAATTTACAAGAAGAACTGGAAGAAGCGGCCTCACTCATACAGGAAGAAGAAGCAGTGCTCTCCCCTCTTGCCATCATTCACGAAGAAGAAGCAGTGGCCTCTCCATCACTAGCAATCAAGGAAACAGCAGAGTCCTCTTCCAACTCTTCAAATGGAAGCAACAACTCTGCTCTTCCTCTCTCGATACTTATTCCCAAAATCACACAACAAACAGAGAGAAGGAGTCAACAAAAGGAGCAGTTGGCTCTCCAAGAAGCAGAGCAGGGGACTCAACCAGAGCAGGTGGCTCCCATACAAATAGAGCAGGCCCCTCAACTCAGCGAGCAGGCGGCTCCCCTTGAAGACGAGCAGATACCTCAATCACCAGCAGTGGCCTCATTTGTCCAGACTCCTCTACAACGATTAGATGCTGAATTCACCAGGGCCAAGGCATGGAGAGCTTGGAAGCTATCACGAATCCTCCATCAAGCTGAAACCCTCTCACTCTTTATAGAGGAAGAGGACTTTGCGGTAGAATGGCTTGGAACAAGTGATATGGCAGAAGCAACCAAGCTCCTCAAAATCAACCAAGTATATGCCCTGAAGAAAAAGGAGCTGACTGCCAAGGATGAGATTGAAGATTCAAGTGATGATAATGATGATGATGATGCTGACAATGCACCAAAAGGTCCTCCCAGCTCAAGAGGTAGACAAATCATTCACTCCTCCTCTTCCAGTGATCAAGAACTAAGAAGAGTCATGGAGAAATCAAGAATGGAAACACAAGGAGGAGGGGAATCCTCCAAAGCTCCTAAAAAGCTACTAGTTGCCACCATCCAGCAGGGAACTGCTCTGTTAGATCTCAACTTGGAACCACATCAAGATACAGCTCCTGAGCAGCCTGCCACATCAAATGAGATCAAAGATCACATTCAGCATGATGGTGAAGAAGACACTCCAACACTGGCAGAGGTCTTCATCAACGAAAGAAGGGCAGCCATCAAATTCGTAAGCAATGCTGAGGTTAGGTTGCACAAAAGGCTAATCAAGATGAAGAAACATTTTGATGAACTATTAGAGATGAGGTTTGCTGAAGTTCATTGCCATCTCAAAAGCAATCTCATGATTCAGCAAGTGTTCAACTCCGAACAAAAGGCACAGCTGCAAATCCAACTAACCCAGCAACCTGCTCAAATGGAGGCAATTCACAAAGAGCTTGAAGCCCTGAAAGCCAGGGATGAAGAGCTAGAAAATCAAATTGTGGAATCACTGAAGAAACTAAGCCAACAGGAGCTAGCAGTTGCCTCCGGTCAAGCAGGTGCCTCTACACCAACAGCAGAAGTCTCTGCTCAGGTACCTGCTATTCCCAATCTTCCCCCCAACCTTGAGCAGGCCCTTCTAACAATACAGGCACATGAGGAGTTCATACAACACCTCAAGACCAAGGAGCTTCCTGCCAGTCTCCAACTCTCACAAAAGTTGGTCACAAAGCAAGTTGAACACTCTGAGGCAATTGGTCAAACATGAACTGATGTTGCCAAACATCTCACTGACCTTCACCAAGCCACACAAGAGGCATTCCTAAAACATGGAAATGACCTTCAAAGACTAGGCCAGAATTTGGAGGCAACTAACCAAAGGGTTCAAGGGATCGAAAATGAAGTCAGAGATGAGGTAAGAACAGATCTGCTGGACGTCAACAACTACATCAAAGCATTATCTATCAAGGTATATGGCCTAGATCCATCAAAGAGAGCACAAGAAGAAGTTGTTTCTGATCCAGAGATAGAAGCATTGTTCGATGAAAGCAAGACCCCTGCTCATGATGCCAAAAAGGGGGAAAGAACAACACAAGCAGGCCCCTCATCTAAAAGATCATTAGCAGCCAAGAAAGGAGCTGAAACCAGAATGAAGAACAAGCGGCTACAAGAGGAAATGGAAGTTCGTAGAAGAAAAACTGAAGAAGCAAAGGCCAAGGAAGAGGCTAAGAAGAAATCAAAGGAAGACAAGAAAGAGTAAGCTAGACTAACAAGTCCGAAACTGACTATAAACTATTGTACTCTAGAATGAGAAGAACAATGTACAAAACTTCAAAGAAAATCAATAAAAATGTTTGTTACTTGTGTTGTATAGTTTTGGCATCATCAAAAAGGGGGAAATTGTTAGTACCAAATTTTGATGAGATTTTGATGATGCCACTATACTTAGCACGTGTACATTGTATCTCATTTTAGTCTAGTATTAATGTGACAAAATAAATGTACAATTTTTGAGACTAATGAAATATTACTGAAAAGTAAAAATGCAATAAGGTAATTTTTATTTACCTTAAAAGGATATTTAAATCCTACCGGCATATTTTATTTAGCTCCAAAGTTATTAATGCCAGATACGTACCAGGGGTCCGGAGCATTAAAGATGCACACAAAGAGATATTTCAGCGAACAAAAATAAAGACAGATACATGGACCTACAGCATGGGCGCACAGTCTGAAGCCTAACCAACGGATAAGATCAATTAACCAGAGAGCCTATAAATATAGGCAGAAACGAAAGTTTCTAACCAAGCGTGAGCATCCTAAGTAGAGAGATATTTCACTGAGCAAGAAATGCTATTCTATCCACGACTCTCTACTTAGACTCTTGCTTCACTAAACTTCTCAGTATCAAGTATTCATTGCCGAAATCCTAGAAGTTTAGTTCCTAGTTGGAGGTTAGAACTTTCTTGTAAACCAATCAGATTTTTGTTGTAAACACTTCAGGAGGACAGTTGTTCCCGGCCTGAGTGTGGTTAGATAGGTCAGGAGTACCTTTTTGTTGGTCCCGGTTGTACTGGATACAATCTAGAGGGGGGGGGGGGGTGAATAGACTGTATTGGTTTTTAACTTTTTCAAGCTAAGTACCAGATTTAACAGAATAGTCTGTTCTGTTGGCAGAACAGTCTGGCAGCGGATGGGGTTCTGGTAGGGAGTTATGTTAGTAGTCTCACAGAAGCAAAGGCAGTAGGCCTTCTGTTAACTCACAAGACAAGTTCTGCTGAACAAAGATACAAAATCTTTGGAGTTAGACAGTTCAAATGAAAATAATGAAAGTAAAGCAGTAAGTAAATGACACCATGGCTTTTTATAGTGGTTCAAGGAACAACTTGTTCCTCTAGTCCACTGTTCCACTAAGCTTGTAAAAACTTCCGTTTACAATGCCTTAGCCCTATCACTTAAGAATCTCTCCACGACTTCTTCAAGTGTAGATGTCTTCTTGGATGCACTTCCGGCTTCCCTAAGACTGGTCCTTTCACTGAGCTTTCCAGAAGTATCACCACTTCACTGCTCCAGGTACTTGGACGTCCTTCTTGTGAAAGAAGAGGTTCTAATCAGAACAAAGGTTCCTCCAACTTGCTTCGTCACAAAGAGTTTGTATGTGATGAGCTTGAAGAGTTGAAGAACACTTGGAACTTTGCTTGAGTTGGAAATAAGGATTTTTCCAACTTCTGCCTTCTCTTGTAGAGGATGATGAAGATTTAATCTCAAGGAGGTTTTTTGCGTTTTTGGCGTTTGAATATCTTGTATGCAGAGTTGTAGCAAAAGTTAGCAAAGTTATCCGGTTGTTCTTCGTAGTGTATCTTTTATACTGAGGTTGTCTTCTTGTTGGAGGAGAAGGAGGACAACTGCATTAAATGAGCGAGCAGTTGACTTGACCAGTAGGACCCGGTAAAGTTGGCGGGTTACTATTTTGGGATAAAGTAATCCTGACATTGCGGCCAATCATCTGCAATTACTCTACGGAGTATGGGGGGCATTAAATGTGCATTTAATGCGCGCCCTGTATCTTTTCCGTTCAAGACTCCTAGCCATTTAAGGAATCTTTCAGTTGGTTTCCCGGCTTGGTGGAATTCTTCCAAGTGTCAGGCCTTCTGGTGTCTTTAACAGAGAGTTGATCAGAGAGGGCCTGGAGCTCTTCTGTTGAGAAGATATCCACCAGAGAACCAGGAGGGTTTCTGTCAGAGTAAAGGCTAACAGAGACCCCGAGGTCTTCTGTTCTTAAGCAGAGAACCAAAGGTCCTCTGTTCAACCAATGCCTTATCAAGGGTCTTCTGCTCTGGAGGCCTTCTGATTTGTAGGTCTTCTGCTCTGGAGGCTTTCTGCTAAGTCGATTAAACTAAAGAATTTTACAAAGGAAAAGTCTAAAACATTAAGTCTAAAGAGGGGTACTCTAAAGTCCTTAATCAATCTAGCATCATCAAAATCTAATTACAAATATTCCTTACAATTTCCCCCTTTTTGATGATGCCAAAACCCTTTAACTATTTCCAGAGAAGTGCCTTCACCACAAAGAATTAAAGTTTAAAACTTTCATTAAAATCTTGGTGGGCAACTTGGAAGAGGAAAATAGTAAGAGTACAGTACATTCACATTGCAGATAACAATTCAAAAAACAAACAAACATAGACAGAAAGCAAAGAGACAGGAATTGAGGAAAAGCCTTACAAAGTGAAAAGGCAGAGATGTGATTTTATTAGATGCATTTTACAGAGATATTTCTTACACATTCTCCATAGTAGCTGCTTGCAGAGCTTCTTCCTCCAATCTTTGAAGCCTTAGCAGCTCTTCATTGATTTCTGCTCTGATCTGAGATAAATTGCCAGAGCTTTGATAGGATGCCCATATGGGAGAAAGCTTGCAATCCAGATAGCTGAGAACTCCTTCATGTATTGTCTTGCCAGGGACAATATTCTTCTTGTACCACTCTTCAGCTTCTTCTAAGGATCCCCCATATCTGACTCGTACAACACCATCTTTATCTAGGTAGAGGTTCTGTTGTTGGGTGAGAGTCATTTTCATCTTCATTTCTTCAAATTGAGCTCTGTCAATTTTATGGGATCCACCCAATCTCCACTCAGTAAAACTGAAGATTTTCTTCTTCTTGGTGCCTTTCTTTGCTGGAGATGGGGGTCTAGGTATACCGGCTGCTCTCTTTTTCTGTAAAGCAGCTTCAAAGTATGGTGCAGGATCTACTATTGGTTCAGCAGAAGAGGATGCTCTAGTAGGAGTTCTGGTGGACCGAGGCCTAGTCTGTTGAGGGTCCTCTTCCCCCTTTTTGGCATCATTTAGGTCCTCTAGCATCATGCTGATCTTCTGGAACTCTGAGGTCTGTGAGGAAGCTATCTTCTCAAGGGCCTCTGGTAAGGTTTGAGTGACAGAAGTAAGGCCTTCTATCAGTCCTTGCTGCTTTTGAATAGCAGAGAAGATATCCTTGTTGTTGGCTTCCAGCAGAACCATCTTCTGGTATCTGTCTCTGTCAGCAGAGAGAAGATGTTGAGCTTGATCTTGGTGAGCTCTGCACATTTCCTCTATGGAAATCAGTTGCTTCTTAGTTCTGGTGTCAGATCTTTGCAGTGCCTCAAGATTCTCAGAGATTGTGCTGATGGCCCGTCCTTGACTTAGTAGAGTTTGCTGAAAAACAGAAAGGGTCTTGTGAATACCTACCACTTCTGTTGACAGTGCATCTGTTCTGGCAGAGGAGGAGGCCATGAAGTTGTGGAGGGATTCTGTGAGGTTTTCAAAGCGGTCTGAGATAAACTGCATCCCAGATTTGAGATTATCATTCACATGAGCAAGGTGCTCAAAGTGCTTATTATTAATTTGGATCAGTTTGTCCATGCCTTCCAGGACATGACCACCAAATTCTTCTGCAGTTTCAACAAACTTGTTGAAGGGAATTTGAGGTATAGATTCTTCAGGCTCTGGCATTCCTAGTCCCCTGGACCTGTGCATGGGAGGCCTTCTGGTCTGTTGTAGAGAGGGTTTCTGGGGAGAAGGTTCTCTGGAAGGTGTGGGTTGGCGTTTTGAAGTGAGGTCTCCAGCAAGAGAAGATGTCAGAAAGCCTTTATTATCACTTTCAGAGGAAAGAATGCGATGAAGAGGCTGTCTCTTGGGGGTAGATGCAGCAGAGTGTAGAGATGTTCTGGGGGAATTTGCTGCAGGTGAGGGTGAGGATGAGTTTTGAATGGAAGTGGATTGCTGTTGTGGGAGGGAATTCTGGTGTTGGTGTGAAGGTTGGGGAGAAGGGGTGTTTTGTTGAGGGGAGGCATTCTGTTGAGGAGGAGATGGTGGAGGTGAAGGGGAGCGGTTTCTGAATGGGATAAGTTCTTTGCAAGGTGATTTGGTTTTCTTATTGGATGAGTGAGGAGAGGTGGGGGTTTTCTGTTCTGGGGATTGGGGTTGAGGGTTTTCGGTTGGAGGGGTTTCTGTTGTAATAAGAGGTGAAGGGACTTGGGGTTCTGTTAAGATATGAACAGAAGGGGTTGGAGAGATTACCTCAATTATATTGTCTTCAAACAAGGATGTCCTCCATTCCTTGATGAGCTCCATCATAGCCTGCCCTTCTGTCTTAGGTACAGAGGGTTCTCCAGGGATAAAGTTGGGTAGAACAAACTCTGTTGCCTTCTTGGCAAAGAGCCATTCCTCAAAAGCTTCTATCTCTCCTTCTTCCAGGGGTTTGACTGTTTCCTCTGAAGGTGAGGATATGAGGACAGCCTTTCCCTTGTAACCTGCCTTCTTCTCAAGGACAGAATGGAGGAAGTTGAGGGCAAAGCACTTGGAGACATCATCAGTGCCTACCCACTTTAGGATGGCCTCTTCTTCAGGCTCATAATAATCAAAGAATTGGATGATCTTGTGAAGGGGTCCCATCCTCCATCTTCTCCATTCTAGAACACGGGCAAACTGTCTATCTAGCAAGGACATATACCCTTCTTTGCCTGTGCTGAGGTGCTCTGTTGAAGTTGGCACCCTATTCTATTCAGGAGTGGCAAAAGAGGTGGGGTTCTCTGGTTCCCCCTGAATGTCTGCCACCTTCTCAGACATGGTGATCAAAGGTTTAGCAACCTTCTTTTTGGTCTTGGTGGTCCTCTTCCTTTTCTGTCCAGCCTTCATGGGTGGAGGAGGAGCAACCAGATCTGTTTTCTTCACCTTTTTCTTCTTCTTTTCCACAGAAGGTGCTTCAGAGAGGGGTTTCTGCACCTTGTCTCCTTGTTGTCTTTTGTTGTCAAGCTGAAGCTGTCTCTTCAGCTCTGCCTTAATAGCTATTTCCCTGTTTTGAGAAGCAGATAGGAAGATTACCTTTGTGTGATCCAGAGGTGTGGCCTTCCTCAAGGTTACACCTTGATTGAGAAGCAGTTCTGAGATGAGCAGCCCATGCCCTAACTTCCCAGAATAAAGACCTGTCTTGGGGTTCTTCTTCTTTATGATATCAATCAGGGATCGAACCATTACCTGACCCCAGTTGACATTCACCCCATGATGTACTGCATATAGAGCCTTGGCATTTGCAGTAGTGACATCATCAGTAGAGGTAAATTTGCACCATACACATTTGTGGAAAATGTTGATGAGCAGCTCAAAGTCCTTCTTGAGCAGGTTTTTCTTGATGTTCACCTTCTCCACTTCTTCCCCTTTTCTGCAGTAGTTCTTTTTGTATTCAAGCACAGTGACGTCAGCTTCCTCCAAATCAAATAGAGAGGCCCTGCCTTCCTCTAGTTGAATGTCAAATACCTTTTTTATGACGTCAGCATCAACCAGGATTTCTTCTCCTTGGACACTGAAGGTGATGGTTTCATCCTTGAAGGACGCGTTGAGATAGAACTCAACAGTGTCAATGTTGTTGTAGACTTCATAAGCATAGGTGATGACCTTGCTTAGTTGACACTCTGTCAGCCCGTCAATGATGTTGGTCATCCTCCCTCTTTTCTCAGCAAATCTAGGTAGAACATCCAGTTCGCACTTCATCCCTGTCAACACATTCTTGAGCAGGGTTGCTTTTTGTTCCTTAGAAAGATCATTGAAGCTCAAGAAAGCCATAGCCGTTTTTAGCGGTTGAGAGTTTTGGAGAGATAAGAGTTCAAAAGCTTGAGAGTAATGGAAGCAGTAGCGGTTTAGGTTGAAATGAGGGGAATATATGGGTACGGGTTAGTGGACGTTTGAGATAATTTGCGGTTCCAAGGTACCAATAAATGAAAAAGGGGGCGCAGTTAATATTATGCGACTGTATACCGTTTTAAGTGTAAAAGGGTAAAAGACCTTTAATAATTTACTAGGTCACCCGGTTTTTCAGAATTTTGCTAAGTCCACAACCTTTTCTGTTAGATATAAGAAGAGGTTTTCTGAAGAAAGGAAGAGAGGGTTTCTGTTGCTGAGGTGTTCTGCCAGGGTAGAGAATAGAAGGGGTTCTGCGACAGATATTCTGTTAGCAGAGATTTTGCAACAGAGGGCCTTCCTTTTCAACTTTCTCTTGGAATTTCATCCATCATTCCCAATTCCTCTCTCAGTTTGTTGAATCCAGCCTCAGGAAGAGGCTTTGTCAGAATGTCTGCAAGCTGGTCTTCTGTTGGCACATGCTCCATGCATATGTGCTTCTTTTCAACATGATCTCTGATGAAGTGATGTCTGATCTCAATGTGCTTTGTCCTGGAGTGAAGAACTGGATTCTGAGTGATGGCAATGGCACTGGTGTTGTCAAACAACAATTTGATCTCCTTTGCTTGAATGCCAAAGTCCTTTAGCTGTTGCTTCATCCAGAGTAGCTGAGCACAGCAACTCCCAGCTGCAATGTATTCAGCTTCTGCTTTACTTTTTGAGATTGAGTTCTGCTTCTTGCTAAACCAGGAAACAAGCCTTCCTCCTAGCATTTGGCAGTGACCAGAGGTGCTTTTCCTGTCTAATCTGCAACCTGCAAAATCTGAGTCAGAGTAACCAATTAGTTCAAAGTTACCTCCATTTGGATACCATAGGCCTTCATTTGGATTTCCTTTGATATATCTGATGATTCTCTTTGCAGCACTAAGATGGCTCTCCTTGGGCTTTGATTGGTATCTGGCACAGATTCCAACAGAGAATGAAATGTCTGGTCTGCTTGCAGTCAGATACAGCAGAGATCCTATGATTCCTCTGTAGGTTGTTGCATCGACATCCTTTCCTTCATCATCTGGACCAATTCCTTGTGAGGTGTTCATGGGAATCTTCACTGAGGATTTGCCTTCCACTCCAAACTTCTTGATCAGGTCTCTGGTATACTTCCCTTGATTGATAAAGATTCCTTCTGGAACTTGTTTGACTTGTAGTCCTAGGAAGTAGTTGATTTCTCCCATCATACTCATTTCAAATTGACTCTGCATTACTTGAGAGAATTTCTTGCACAGTTCTGGATTAGTACTACCAAATATAATATCATCAACATATATTTGTACTAACAAAATATGATTAGCAACAGAGATTTGAAATAGAGTTTTGTCAACCTTTCCTTTGGTAAACCCATGGTTCACTAGGAAAAGGAACAATGTGTCATACCATGCTCTGGGAGCTTGCTTAAGACCATAGAGAGCCTTTTTAAGCTTGTAGACACAAGAGGAGTGAGTAGGAATGACAAAACCTGGTGGTTGTTCCACATAAACTTCTTCTTCAAGATCTCCATTCAGAAATGCACTTTTGACATCCATCTGGTAGACCTTGATGTTGTTGTAGGCAGCATAGGCTAGAAATATTCTGATGGCTTCCAGACTGGCAACTGGTGCAAAAGTCTCATCAAAATCTATTCCTTCTTCTTGGCAATAACCTTTAGCTACCAGCCTTGCTTTATTCCTTACAATGTTGCCATCTTCATCAGCTTTGTTTTTGAATACCCATTTGGTTCCAATGACATTCTGGTGCTTTGGCCTAGGAACAAGTTCCCATACTTTGTTCCTTTCAAATTGAGTAAGCTCTTCTTGCATAGCATTGATCCAATCTGAGTCTGCAAGAGCTTCTTCCACAGTCATGGGTTCCATCTGAGATATATAGCAGGCAAGCATTGCTTCTCTCCTTGTTAATGCTAATCTGGTCTGCACACCACTTTTGATATGCCCAATAACTTGATTAGGGGGGTGGTCTCTTAACCATGTCAGATCAGGTTCTGTCAGTTGCTGTCTGGGTCTCTCTGATTCTTCATCTTCTGAGTCTTCATCTTCATTCAACAGAAGAGGGTTTGGTGCAGGTGTTGGAAATGCAGGGTTATCTGCTACCTCTTCTGTTGGTTCTGGTGTTCTGTCTTCTATGCTGACTTCCTTGAGGATCTCTGTTACTTCTTTAACAGAGGTGCTATCATCAAACTTCACATGTATAGACTCTTCAACATGTAGAGTCCGTCTGTTGAGTACTCTATAGGCTTTACTGGTGGTTGAATAACCTATAAAGATGCCTTCATCAGCTTTCTCTTGAAAGACTTTCAGATGCTCCTTTTCATTGTTAAGAATGTAGCATTTGCATCCAAACACATGAAAGTAGCTGATATTGGGTTTTCTCCCTTTCCAGAGTTCATAGGGGGTCTTCTGGTGATTCTTGTTGATCATGCTTCTGTTCTGAGTATAGCATGCAATATTGATTGCTTCAGCCCAATATCTCATAGGTAGTCCAGATTCTGCAATCATTGTTCTTGCAGCTTCTTTTAAAGTTCTGTTCCTCCTTTCTGCTACGCCATTCTGTTGAGGGGTTCTGGCGGCAGAGAGTTGATGAAAGGTTCCATTTTGATCACGGAAGTCCTTTATGACTTGGTTGACAAATTCAGTTCCTCTGTCAGACCTGATTGTCTTAACCTTCAAGTTCTTCTCTGTCTGAAGTTGCTTTAACAGAGATGGCAACTTCTAAAGAGTTTCATTTTTCTTTGACAGAAAGATAGTCCATCTATATCTGGAATAGTCATCAACCATGACCAGAGTGTATTTCTTGCCACCAACGCTTGGAGTTTCAACAGGTCCAAATAAATCCATGTGGATCAGATTTAAAGGACTTGTAGAAAGATCTCCAGCAATGGGTTTGAAATAGTTCTTCTGTTGCTTTCCCTTCTGGCATGCACTGCAGAGGGTCTCTTTCTTATAGACTATGTCTGGCAGTCCATCAACTATGTGTTCTCTTGCCAGTTTGTTGATTGTTTTGAAGTTCAAATGGCTAAGCTTCTTGTGCCAGTCCCAGCTTAGTTTTGAATCTCCCTTAGCTATCAGGCAAACTCCATCCTTTGATGTGTCCCAATCAACCACATAGATGTTCTTCTTCCTTGATGCTGTAAGAACCACTTCTTTTGTTGTCTCATGCTTCACATAGCAGAAGTCCTTTGTGAATTCAACAGTGTAGCCTTTGTCACAGAATTGGCTAGCACTCAGCAAGTTGAACTTCAGTCCTTTAACATATGAGACATCATCAATGACTATCTGGTTCTTGATCATCTTTCCTCTTACTTTTGTTTGACCTTCTTTGTCATTACCTCTAAAGGTAACTCTAGGTCCTTTGCATTTCTGGAACTCAGTTAGGCAACTTCTGTCACCTGTCATGTGCCTGGAGCATCCACTATCAATAAACCATTCTTGCTCTGAGATAGCTCCAGCACACAGTTCCTGCAAGATCAAAAGAAAGATTTAGGTACCCAAGCAATGCTGGGTCCTGGGGGGTCATGGAGTCTGGGTAGTTGGTACCATTTTGGTCTCATCAGGTGAAACCTTGGTGGGTGGTACCCATTGTCCACCTGGTAGTTATAGTAAACTGAAGTGTGATTCACTTTGGGCAGATGCTTGTGAGGGTCATGCTTCCTGTTTACATACTTTTGCATAGCTTTCTTTGTTGGAAAGAAGTCCCATATACTATCAAGAGCAGAGGGACGATTAGCTTTGGGCTTCTGAAGTTGACCAGCCAACCTCTTCTGCCTAAAGTTAACTCTCTCTTGATATTTGCCCTTCTGGTGGTCATTTCTGGCACGATTGTCATGAGGTTGTCTGTCAATGAATGGTCTTTTATTTTTGTTATTCTGAAAACCTTTTCTATTGTTAGGTTTTCTGCCAGGTTCATTATTTTTCAAAAAGGGTTTCTGTTGAACCTTTATCTTTCACTTTTCTTGTCTAACTTCCTCATGAACAACCTTGGTGCCAGATACACCAGCTTGACAGATGGGGCTAGAGATCAGTGGCACTATGACCTTATCTGCCTTAGCAACACTGGTGCTAGGCATTACAGAAGGCTCACCTAATTCTGTTGAGCCATAACCAAGACCAAACCCAGTGCCAATCTGTTGATCAAGTAAAATCTTTTCCATGGAAGACTGGGCCTTCTTGTAAGCTTTGTACTTAATCTCGAGAGGCTCTATTTCTCTTATTCTCTTGAGAAGAGAAACATTTTCAGTCTCCAGCTGATCTCTTTCCTTAATTAGAAGATTGATTTTGATCTCAACCTCCTTTTTTAAGTCAAGAATTTCAGCTTTCAACTTACTGTTTTCTTCTGTTACAGAGGAATAAATGGCTTGGATGACCTTAAACTCTTCCCAAAATTCTGACATTGAATCAGAATCAAAAGCTAAGCCTACCGAAGAAAAACTAGATGTAGAAGTAGAGGTTACCTCATCATCAGAATGAGCCATGAGGCATAGGTCTTCTGTCTCAGTATCAAGGCAACAGAAGGCCTCATCAGAATCAGAGTCAGAACTGGATTCTGTCTCTGACAGAGGGTCTTTCTCGAGCTGTTCTGTCACAAGTGCTTTTCTTCTTCTGGAATTGTCTTCATACTTCTTCTTTTCTCCATCGTGCCCTTGTTTCTTGGACACTCTTGGATGTGGACATTCTGCCTTGAAATGTCCAGGTTGTCTGCAGTTGTAACAGAGAAGCTCACCACTGCTTTCTGTTGTTTTGACCTGCTGGAATGGCTTTCTGCTGAATGATGGACTTCTTCCATCTTTAGGATTCTTCATGAACTTCTTGAATCTCCTAGCAAAAGCAACCATATATTCGTCAGATAAAAGTACTGAAGGGTCAAAGTCATTTACCTTTGATGTGCTGGTAGTGAGGGCTGTAGTGGTCCTCTCTTCTGGTACATCTTCTTTTTCTTCAATCATTTAAAACTCATGAGCTTTGTGATCTGAAATGAGCTTATCAGTGGGATAAGTCTTCACATCCTTGCTGGCTTGGACAGCAACCACCTTCATCTTCCATGCTGAGGGCAGTCCCCTCAACACCTTAAGATTGATCTCCTTGGTGGTGAGTTCCTTGCCAAGCTCAGAGATCTCTCCAGTGAGAGTGAGGAGCCTGTCATACATCTTGGAGATGCTTTCACCAGGAAGGAGCTTGAAGTCATCAAACTTCTTGTTGGCTATTGTCAGCTTGTTGTCCTTCTCTTGCTCATCACCAGCTCCAATGAGCTCAAGAGTATCCCAGATTTCCTTTGCAGTCTTGCACTTCTTTATTCTGTTGAAGTACCTATCATCTATGGACTTGTAAAGAATGTCCTTAGCAATGTTGTCCAGATTTTACTTCCTTCTTTCTTCAGTTGTCCACTTAGATTTGGCCTTATTGATCATCTGAGGTCTAGAGTTGTCAATAGCATGTTCAGGGTTGACCTTCTGGAAGCTTGTGAAGGGCCCAATGTCAAGTACTTCCCACATCTCATCATGCAGAGCACAGAGACGTGCCTTCATCCGGATCCTCCAGTCATCAAATTTGAGATCTGAGAACATAAGATTCTTGGACAAAGAGTGATCCATTATATCAGATAAAAATGAGGTAAAACAGAAAAATAAGTGGATCTTTGTTCAGCAAATAACCTAAGAGATTATTAGAACAAGGAGGCTCTGATACCACTTGTTGGTCCCGGTTGTACTGGATACAGTCTAAAGGGGGGGGGGGGTGAATAGACTGTATTGGTTTTTAACTTTTTCAAGCTAAGTACCAGATTTAACAGAATAGTCTGTTCTGTTGGCAGAACAGTCTGGCAGCGGATGGGGTTCTGGTAGGGAGTTCTGTTAGTAGCCTCAGAGAAGCAAAGGAAGTAGGCCTTCTGTTAACTCACAAGACAAGTTCTGCTGAACACAGATACCAATTCTTTGGAGTTAGACAGTTCAAATGAAAATAATGAAAGTAAAGTAGTAAGTAAATGACACCAGGGCTTTTTATAGTGGTTCAAGGAACAACTTGTTCCTCTAGTCCACTATTCCACTAAGCTTGTAAAAACTTCCGTTTACAATGCCTTAGCCCTATCACTTAAGAAGCTCTCCACGTCTTCTTCAAGTGTAGATGTCTTCTTGGATGCACTTCCGGCTTCCCTAAGACTGGTCCTTTCACTGAGCTTTCCAGAAGTATCACCACTTCAATGCTCCAGGTACTTGGACGTCCTTCTTGTGAAAGAAGAGGTTCTAATCAGAACAGAGGTTCCTCCAACTTGCTTCATCACAAAGAGTTTGTATGTGATGAGCTTGAAGAGTTGAAGAACACTTGGAACTTTGCTTGAGTTGGAAATAAGGATTTTTCCAACTTCTGCCTTCTCTTGTAGAGGATGATGAAGTTTTAATCTCAAGGAGGCTTTTTGCGTTTTTGGCGTTTGAATATCTTGTACGCAGAATTGTAGGAAAAGTTAGCAAAGTTATCTGTTTGTTCTTCGTAGTGTATCTTTTATACTGAGGTTGTCTTCCCGTTGGAGGAAAAGGAGGACAACTGCATTAAATGAGCGAGCAGTTGACTTGACCAATAGGACCCGGTAAAGTTGGCGGGTTACTATTTTGGGATAAAGTAATCCTGACATTGCGGCCAATCATCTGTAATTACTCTACGGAGTATGGGGGGCATTAAATGTGCATTTAATGCGCACACTGTAGCTTTTCCGTTCAAGACTCCTAGCCGTTGAAGGAATCTTTCAGTTGGTTTCCCGGCTTGGTGGAATTCTTCCAAGTGTCAGGCCTTCTGGTGTCTTTAACAGAGAGTTGATCAGAGATGGTCTGGAGCTCTTCTGTTGAGAAGATATCCACCAGAGAACCAGGAGGGTTTCTGTCAGAGTAAAGGCTAACAGAGACCCTGAGGTCTTCTGTTCTTAAGCAGAGAACCAAAGGTCCTCTGTTCAACCAATGCCTTATCAAGGTTCTTCTGCTCTTGAGGCCTTCTGCTTTGTAGGTCTTCTGCTCTGGAGGCTTTCTGCTAAGTCGATTAAACTAAAGAATTTTACAAAGGAAAATTCTAAAACATTAAGTCTAAAGAGGGGTACTCTAAAGTCCTTAATCAATCTAGCATCATCAAAATCTAATTACAAATATTCCTTACACTTTTGATCCCCACTGGATCAATTGAGAAAAACCTAAAGGATTGAGTAGCTTGGAGTGGTGTTGTACTCCTCATGAAACACCTTCAATCTAGGCCAGAGTTGTCAAGGCTAGATTGGCACTAAGTGTATTGGGCTTAATACATTAGTGAAATCGATTTGAAATAGGATGGGACTTGATGTAGGAGGATTACACCACCTCTGAACCAGAATATACTGTGTGTTGATTCACTTTCAGTCAACAAAGCACACACTGAACACTTCTCACATAAAGATTGTAGTTTGCCAGCAGCATTCTAAGCAGTTGTCTTAATTGACCCAACTGCTTATCCTACTGCTTAATTACTCACTCTCTTTGAGATACAAGAGCTTCACAATATCACAACGAAAAGGTCTAATGATATTTCGGTTCTAGTGAGAGTTGAGAGCTCTTCTCTCCCAATTTGGCCTAACGGTCACTTTTGGCTCTTTCACGCCGGAAACCGCCTCTCCACCACCGCACTCTGCCACCATCTTCCACACTTCGGAGCTAAGTAACCAACCATATTGCACGACCATCCTCTTGGCCTTGTAATATCTTTGTTTTCTTACCTCCATTCACGCAAAACCAGTTCGCAAAACCACTATTCACGAAAAAAAAGTTTTGTTCGTAGCTCACTCTTCCTTCGTCGGATGCTTGAGATTTTTTAGCTGGGAGGTACTCTACCTTGGGCGAGCTCACAGCTAGAATTTGAGAACAATCCATTGGAGCCGTACACCACTTCCGAACAAGAGCTCAAAGTTACTATTCACAGTTGACTTTTGGAAAACCGTAGATCTACAACAACAAAGGACTTGGGGGAAGATTCTAAGGTTTGTATGGGGGTCGCCTCAACTAGGCGCACCTCTACAACCCCTTTCTCCTTGAATCCGAGGTAATTTCATTCTCAAGTTACTATTCATCATCTTCCCCAATGGGGAAGGTAAGAAACCGGAGCTCTAAACTTAAGGGAACTCCTACCGAGAAGAAATCTTCTTTGAGACTCCAAGCTTTGAAAGCTAGAGAGGCGGCTGGCCCTACTCATACACCTTTGGAGAAGGGTCAATCCGAGGCTGGAAAGGGCAATGTTGAGGAGGTTGTGCTTAATGAAGATGCCTTGACTGAGGTACAAAAAGGGAATGCCTCGGTTTTGGAGGTGGTGCCCGAAGTTCACAAACAATCCACATTGCAATTGGAGGGGGTCCTAGCTGAAGTGGATAAGGGGAAGTCCACGGATTGTGATGATCATCCTATCATTGAAGAGGAGTCAGTTGATACACAACATGAGAACAGCCACATTATTGATGAAAGCACCGCCATTTGTGCTCAAACCGAAAAGGGTGATGAGGTAACTCTTGTACCTCTTGTTGTTAATGAGATTGATAAAGGGACTGTCCCTAATGAGCAAAACAAGGAACTTGAGAATGAGGCTGAAATCATTGAGCCCCTTGTCCATCAAAGTGCTAAACCGAATGTATGGAAGTCACCTTGGACATCCTTATTTAAGGATAATAGAGAACCGAGTAAAGGAATGAAATTAAAGTTCATTGAACCCGTGGGGGATTTTGTGGACCTATCTAGTAGGAATATGCCATCTATTGTAGACATTTGGGGGTTCTGTTTGGTGGGGTACTTCGCGGGCAGATTCCCCGGGTTAAAGGCCATCCATGAACTTGTTGCAAAATGGGAGGTACAATGCAATGTGAGGCAACATGATCAAGGTTGGGTTATATTCCGCTTTAAAAGTGAGGAGGCAAGAGCAAAAGTTCTAATGGAGGGGCCTTACACTCTGTTTGGTAAGTCCCTATACTTGAAAACTCTATCCGAGGACTTCTCTTTCAATAGTGAAGAATTTTTGAAGGTCCCCATTTGGGTTAAGTTTCCATACTTACCAATGCAACTTTGGAGTGAAGACATTATTAGTGAGATTGCCTCACGGGTTGGGACTCCCCTAACCACGGATAGAATCACTCAAGAAAAAGCTAGATCCAATTTTGCTAGAGTCCTAATTGAGGTGGATGCCTCTAAACCTCCTCCCCTCAAAGTGAAAGTCAAAATGCCGAACCAAAAGATCCATAACCAAAAGGTTATCTATGAAACCTTTCCAAACTTTTGTTTCCAATGTAAAGTTTATGGCCACCATGCATTTACATGCAAAGTCATAGCTGAAATGGAACAAAAGGAGAGAGAGCAAAAGAAGAAAGAGTTGGACAACCAACCTGTTTTGGAAGAAAATCCACCCAAGGCTGTATTTCCTAATGCCGCGGCAAAGGGCAAGGCTGTGGCAAGTGATTATGCCGCGGCAAAGGGGACTGTGGCAAGTGATTATGCCGCGGCAACAACTTCGAACTCCCAAACTGAGGTAGCAATGAAGAAGAAGGACCACCATCCTTTTATCAAGGTGGTGAGGCTTAATAAGAGGAGGAGACAAAAGAGAAAGCTACAAGAAGAGGGGGAGATATCATCCGGCTATGAAACAAAGGAAGAAGAGGAGGAACCGAGAAAAATCCAATCTTTTAGAGAAGTTTTTAATGATGAAGTGATTGTTTCCATGAAGACCGAGGAATATAGTGATCCTATCATTAAAGTCCAGCACTTTGATGATGTTAAAGAACCAACTATTCGGCTTAACCATCTTTTAAAGATGGTAAAAGCTAGTGAGGCCGGAATATGGTTTACAAGAGCTTGTTTGGAGAGTCTTCCCGGAGTAAAAAAGACAAAGAGGTTCTATGGGTTTACAACGGATTTCATGAGAAGTGTATATAGACACTTCCTTGATAGATATTTTGAAGATGGACACCCGATGGGAAATGGAAGTAAAGTCATGCATCCTACTATGGTGAAGAAGAAAATAACACGGGTGGTGGACGACATGAGAGAGGCCTACATAGATGAGGTGATCACCAAAGTGGAGTTTGAAGAAGGTGGAGGCTATAAACTACACTTGAAGAACGTGGAGCACATGGATGAGATGATGACAAGGCTTGATAATTACCTTGACATTGATGGCAAAGGAACTAGAGATGGAATCACCTTTACAAATGCATGCTTGGATTCACTACCGGGGGCAGTCCGCACGGAGGAAGGGTATGACTTTTTCCATTCTTTTATGATTAAAGTTTATCCTATTTTTCTTGATAGGTACAAGAGATGCGAGATCTATAGGGAATGGGTGCAAAGAGAAAGAAAGAACAAGGAAGAGAACTTTGGAAAATACAAGAAGAAGGGAGAGAGGAAGGGGGTGAGCAACAAATAATTAGTTTTTTATGATAATAGATTTTTGGAATAATAGGGGGCTGAATCAAGCCTCAAAACAAAATAGTATAGCTAATTTTGCACGGGTTAACAAGGTACGTATTTTTTGCCTACTCGAAACAAAGATGTCCTCTCTTACTTTTGATAATTTTGTGAACTATAGGTTTAATGCATGGATGTATGTTACTAATTTTGATAAGTTGAGTGGGGGACGTATGGCTATTATTTGGGACCCACATTTTGTTGATGTTGTGGTTCTACAAGTGGACAAAAACCATATACATGTTCGGTTCACTTGTAGAGTTACATAATTGTCTTTTTATGTGACTTTTATTTATTCCCTTTATACCATTGTACAAAGAAGGGAACTTTGGGAGCATGTAACTGGTTTGAGCCAAAATATCCTTGCGCCTTGGGTGGTTTTGGGTGATTTTAATTGTGTAGGTGCGCCAAATGAGAGAAGGGGGTCTGCCCCCCCCCCCTTCGGCCTATGCTATGAAACACTTGAATGACATGAAAATGCAATCTAACCTCCTTGATGCCCCTTCCACTGGCGAGCTTTATACTTGGCATAGGGGTGCAACTTGGGCTAAGTTAGATAGAGTTCTTATTAACTCTTTGTGGAGTATGAATAATATATCATGTAAGGCCCATTTTTTTGAAATGGAATGTGAATTTGATCATGTTGCATCTCTTGTTGCTATTGGGGCTGTGAACAATGGGGGGTCAAAGCCTTTTAAGTTCTTTAACATGTGGTTAAAGCATGAACGTTTTCATGACATCCTTGAGAGTGTGTGGACTAGGAATGTTGTTGGTACGGCTCAGTTTAGGCTTGCCCGAAAATTGAAACTACTCAAACAACCCCTAAAACAACTCAATAGAGATGAATTTAGCCATATCTCGGCTAGGGCAAAGGAATCAAAAAAAGAGTATAAGAGAATCTATCAATTAGCTCTCATAGCTCCTTTAGATGATGCCTTAAATGAGGAAATGATCATTTCTAGAAAAAGAGCTTTGTTTTTGAAAGAAGCCGAGGAAGCCTATCTTAAACAAAAGGCTAAGGCTGTCCATATTTTACAATCGGATAGGTGTACGAAGTATTTTCATTCTATTGTGAAAAAGAGAAATGCTCATAACTCTATTGCTTCCTTGAGATTGCAAGATGGAAGTCTTACTAAATCAATGGAACATGTAGCAAATGAGTTCATAGCATTCTACAAAGATTTATTTAGCACGAATGTTCCTATGATGGGGTATGACCCAGGTGTCATTTTATCTGGAAATATCTTGGATCAAACACTTGTTTCTGACCTCATCAGTCCCGTTACTGATTTGGATATTAAACAAGCCTTGTTTGATATAGGTAATGATAAAGCACCTGGTCCGGATGGATACTCTTCAGCCTTTTTTAAAGAAAATTGGAGTAAGGTTGGGCAGGATGTTTGTGAGGCCGTGAGAGAGTTTTTTGTTACGGGGACTTTGCTTAAACAGGTTAATCACACTGTGGTTGCTCTGATCCCTAAAACTAATCATTCTCCAACGGTCTCGGACTTCAGACCTATTTCTTGTACGAATGTGACTTATAAGATCATCACTAAGATTCTTTCTTCCCGTCTAGGTCCTTTACTCTCTAGTATTATCAATCCTGCACAGGGAGCTTTTGTTGATGGAAGATTGATGTCTGACAACATCTTCCTTGCACAAGAGTTAGTGAAGGGATATACTAGGAAAAGGCCTTCACCTAGATGTATGTTTAAGATTGATCTTAGGAAGGCTTATGACACTATATCATGGGAGTTTCTTGAGAGAGTATTGTTGGATATTGGTATTCCTGAACTATTTGTGAGATGGATTATGGAGTGTGTCTCAACTTCTTCTTTTTCTATCTCCATTAATGGTTCACTCCATGGATGGTTTGAAGGAAAGAGAGGCCTTAGACAAGGAGACCCTATGTCTCCCTTGTTGTTTGTTATCTGCTTAGAGTACTTCTCACGGCTGATAGAGAGGAGGACCTTGGATCCTACTTTCCGTTATCATCCGCTATGCTCTAAGCTTAAAATAACACATTTGGCTTATGCAGATGATTTGATGTTGTTTTCTAAGGGTAATTACGCATCTATTAAGATATTAGTCGAGGCTTTGAATGATTATGGGCTAGCTTCTGGCCTCATGGTTAATCAGGATAAGTCTAATATTTTTCTAGGTGGTAATATGGAAAGTAGAATCCCGTACATTCTTGAGAGGGTGGGGTTTCAACAAGGATCCTTCCCGGTTAGATATTTGGGTATTCCGCTTGCTCCTCTAAGTATTTCTGTAGCCCAGTTCTCTCCCATGATTGACAAGGTTACGGATTATTTAGATGCATGGAACTCAAAAACTCTTTCTTATGCGGGGAAGGTTGAGTTGATTACATCCGTTTTGCAGGGAGTGCAAGCTTTTTGGATGGGCATCTTCCCCATTCCGAGGGCCATCATTGATAGAATAACATCCCTTTGTAGAATGTTTCTTTGGGGGAATAAGCATGCGAAAGTTGCATGGAGTGATGTTTGTCTACCAAAAAATGAGGGGGGTTTAGGGATTAGAGATGCTAAGGTATGGAATTATGCCTTGCTGTCCCGAACCCTTTGGAATATACATGCTAAAAAGACTCTTTATGGGTGAAATGGATGAATGAAGTCTATCTCTTTGGGAGAGATGTGTGGACATTTGTGCCACACACAAAGGACTCTAGGCTTATAAAGACTATTGGGACTATCCGGGACTTGCTCATATCCAAGTTCCCTTCTCTAGACATGGCCGTGATTCACATGGGCAAAATGTCCCAAAATGGGAAATTGTCTTCCTCGAAAATATGTGATTTGCTTAGAATCAAAGGCACAATTCATCCTTGGATGTCCTTCATATGCAAGAGTTATATTCCCCCCAAATTCTCATTCATTACTTGGCTTGCCTTTCGGGGAAGATTGGCTACGTATGATTGCTTGGGGTTTCTTGATGTTGTTAACGTTGGTCAGTTTTGTAAGGGTGGCCCGGAAACGGTGTCACACCTATATTTTGAATGTGTATTTACAGGACAGGTTTGGAACTTGATCCGGGATTGGCTTGGACTGACTAGGCAGATGACTACGCTTTCAAGTGCGGTTAAATGGATGAAGAAGGAGCAAACTGGAGCCAACGTCAAAGCCAAAGCCGTGAGGCTATCTTTTTGCTACACCGTCTATTGGATTTGGCGCATGAGGAGTATGATTTGTTTTGAGAAGGCCAAGATTATGGTGACTGATATGGTCAAACATATCAAATTTATGGTGTATAAAGTACTTTATTACATGTATCCAATTGATAGGATAACATTCTGATCCTTTTTTTGCGTTTTCGTCACCGATTTGTGATGGCTAGCATATATGCGTAGCTAGTTGGGTGTGTTTTTTTGAGTTTTTTGGAGGTGACGAGGTATCCTTGCTTGGGATGACCTCTTTTTGTGTTTTTGCTACTGTATAGCTGTACATAAACACTTTGGATATATATATTTACAGTTTATCCAAAAAACGAAAAGGTCTATTTCATTAAGATTTCAGGAAATACTACTTAAGGCATGGCAGTTGTCTCAACAGTCTCCTAAGGACTACCCAACTGCTGAGCCCACTGCTCACACAAAAGTATTTCCTGTGAAAATCTTGACATTACTAGACCTTTACACCTTTATCTCTAAGAAGTCTGTTCAAAATAATCTCTGTGATTCAAAGTGATAATTCAACAGGTACCTCAACAGTTCCCTCACTATCACCCAACTTCCTAGACCACTGCCTAAGTAAAACCCTCTACTTACTTGGTCCAAAGCACATCTTCAGAAAGCCCACATCATCCTGAGCAACACCATATAATCAAACCTTCCATACCTTCACCTTTACTTCAGCAGGTGCCTCAGCAGTTCCCTGGTTTCCACCCAACTACTGAGACAACTGCTCTCATTTAAGGTTGATTATCAATCCACCTCAGTACATCATCAGAAAGCTCTTCCCACTCTAAGAAAGATTCTTAGTGCACCTTCATCATTCACCAAGTATTTCGTAAGCAGTTGACTAAGCAGTTCCCTGCTTTCTAGCCAACTGCCTAGCCAACTGCTCACATTGTATTTTAGTAATTAGGAAATCATCCCTTGATATTTTGAAACCAGAGCCTGAAGACAATTTTTAGAACTCGGTATGATCTTTCTAACGATATATTAAACGCTTTCAACGGCACAAAATAGAGCAAGATATGATCGCATCAAATTCTACCCGAGTTCGGAGTGAAATCAGAAATATTTGTGAATATATGGTTAATCTGTAACTTTTAATTAATGCATTGTAAATTAAGTTGGAGCAATATCTTTAGAGCTCCGATCTATCTTTCCAACGAGATATAATACGCTCGAAACGGATAAACACACAGCAAGATATGAGTGTCACAAATACTTAGCCTTATCTCTATGATTTAGCGTTTTCAGCGAAAATAGAGCACTTTTAGCGTAAATACAGTGTATTTTAGTAATTAGGCAATCATCCCTTGATATTTTTGAAACCAGAGCCTGAAGACAAGTTTTGGAACTCGCTAAGAGCTTTGCAATGAGATATTAAACGCTTTCAACGGCACAAAATAGAGCAAGATATGATCGCATCAAATTCTACCCGAGTTCGGAGTGAAATCAGAAATATTTGTGAATATATGGTTAATCTGTAACTTTTAATTAATGCATTGTAACTGAAGTTGGAGCAATAGCTTTAGAGCTCCGATCTATCTTTCCAACTAGATATAATACGCTCCAAGAGGATAAACACACAGAAAGATATGAGTGTCACAAATACTTAGCCTTATCTCTATGATTTAGCATTTTCAGCGAAAATAGAGCGGTTTTAGCGTAAATACAGTGTATTTTAGTAATTAGGCAATCATGCCTTGATATATTGAAACCAGCGCCTGAATACAAGTTTTAGAACTCGGTAAGATCTTCCCAACAAGATATTGAACGCTTTCAATGGCACAAAATAGAGCAAGATATGATCGCATCAAATTCTACCCGAGTTCGGAGTGAAATCAGAAATATTTGTGAATATATGGTTAATGTGTAACTTTTAATTAATGAATTATAAATTAAGTTGGAGCAATAGCTTTAGAGCTCCGATCTATCTTTCCAACGAGATAAAATACGCTCGAAACGGATAAACACACAGCAAGATATGAGTGTCACAAATACTTAGCCTTATCTCTATGATTTAGCGTTTTCAGCGAAAATAGAGCACTTTTAGCGTAAATACAGTGTATTTTAATAATAAGGCAATCGTACCTTGATATTTTGAAACCAGCGCCTGAAGACAAGTTTTAGAACTCAGTAAGAGCTTTCCAACGAGATAATAAACGCTTTCAACGGCACAAAAAAGAGCAAGATATGATCGCATCAAATTCTACACGAGTTCGGAGTGAAATCAGAAACATTTGTGAATATATGGTTAATCTGTAACTTTTAATTAATGCATTGTAAATTAAGTTGGAACATAATCTTTAGAGCTCTGATCTTTCTTTCCAACGAGATATAATACGCTCCAAACGGATAAACACACAACAAGATATGAGTGTCACAAATACTTAGCCTTATCTCTATGATTTAGTGTTTTCAGCGAAATTAGAGCACTTTTAGCGTAAATACAGTGTATTTTTGTAATTAGGCAATCATCCCATGATATTTTGAAACCAGCTCCTGAAGACAAGTTTTAGAACTCGGTAAGAACTTTCCAACGAGATATTAAACGCTATCAACGGCACAAAATAGAGGAAGATATGATCGAATCAAATTCTACCCGACTTCGGAGTGAAATCAGAAATATTTGTGAATATATGGTTAATCTGTAACTTTTAATTAATGCATTGTAAATTAAGTTGGAGCAATAGCTTTAGAGCTCCGATCTATCTTTCCAACGAGATATAATACGCTCGAAACGGATAAACACACAGCAAGATATGAGTGTCACAAATACTTTGCCTTATCTCTATGATTTAGCGTTTTCAGCGAAAATAGAGCACTTTTAGCGTAAATACAGTGTATTTTAATAATTAGGCAATCATACCTTGATATTTTGAAACCAGCGCCTGAAGACAAGTTTTAGAACTCAGTAAGAGCTTTCCAACGAGATATTAAACGCTTTGAACGGCACAAAATAAAGCAAGATATGATCGCATCAAGTTCTACACGAGTTCGGAGTGAAATCAGAAACATTTAGGAATATATGGTTAATCTGTAACTTTTAATTAATGCATTGTAAATTAAGTTGGAACATTAGCTTTAGAGCTCTGATCTTTCTTTCCAACAAGCTATAATACGCTCCAAACGGATAAACACACAACAAGATATGAGTGTCACAAATACTTAGCCTTATCTCTATGATTTAGCGTTTTCAGCGAAAATAGAGCACTTTTAGCGTAAATACAGTGTATTTTAGTAATTAGGCAATCATCCCTTGATATTTTCAAACCAGATCTCGAAGACAAGTTTTAGAACTCGGTACGAACTTTCCAACGAGATATTAAACGCTTTCAATGGCACAAAATAGAGGAAGATATGATCGAATCAAATTCTACACGAGTTCGGAGTGAAATCAGAAACATTTGTGAATATTTGGTTAATCGGTAACTTTTAATTCATGCATTGTAAATTAAGTTGGAACATTATCTTTAGATCTCCGATCTATCTTTCCAGCAAGAAATAATACGCTCCAAACGGATAAACACACAGCAAGATATAGGTGTCACAAATACTTAGCCTTATCTCTATGATTTAGCGTTTTCATAGAAAGTAGAGCACTTTTAGCGTAAATACAGTGTGTTTTAGTAATTAGGCAATCATCCCTTGATAATTTGAAACCAGAGCCTGAAGACAAGTTTTAGAACTCGGTAAGAGCTTTCCAACGAGATATGAAACGCTTTCAACTGCACAAAATAGAGCAAGATATGATCCAATCATATTCTACCCGAGTTCGGAGTGAAATCAGAAATATTTTTGAATATATGGTTAATCTGTAACTTTTAATTAATGCATTGTAAATTAAGTTGGAGAAATATATTTAGAGCTCCGATCTATCTTTCCAACGAGATATAATACGCTCGAAACGGATAAACACACAGCAAGATATGAGTGTCACAAATACATGGCCTTATCTCTAAGATTTAGCGTTTTCAGCGAAAATAGAGCACTTTTAGTGTAAATACAGTGTATTTTAGTAATTAGGCAATAATCCCTTGATATTTTGAAACCAGAGCCTGAAGACAAGTTTTAGAACTCGGTAAGAGCTTTCCAACGAGATATTAAATGCTTTCAACGGCACGAAATAGAGCAAGATATGATCGCATCAAATTCTACCCGAGTTCGGAGTGAAATCAGAAATATTTGTGAATATATGGTTAATCTGTAACTTTTAATTAATGCATTGTAAATGAAGTTGGAGCAATAGCTTTAGAGCTCCGATCTATCTTTCCAACGAGATATAATACGCTCCAAGCGGATAAACACACAGCAAGATATGAGTGTCACAAATACTTAGCCTTATCTCTATGATTTAGCGTTTTCAGAGAAAATAGAGCACTTTTAGCGTAAATACAGTGTATTTTAGTAATTAGGCAATCATCCTTTGATTTATTGAAACCAGCGCCTGAATTCCGGTTAGAGAGTCTCTCTCTAGCGAAAATACGCTACTCGGAATTTTCAGCTCGTTTCTTCGTCGGTTCTTGATTTCTTCCTTCGATTCTTCATCTTTGAGCTTGGTTATTAGTTTCTTTACACTTCTTCGTCGTAGAGGTGTTCATTACCTAGTTTCCGAGCTCTTTTTGGAGGATTTTGGTCTTGTTCCGCGTTCTTAGCTTTGGGTTTTACTATTCACGCACTAAGGTCAACGCCTCTACAGCCTGATTCTTGGGGTGTTTTCGCAATCCAGCTTCGGATTTAGCTTCTCCTAGCTCTGAGGATTAACCAGCACCCTTTTTTCCATCATCGGCCCTTGTTCTGGTTAGGCCGTACCCTTCTTCTCCGTCGATTTTTGAGGTGAATAGGACGCTTTTCACCATTGTTGCTTCGAGCTCATGTAAGTTTGGGTTTTTCTTTCCTTCCGCCCCTCTTGGTTACAATGCCGAAGGGGAAGGCTAAAAAGAAAGCTTCCAAACCTCCTACCAAGTCCTCCACTCGGCTTCGGGCTAAGGCACAAGCAAAAGAGCTGGACGAAGTGCTCTCGGATGAGGTCCAAAGTGAACAAAACTCTTCTTTCCAAGAGGATTCTTCTTATGTTCCGACCATGGACACTTCCTCCTCTTCGGCCACCATTGATGGTGAGGTGATTTCTAACTTTCCTCATATAGATGAGCCTTTTATTGATGATGCTAGTGACGGGGATGAACCTCTTGTTGTTTCCAAAGATATGGAGGCCATTGTTAATTCCAAAATTGTGATTGGTGTTAATTCGAATGGTAATACTTGTGATGTTGGTTCTTCTTTGAACAAGGTTATTATACCTTCTCTTGGATCTACTCATATTGCTAATACTAGTGTTCATGAAAGGCTTGTTCCCATTTTAGAGGTCAATGTCCCTCCCTTGGACATTGGCACCTCGGCCCCGGTGGAAAACTTTGATACACCAAGCAAAATTGATCAAACCTTGATTGCCTTGGAGTCTACCTCTAATGCCACGGCATTATCGGAAGACAAAGGCACAGGAGTGGCTAGTGCTCCCACTACCAAGCCCCTCCCTTGGGCATCCCTTTTCAAAGATAATAGGGAACCCAAAAAGGGTATGAAATTGAAATATATTGAACCGGTGGGAGACTTTGTTGACCTTTCCAATAGAAATATGCTTTCTATGGTTCAAATATGGGGCTTTTGCCTTGTAGCTTATTTTGATGGGATGTTCCCCGGGTTCAAAGCCATACATGAAATGATGAACAAATGGAAGGTACCTTGTCAAGTTAGATCACATGACAAAGGTTGGTTTATTTTTAAATTCCAAAGTGAGGAGGATAGGACTAAGGTCCTCTCGGATCGACCCCATACTATCCTTGGCAAGAGCTTTCCTTTGAAACCTCTCTCGGATAACTTCACTATGGATAGTGATGAGTTCCTTAAACTCCCATACTATCCTTGTGACACTTCAAAAATTTAAATAAAAATAAAAATAATTTTTATTAGTCAGATAAAATATTACGAAAATAACATTTTTATTATTAAGTGAGTTAAAACAAAAATTCAACAGTTGTAACATTCTAATCAGATAAAATTTCCAAACTTATGACGTTTTAGTCAAATAAAAATGGTTCGATAGTAGAAGTAACGTTTTTATTAGAAAAATGATATTTTTAGTAATTAGATTAATAAGATAAATCTTGTTACTTAAATAATATTTATACCACTTAAATTTCTGACTTAATAATTATTAAAAGACACGTTTTAAGTAATGTTTATGAAGTACGTACCATGCATACAAATCAAGTACTAACTCTAAATATACAAAAGTTGACTTTTCAACCTTAGAATGGTAAGCTTATATAGGAAAACCGTATTATTATACAAAAGAGAATCCTACCATTACGTTACCTACTCGAATTCTAAGTTTCTAGGGAAACATACGCACTGATCGGAGAAAGCTTCGTATTGTAATTAACTAGGGAAACCAATACCTAGACCTAGAAACCCTAGACCTAGAATAGTCGGTTACGCACATATATATATACCTGCGCAGCAATTTCATAACCTACATACAAGCTTACACACGTATGAAGCGTCACCGTCGCTAGAGCCGGAGGAGGAAGGACGTAGTGCCGATTGCATCCTACGCTGCAAACTCTTCACACACGTAAAACAAGGGAGAAGGGTTGCGTCCCCGCAAGCTGTGAAACTACCAAAACCCGACTGCTGCATCGCCGGGAGAGTAGAAGACGGAACTTGCCGGACTGCCTTCATGCCGGAAGAGGAGAAGCTCTTGGGCCGGAGAGAAAGGAATCCGCTGCGGTGCCGTCCCTGCGCGCCGGAGGAAGAGACCACTTACCATCCGTCACTGACTCACAAGCAGAGGTAACCGTACGTGCCAGACTGTTTCTTCGCCGGGCTGGTTTTCCACGCGGGAGAAGGGCTATGCCGGAACCTCTGGAATAGCCAGGCCATCATTGGGCTGCTTCCTTACCGTTGATGTCAGAAAAAGGAGCCGTGATGGTCGCCGCCGCAGAACGAGCACCGCCGGAGTGTAGTTGCAGACCACCGAACTGCTTGACGCTAGAGGAAGGGGAAACCCACTGGAGCACTTGCTAGAACGCGTCGTCGGTTTGCCACACCGGTGCAGGACGACTTGGCCGTTGGAGAGCCGCTGCTGCCATGGCCAGAGGAGACAAGGCTGCGTCATCGCCGTCCTTCTCCTTGCTCGACTCTGCATGCGTAGTACGGAGTAATTCTCTTTTCCCTCCTGCTGTTTATTCAACTAGTGGGGTGGACTATTTTAATAAGTGTTGGGCTGACTTAATTTTTATGCCTTTGGGCCGGGCTAAACCATTAACCATAATAATAATAATAATAATAATAATAATAATAATAATAATGAACTGGGTTACTTTAAAAATATTAGCTGGGCCGGACAGATTTGGTTAAAAGCTCATCAAATCGGGCTGAAATATAAAGGGAAAATTTGGATAAATTATTAAAAATAGAATAAGTGACTAATTATATCATCTTAATTAAAAAGGTGATTATCTAGAGACCGGATTAGAGGAGGATAACTAGGAGCGTCAGGACTTAAGGTAAGTTTCTCAGCTAATCCAAAATCGTTTCCTCGTATTATATGCTTATTATGCATTATGTGATTAAGTGTGAATTTTAAACGTGTACTGTTTTAGGCGACTAAGAATTTGTGAAATATTGGAGATATATTTTGGGATTTAATCCCTAGTATGACTTTGGAGTGAATTTTTATGTAAAAGAATTTTGGAGTATTTATGAATGTGAATTTTTGGTGGACGTATCTATTAAATAGATATTCTGTAGGACTATATATAGAAAGATGATTTTTCAAGGAATAATGTTTTTCAATAATTATTGACATCTCGAGAGAAACACGAGGTGTGGGTGGTTAGAGCTATATACCGCGGGTTTAGTTTAGGTTTATGATGATTATTGGTGGCGGGAGAAATCCCGGTAAATATTGGTGGCGGGAGATTCCCGGTATTTCTTTTGAGAACTTTAAAAGTTCTTTGGTGGCCGCGGTAGTAGTTTCTAATTATCCGGGTATCTAACCCATTGTGAGGTAGGGGGACGTTGTCCAAACTACTTGGACTTCTTACTACTCGGAGGGCTTGGAATCCCTTTTAGGGGGTGTGCACACTTAAGGGTGAAGTTCAGTTTCCAATTGGTGGTCGGTGGGAGCCGGAATTCCGGGATGATTCGTACACAACAACGATTCATTGGGCTCGAGGAATCTTGAGTTTCGCCCATCTTAAAAGAATCTGAAAGTGACATTGATTTCGGAATGGTGATATTTTTAGCTTCAAAAGTTATTTTTGAAAAGTGATACTTCTTTTGAGATATTAATTAATTGTTGGGAGCTTATAAATATTATTTTTAATTATAAGGGTATTTGAGATTGTTGATAAATAATGTTTTGAAAAGAATTTCGGTGGTGTGAGTATTTTTATATATAGTATTATATGAAAAACTATTTTTTTGACAAACTTGATTATTTTACGGGGTTGGGTAGTACTTACTTAGCTCTAAAGCTAATTTTTGTTTCCTTTTCTTTGTTTCGTTTTCTGCACTTTATTTGTGCAGGTAATGATGAGTATGAAGCTCATGATGTTTGACGAGTCTTGAGAGCGCTTTAGAAGAAGTGGAGTCTTCACTTAGTTTAAATAATGTTGTTAAATTTTGAATTTAAGTTTTTAATTCGGTTGAACTCATGGTGGATAGCCTTAACATCCAGCCAAGTTGAGGGCTGGGTGTGGCGGTAACACACCCTTTTTCCATTACTGTTATTTCCGCTGCAAAACTATATCTATTTTTAAGGAATAAATCAAGATTGTTATCAATATATTATTATTTCCAGTATTATTTTGGGCGGGAAAAATGGGGGTGTTACAGAACTCCGGCGAGGCTTTTCTCCCTCGTTTCACGACCGTTTTCAACGATTCTTTTTCCGTTGGATTCGTATCACGAAGGGGAAGGTTTGAGAGGTGTTTTCAGGGCTTGGTTCTGGCTAAAACGATGGGTCGCAATTATA
The DNA here is from genome assembly GCA_945859875.1 of Cuscuta europaea. Taxonomy (NCBI): domain Eukaryota; kingdom Viridiplantae; phylum Streptophyta; class Magnoliopsida; order Solanales; family Convolvulaceae; genus Cuscuta; species Cuscuta europaea. The sequence goes on along the minus strand of CAMAPE010000048.1, from coordinate 5,058,773 downwards.
TATATATATACGTATATGTGTATATATGTTGCAGGTTTCGGGATGAAGAAAACGCAGGTTCTGGCTTGCTATTTATAGGGAAAGATGAGGGTTTTAGTTTGTGTAGAACTCAATCGGCTTCTTCCGTACCCCGTCGGTAGTTTATCTCCCGTAGGAGTTTTGCCGTTAGTTGGGATAATGTGACCTACTTTTCCCGTAGGAGTATTTGGAGTCAACTGTAACTTTGTATGTATATTTGTAAACGTAACTTTGTATGTAGGAATATTAGGAGTATATATTTAAGTATTAATAATACGTACGTAGTTTATATATCATAGGAGTATATATATATTATACGTACATAGATATTTTAGTTTAGGTTTAGTAAATTATACTACGTATTATTGTACAGTCCCTCCGTATTATTTTATACGTTACATCTTTTATCGGACCATTTTTATCAGACTAAAAATGTCGTAAATGTAAATTTTCTGTCTGGTTCACTTGTTTAATAAAATGTTGTTCCTATTACCGAAATATTTTTATTTGACTAAAACGTCATAAATTTTGAAATTTTATCTGATTAGAATGTTACCACTGTTGAAATTTTGTTTGACTCACTAAATAATTAAAATGTTATTTTCGTAATATTTTATCTGATTATTTTTTTTTTTTAATTTTTGAAGTGTCACACCATGCCCCCTCCTCTAATGCTGCGACATTAGGGAAAGCTGTGGTGGATGACAATGCCTCCTCTAAAGCCCAACCTTGGGCAGCCCTTTTCAAAGATAATAGGAAACCCGAAAAGGGTATGAAACTTAAATTCATTGAACCGGTGGGAGATTTTATTGATCTTTCCAATCGGAAACTTGCTCCTATGGTTCAAATTTGGGGGTTTTGCCCTGTTGTTTACTTTGATGGGAAATTTCCCGGTTTTAACTTATCCATGACATGATGAATAAATGGATTGTCCCTTTTCAAGTTAGATCTCATGACAAAGGATGGGTTACCTTTAAATTCCAAAGTGAGCATGATAGAACAAAAGTCCTCTCGGAAGGACGTTATACTATCCTTGGCAAATCTTTTCCTTTGAAGCCTCTTTCGGAGGATTTTACTATGGATAGTGATGAATTTCTCAAGCTACCTATTTGGGTGCAATTTCCTCACCTTCCCATGAGACTTTGGGAGGAGGATATCATTAGTGAGATTGCCTCACGTGTGGGAGTTCCTTTGGCCACCGATAGGGTTACCCAAGAGAGAGTGAGATCTCATTTTTCTCGGGTTCTAATTGAGATTGATGCATCTAAGCCCCCCCTCTTAAGCTTAAGATAAAGCTGCCAAATGGGAGATTTCACACCCAATTTGTGAAATACGAAACATACCCTAATTATTGCTTCCAATGCAAAACTTTTGGGCACCATGCCTTCACTTGTAAGGTTTTGGCCGAAAGTGAAAACATGGAAAGGCAAAAGAAGGTTGCTGCCCAAGAGACTAATGCCAATGAATCTTGTCACACCACTCTTGACATTCCTATTGCCAATGTTGGCAAAGGAAAGGAGCATATCCTTTCGGATACCAAGAAAAATGAAGGATTTAAGGTTAAGAAGGGTGATCACCCCTTCCTAAGGGTGACTCGGTTTAGGAGAGGTCCTAACAAATATGTTCCTGAGGAAGAGGACATTGAACCTCATGACATTGATTCCCTTGGAGACAAATCTGTCCGGATTATCAAAACTTCACTTATTGACACTCTCACGGATGAGGTGGTTTTTGATATGGATGCCGTGGAGACCCTCAATCCTATCATTAAACTCAAACATCAAAAGGAAGTGGATATTCCTATTGTGAAACTGAATCATAACCTTAAGATTGTGGGGGGTAATGCCCCCGGCTTTCAATTTACTAAGGAATGCTTGGAGAAACTTCCCGGAATCAAACCAAAAAACAAAGGTTATGTCTATTCTCCTAAATTTCTTAAAGGAGTGTATAGACACTACCTTAACCGACATTTTGAGGATGGTAACTTGAAAGGTAATGCTTGTAAGGTCAAGGACCTTAGAAAGTGTACTGAAAACTCCGTCCGGATTGTCCATGATATCCGTGATGCTTATCTTGATGATGTAGTTGTCAAAGTTGACCTTCTTGAAAAGGACAAACCTTGGATACACCTTAAACATATTGAGGATGTTAAAGAGGATTTTGTTAGACTTGATGACTATTTGGCAACTACTACCAACCACTTGACCATTGGTATTAATTTTACCAAGGAATGTTTGAAATCCCTTCCCGGGATATACCCTACGGATGATGGCTATGAAGTCTCTCACATTTTTATGGAAAAGGCTTACTTCCTCTTTTTGGATAGATATAAGCCGAGAGGCTTCTTCCAGCCTAAACAGAATACTAATGAGGAGAGAAAGGATGGGAGAAAGGCCTATAACAAACGTTTTTAATGTTTGTGTCCTCTTGGAATATTAGGGGTCTTAATAAGACCTCAAAACAAAATACTATTGCTTCTTTCATTCGTACCAATAATGTTCATGTTTGCTGCCTTCTTGAGACTAAGATGTCTACTCCCAACTTTGATAAGTTCATGTCTAATAGATGGCCTAATTGGCACTCTAAGACCAACTTTGATCAGATTGAGGCAGGTAGAATTGCTCTTATGTGGGACCCTACCTTTGTTAATCTAAACATTTTGGAGGTTGATTTACAACATATCGATTTTGAGGTTTTGTGTAAGATTACACAAAATACTTACTTTGTGACTTTCATCTATGCTCTGTATACTGTTGTGGAGAGAAGATCCCTTTGGGATCACATTGCTAGTTTGGAACCCTTTATTAACAGTCCTTGGCTTGTTATGGGGGATTTCAATTGTGTGGGCAGCCCTGAGGAGAGGATAGGCCCTACCCCTCCCTCGGCCTATTACATCCAACACCTTAATGATTTCAAAGTTGAGACTAATCTGGTTGATACCCCCTCCACTGGTGAGTTACTCACTTGGAATAGGGGTTCTCTCTGGGCCAAACTTGATAGGGTTCTCATGAACCCGTCTTGGTACAATAATAATATCTCCTGTAAAACTCATTTCTTTGAGATGGAACCTGAGTTTGACCATTGTGCTTCTCTGGTGACTATTGGCCAAAACACTTTTCATGGTTCTAGGCCTTTCAAGTTCTTCAACATGTGGCTGAAGCATGAGACTTTTACTTCCATCCTTACCGCCCACTGGTTTCAAGATTTGTTTGGTACTCCTCAATTCAGACTTGCTAGAAAACTTAAAAGGCTTAAAAAGCCTTTGAGGGAGCTTAACTTTAATGCCTTTGGGCATATCACTAGCAAAGCCAAGGATGCCAAGAAGGAGTATAAACGAGTGAACGCTCTTTCTCTTCTCTCCCCCTTGGATGAGACTATCAAACTTGAGGTCAATCTGGCCAAAAAGAATGCTCTTTATTTCAAAAGGGCTGAGGAGGACTTTTTTAGACAAAAAGCTAAATCAAATCACTTATTCCAAAGTGACCGAAATACTAAGTACTTCCACTCTATTGTTAAGAAGAATGTGGCCAAGAATTCCATTACTTCTATTAAATTAGAAAATGGGATCCCTACTACTTCTTTGAATCGTGTGGATTGTGAATTTGTGAGATTCTACACTAATCTGTTTGGCACCTCCACCCCTATGGTGGATATTGACCCTAACATTGTGCTCTCTGGTAAATGTCTTGATACCAACAAGGCTACTGATCTTGTTAGCCCTATCTCTGATTTAGAGATTAAGAATGCCATTTTTTATATTGGAGATAATAAGGCCCCGGGCCCGGATGGCTACATCTCAGCCTTTTCACACAAAATTGGAATATTGTTGTCCATGATGTGATTTTAGCCGTGAGAGGCTTCTTTAATTCTGGTAAGCAGCTTAAACAGCTTAACCATACTATTATTGCACTTATTCCTAAGACCTCTCATGATCCTATGGCGGCTGACTTTAGACCTATTGCTTGCATTAATGTCATCTATAAGACTATCACTAAGATCATTGCTTCTAGGATGATCCCCTTTTTACCTGAACTTATTGATCCCTCCCAAGGGGCTTTTGTTGATGGGAGACTTATGCTTGATAATGTGTTTCTTGCCAAATAACTTTTCAAAGGCTATTCTAGAAAGCATATGTCTCCTAGATCCATGATCAAGGTGGACCTCAGGAAAGCTTATGATACTATTTCCTTGGACTTTTTGCATATGGTCTTGTTAACTATTGGTTTTCCTGATAGGTTTGTTAATTGGATTATGGAGTGTGTCTCCACACCCTCCTTCTCTATTTCCATTAATGGTATCCTTCATGGCCATATCATTGGAAAAAGAGGTCTTCGGCAAGGGGACCCCATGTCCCCCCTCCTTTTTGTTATCTGCCTTGAATACTTTTCCAGGCTTCTACATCATAGAACAAAGGCCCCTTCTTTTAAGTTCCACCCTAAATGTGGGAAGCTTAATATCTCCCATCTGGCTTACGCTGATGATCTTATGCTTTTTTCTAGGGGGGAATTTCCCTCTATTAAAATTCTTATTGATGCCTTGGAGGATTTTGGTAAGGTTTCTGGCTTTAAAGTTAATTTTGAGAAATCTAATATTTTTATTGGTGGGCTGGCCGAGCATGATCTTACTCACATTCTTAGTATGATTGATTTCAAGGAGGGGTCTTTCCTCGTGAGATACCTTGGGATCCCTTTGGCTCCTCTTAAGATTGCAGTGGCTCAATATGCTCCTCTGATTGATTCCATTTCTAGCTTTATCACGGCTTGGAATTCTAAGACCCTCTCTTATGCGGGGAGAGTTGAACTCATTAAATCTGTTATTCACGGTGTTCACTCCTTTTGGCTTCAAGCACTCCCTATTCCTAAGGCGGTACTTGATAGAATCACTTCTATCTGTCGTATCTTCCTTTGGGGATGCAAGTATGCTAGAGTGGCTTGGATTGATGTTTGCCTCCCTAAAGAGGAAGGTGGTCTTGGGATCCATGACACTTATATTTGGAACTCTGCTCTTCTTGAAAAAACCCTTTGGGATATCCATATTAAAAAGGATAACCTTTGGGTTAGGTGGATTCATGGGGTCTATCTTAATGGTAGAGGTGTTTGGGAGTTCACACCTCATAATAGAGACTCCCAACTTATCAAGAAGATTGCTCTGATTAGGGATCAAATTTTATCCCATTTTGACAACACTCATGATGCCATCAATTTTCTTGGTGGCTGCCAAACTAATGGCAAACTTTCCTCGGCCAAAGTCTACAACCTTCTTAGAACTAAGGAGGGAACCCATATGTGGATGTCTTTCATTTGGAAGAACTACATTCCCCCCAAGTTCTCCTTCACGGTTTGGCTAGCTTTTCGGAATAGGCTGGCCACTTTTGACAATTTACATAGACTTGACGTTGTCAATGTTTTCCCTTTATGTAAGGGTGGTCCGGAAACGGTACCGCACCTATTTTTTGCTTGTTCTTTTTCAGGGAAAGTGTGGCATAGAGTAAAGACATGGCTGGACATACCTCGGGAGATGGGAACCATGCTTAGCTCGTTGAAATGGATCAAGAGGAAGAGGCAAGGCTCGGGGATTAAAGCTAAAGCGGCTATGATTGCCTTTTGCTACTCTATCTATCGGATATGGATGACTCGGAATGCCACTTCCTTTGATGGCTTGGTTCCTAATGAAGATGCTGTGTTTGCTAGAATTCAGTACATGGTCTATAAGATTTTGTATAACATCTATCCTTTTGAGGATGTAATGTTTTGAGTCCTCGGTTTTGCCACACACCGGGTTGGTGTTTTTGGCGGTTTTGGACTGTTTTTGTTCTTGTGCTGCTGCCCTTTTGCTGTCTTTTTTGCGCCTCACCTTCACTTGTTTTAGGTGTGTGTTGTTGCGGATAAACACACAGCAAGATATGAGTGTCACAAATACTTAGCCTTATCTGTATGATTTAGCGTTTTCAGCGAAAATAGAGCACTTTTAGCGTAAATACAGTGTATTTTAGTAATTAGGAAATCATCCCTTGATATTTTGAAACCAGATCCTGAAAACAAGTTTTAGAACTCTGTAAGAGCTTTCCAACGAGATATTAAACGCTTTCAACAGCACAAAATAGAGCAAGATATGATCGCATCAAATTCTACCCGAGTTCGGAGTGATATCAGAAATATTTGTGAATATATGATTAATCTGTAACTTTTATTTAATGCATTGTAAATTAAGTTGGAGCAATAGCTTTAGAGATCCGATCTATCTTTCCAACGAGATATAATACGCTCGAAACGGATAAACACACAGCAAGATATGAGTGTCACAAATACTTAGCCTTATCTCTATGATTTAGCGTTTTCAGCGAAAATAGAGCACTTTTAGCGTAAATACAGTGTAATTTAATAATGAGGCAATCATACCTTGATATTTTGAAACCAGCGCCTGAAGACAAGTTTTAGAACTCTGTAAGAGCTTTCCAACGAGATAATAAACGCTTTCAGCGGCACAAAATAAAACAAGATATGATCGCATCAAATTCTACCCGAGTTCAGAGTGAAATCAGAAATATTTGTGAATATATGGTTAATCTGTAACTTTTAATTAATGCATTGTAAATTAAGTTGGAGCAATAGCTTTAGAGATCCGATCTATCTTTCCAACGAGATATAATACGCTCGAAACGGATAAACACACAGCAAGATATGAGTGTCACAAATACTTAGCCTTATCTCTATGATTTAGCGTTTTCAGCGAAAATAGAGCACTTTTAGCGTAAATACAGTGTATTTTAATAATGAGGCAATCATACCTTGATATTTTGAAACCAGCACCTGAAGACAAGTTTTAGAACTCGGTAAGATCTTTCCAACGAGATATTAAACGCTTTCAACGGCACAAAATAGAGCAAGATATGATCGCATCAAATTCTACACGAGTTCGGAGTGAAATCAGAAAGATTTGTGAATATATGGTTAATCTGTAACTTTTAATTAATGCATTATAAATTAAGTTGGAACATTAGCTTTAGAGCTCCGATCTATCTTTCCAGCGAGATATAGTACTCTCCAAACGGATAAACACACAGCAAGATATGAGTGTCACAAATACTTAGCCTTATCTCTATGATTTAGCGTTTTCAGCGAAAATAGAGCACTTTTACCGTAAATACAGTGTATTTTAGAAATTAGGCAATCATCCCTTGATATTTTGAAACCAGATCCTGAAGACATGTTTTATAACTCGGTAAGAGCTTTCCAACGAGATATTAAACGCTTTCAACGGCACAAAATAGAACAAGATATGATCGCATCAAATTCTACCCGAGTTCGGAGTGAAATCAGAAATATTTGTGAATATATGGTTAATCTGTAACTTTTAATTAATGCATTGTAAATTAAGTTGGAGCAATAGGTTTAGAGCTCCGATATATCTTTCCAACGAGATATAATACGCTCGAAACGGATAAACACACAGCAAGATATGAGTGTCACAAATACTTAGCCTTATCTCTATAATTTAGCGTTTTCAGCGAAAATAGAGCACTTCTAGCGTAAATACAGTTTATTTTAGTAATTAGGCAATCATCCCTTGATATATTGAAACCAGCGCCTGAAGAAAAGTTTTAGAACTCGGTAAGATCTTTCCAACAAGATATTGAACGCTTTCAACGGCACAAAATAGAGCCAGATATGATCGCATCAAATTCTACATGAGTTCGGAGTGAAATCAGAAAGATTTGTGAATATATGGTTAATCTGTAACTTTTATTTAATGCATTGTAAATTAAGTTGGAACATTAGCTTTAGATCTCTGATCTATCTTTCCAACGAGATAAAATACGCTCCAAACGGATAAACACACAACAAGATATGAGTGTCACAAATACTTAGCCTGATCTCTATGATTTAGCGTTTTCAGCGAAAATAGAGCACTCCTAGCGTAAATACAGTGTATTTTAGTAATTAGGAAATCATACCTTTATAATTTGAAAACAGCGCCTGAAGACAAGTTTTAGAACTCGGTAAGAGCTTTCCAACGAGATATTAAACGCTTTCAACGGCACAAAATAGAGAAAGATATGATCGCATCAAATTCTACCCGAGTTCGGAGTGAAATCAGAAATATTTGTGAATACATGGTTAATCTGTAAATTTTAATTAATGCATTGTAAATTAAGTTGGAGCAATAGGTTTAGAGCTCCTATCTATCTTTCCAACGAGATATAATACGCTCGAAACGGATAAACACACAGCAAGATATGAGTGTCACAAATACTTAGCCTTATCTCTATGATTTAGCGTTTTCAGCGAAAATAGAGCACGTTTAGCGTAAATACAGTGTATTTTAATAATGAGGCAATAATACCTTGATATTTTGAAACCAGCGCCTGAAGACAAGTTTTAGAACTCGGTAAGACCTTTCCAACTTGATATTAAACGCTTTCAACGGCACAAAATAGAGCAAGATATGATCGCATCAAATTCTTCACGAGTTCGGAGTGAAATCATAAAGATTTGTGAATATATGGTTAATCTGTAACTTGTATTTAATGCATTGTAAATTAAGTTGGAACATTAGCTTTAGATCTCTGATCTATCTTTCCAACGAGATATAATACGCTCCAAACGGATAAACACACAACAAGATATGAGTATCACAAATACTTAGCCTTATCTCTATGATTTAGCGTTTTCAGCGAAAATAGAGCACTTTTAGCGTAAATACAGTGTATTTTAGTAATTAGGCAATCATACCTTTATATTTTGAAAGCTGCGCCTGAAGACAAGTTTTAGAACTCGGTAAGAGCTTTCCAACGAGATATTAAACGCTTTCAACGGCACAAAATAGAGCAAGATATTATCGCATCAAATTCTACACGAGTTCGGAGTGAAATCAGAAACATTTGTGAATATATGGTTAATATGTAACTTTTATTTAATGCATTGTAAATTAAGTTGGAACATTATCTTTAGAGCTGTGATCTATCTTTCCAACGAGATAAAATACGCTCCAAACGGATAAACACACAACAAGATATGAGTGTCACAAATACTTAGCCTTATCTCAATGATTTAGCGTTTTCAGCGAAAATAGAGCACTTTTAGCGTAAATACAGTGTATTTTAGTAATTAGGCAATCATACCTTGATATTTTGAAGGCAGCGCGTGAAGACATGTTTTAGAACTCGGTAAGAGCTTTCCAACGAGATATTTAACGCTTTCAACGGCACAAAATAGAGCAAGATATGATCGCATCAAATTCTACATGAGTTCGGAGTGAAATCAGAAACATTTCTGAATATATGGTTAATATGTAACTTTTAATTAATGCATTGTAAATTAAGTTGGAACATTAGCTTTAGAGCTCCGATCTATCTTTCCAGCGAGATATAATACGCTCCAAACGGATAAACACACAGCAAGATATGAGTGTCACAAATACTTAACCTTATCTCTATGATTTAGCGTTTTCAGCGAAATTAGAACACTTTTAGCGTAAATACAGTGTATTTTACTCCGAACTCGTGTAGAATGTGATGCGATCATATCATGCTCTATTTTGTGCCATTATTTAGCGTTTTCAGCGAAATTAGAGCACTTTTAGCGTAAATACAGTGTAATTAGGCAATCATCCTTGATATTTTGAAACCAGATCCTGAAGACAAGTTTTATAACTCGGTAAGAGCTTTCCAACGAGATATTAAACGCTTTCAACGGCACAAAATAGAGCAAGATATGATCGCATCAAATTCTACCCGAGTTCGGAGTGAAATCAGAAATATTTGTGAATATATGGTTAATCTGTAACTTTTAATTAATGCATTGTAAATTAAGTTGGAGCAATAGATTTAGAGCTCCGATCTATCTTTCCAACAAGATATAATACGCTCGAAACGGATAAACACACAGCAAGATATGAGTGTCACAAATACATAGCCTGATCTCTATGATTTAGCGTTTTCAGCGAAAATAGAGCACTTCTAGCGTAAATACAGTGTATTTTAGTAATTAGGAAATCATACCTTTATATTTTGAAAGCAGAGCCTGAAGACAAGTTTTAGAACTCGGTAAGAGCTTTCCAACGAGATATTAAACGCTTTCAACGGCACAAAATAGAGCAAGATATGATCGCATCAAATTCTACCCGAGTTCGGAGTGAAATCAGAAATATTTGTGAATACATGGTTAATCTGTAACTTTTAGTTAATGCATTGTAAATTAAGTTGGAGCAATAGGTTTAGAGCTCCTATCTATCTTTCCAACGAGATATAATACGCTCGAAACGGATAAACACACAGTAAGATATGAGTGTCACAAATACTTAGCCTTATCTCTATGATTTAGCGTTTTCAGCGAAAATAGAGCACTTTTAGCGTAAATACAGTGTATTTTAATAATGAGGCAATCATACCTTGATATTTTGAAACCAGCGCCTGAAGACAAGTTTTAGAACTCGGTAAGACTTTTCCAACGAGATATTAAACGCTTTCAACGGCACAAAATAGAGCAAGATATGATCGCATCAAATTCTACACGAGTTCGGAGTGAAATCAGAAAGATTTGTGAATATATGATTAATCTGTAACTTTTATTTAATGCATTGTAAATTAAGTTGGAACATTAGCTTTAGATCTCTGATCTATCTTTCCAACGAGATATAATACGCTCCAAATGGATAAACACACAACAAGATATGAGTATCACAAATACTTAGCCTTATCTCTATGATTTAGCGTTTTCAGCGAAAATAGAGCACTTTTAGCGTAAATACAGTGTATTTTAGTAATTAGGCAATCATACCTTTATATTTTTTTTTGGATAACATGTAAATATATATATATATATATATATCCAAAGTGTTTATGTACATCATATGTACGCATATTACAAAAACCATATGGCATCCTTATATAAAGGATGCCACCAAATACTATCCGCTAAGGCCTACGGTACCCAAAGTGAGGGATACCTCCAAAATCAGCAAAATTCTAATAGCTAACCATGGAGATTAGCTATTCACTTCAAAACAGCCATCTAGCTATGGCATATGTGAGCGACAAAAATAGTATTCAAAACGTAATCATATGCACCGGATACAAAACATATAAGATCTTGTACACCATGTACTTAATTCGTGCAACCATTTCCTCCACCTTGGCTATAGCTTGATCAAAACGAATGGAGTTCCTAATTCTCCAAATCCAATAGACCGTGTAGCAAAAAGCAATGCGTATGGCTTTGGCTTTAATATTTGCTCCATTATGCTCTTTTTAATCCATTTGACCGCACTCTTTAAAGTAGTCATCTCCCTCTCTAATCCTTGCCATTGTTTGATCATCTTCCAAACCTGACCTGTAATAGTGCAACTAAAAAATAGGTGTGGCACCGTCTCCGGTTCACCCTTGCAAAAAGGACATTCATTAATAACATGCAAAAACCCCAAGTTATCATAAGTAGGTAACCTATTTCTCAAGGCTAGCCACATTATGAAAGAGAACTTGGGGGGTATATAAGGTTTCCAGATGAATGCCATCCACACCCTAGGTGCAGCTTTAATTCTCAACAGGTCATACACTTTTGATGTATCTAGCTTACCAATCAATGATATTTTATCAAGAAAGGTTAAGGCCATATCAATAGCTGGAAATTTGGAGACAATATTGTCTCGGATCAAGACCAATCTCTTCATCAATTGAGAATCTCTATTGTGTGGCACAAAGGTCCACACATCTCTCCCATGGAGATAGACCCCATGGACCCACCTAACCCACAAGGTGTCCTTTTTAGAGTGTATGTTCCACAAAATCCGAGAGAGTAGGGCATGATTCCAGATTTTAGCATCCTTAATCCCCAAACCCCCCTCCTCCTTTGGGAGACATACATCTTCCCATGCCACTTTTGCAAATTCCCCCCCCCCCCAAAGAAATAAACGGCATAGGCTTACAATCCTATCAAGTATAGCTCTTGGTACACGAAAGATACCAAACCAAAATGATTGGACCCCTTGCATAACCGCTCTAATAAGCTCAAGTTTCCCTGCATAAGAAAGAGACTTAGTATTCCAAGCATTAATATAATCTGTGACCGTATCTATCAATGGAGAGAATTGGGCCACAGAGATCTTTAATGGGGCCAATGGAATACCCAAGTATCTCACTGGGAATTGCCCTTGTTGAAAGTCCACCATATCCAGTATATTAGGCAATGCCTTTTCCACATTTCCCCCCAAAAAGATGTTAGATTTTTCATGATTTACCATTAACCCGGAAACCTTCCCATAATCCTCCAAAGTCTCGGCCAAAATCTTAATGGATTTGCATTCTGCTTTAGAGAACAACATCAAATCATCTGCATATGCAAGATGTGAAATCTTTTGTTGGGAGCAAAGAGGATGATATTTAAAACAAGGATCCGAAGTCCTTAAGTCAATCATCCTAGAGAAATACTCCAAACATAACACAAAAAGCAAAGGGGACATTGGGTCACCTTGCCTAAGCCCTCTTTTGCCTTCAAACCATCCATGAAGGACTCCATTGATGGAAATGGAAAAGGAGGATGTAGTTACACACTCCATAATCCATTTCACAAATAGCATAGGGATCCCAATGTCTTTTAACACATTTTCTAAAAACGACCACGACACAGTATCATATGCCTTCCTAAGGTCCACCTTTATCATGCACCTAGGTGTCACTCTTTTCCTAGTATATCCCTTCACTAACTCGTGTGCAAGGAAGATATTATCCACCATAAGTCTTCCATCCACAAAAGCTCCCTGTGATGGATGAATAATGCTAGGAAGAAAAGGGCAAAGCCGAGATGCTAAGATTTTTGTAATCACTTTATAGGTCACATTTGTGCATGATATAGGCCTAAAATCCGAGACACTAGGAGAATGTTTTGTCTTAGGTATAAGTGCAACAACAGTATGATTAACCTGTTTCAACATAGTACCCGAAACAAAAAATTCCCTAACTGCCTCACATATGTCTTCACCAACCAAATTCCAATTCGTTTTGAAGAAAGCCGAGGAGTACCCATCCGGCCCCGGTGCTTTATCATTTCCAATATCAAAAAGAGCTTGTTATATCTCCAAATTAGTAACAGGACTAATTAGGGTATCAACATTTTCATGATGTAAAGTCAAACCCGATGCAATAACTCTAGGATCATAATCCATAGAGGGTACATGAGTTCCAAACAAGTTCTTAAAGAAACCAACAAATTCACTTGCAACTTGATCCAAGGATTGTGTAAGTGTACCATCTGCCAATTTAAGAGATGCTATGGTGTTTTGAGCATTCTTTTTCTTGACAATGGAATGAAAGTACCTTGTACACTTATCGGATTGGATCAAATGCACCGTTTTAGCCTTTTGCCTAAGATATGATTCCTCGGCTTCTTTTAAAAATAGAGCTCTCTTTTTAGCAACAACAAGTTCTTCCTTTAAAGCATCATCCAAAGGAGACAAGATGGCTAATTGATAGATCCTCTTATACTCCCTATTGGACTCCTTTGCTCTAGCGGTTATGAAACTAAACTCATTTCCATTAAGTTGCTTAAGAGGTTTTTTCAGAAATTTTAGTTTTCTAGCAAGCTTGAATTGGGCTGTCCCATTAACATTCCTTGTCCAAACCTCTTCCAAATTTTGAAAGCAGCGCCTGAAAACAAGTTTTAGAACTCGGTAAGAGCTTTCCAACGAGATATTAAACGCTTTCAACGGCACAAAATAGAGCAAGATATGATCGCATCAAATTCTACACGAGTTCGGAGTGAAATCAGAAACATTTGTGAATATATGCTTAATCTGTAACTTTTATTTAATGCATTGTAAATTAAGTTGGAACATTAGCTTTAGAGCTCTGATCTATCTTTCCAACGAGATAAAATACGCTCCAAACGGATAAACACACAACAAGATATGAGTGTCACAAATACTTAGCCTTATCTCTATGATTTAGCGTTTTCAGCGAAAATAGAGCACTTTTAGCGTAAATACAGTGTATTTTAGTAATTAGGCAATCATACCTTGATATTTGGAAGGCATCGCGTGAAGACAAGTTTTAGAACTCGGTAAGAGCTTTCCAACGAGATATTTAACGCTTTCAACGGCACAAAATAGAGCAAGATATGATCGCAGCAAATTCTACATGAGTTCGGAGTGAAATCAGAAACATTTGTGAATATATGGTTAATCTGTAACTTTTAATTAATGCATTGTAAATTAAGTTGGAACATTAGCTTTAGAGCTCCGATCTATCTTTCCAGCGAGATATAATACGCTCCAAACGGATAAACACACAGCAAGATATGAGTGTCACAAATACTTAACCTTATCTCTATGATTTAGCGTTTTCAGCGAAATTAAAGCACTTTTAGCGTAAATACAGTGTATTTTACTCCGAACTCGTGTAGAATGTGATGCGATCATATCATGCTCTATTTTGTGCAATTATTTAGCGTTTTCAGCGAAATTAGAGCACTTTTAGCGTAAATACAGTGTAATTAGGCAATCATCCTTGATATTTTGAAACCAGATCCTGAAGACAAGTTTTATAACTCGGTAAGAGCTTTCCAACGAGATATTAAACGCTTTCAACGGCACAAAATAGAGCAAGATATGATCGCATCAAATTCTACCCGAGTTCGGAGTGAAATCAGAAATATTTGTGAATATATGGTTAATCTGTAACTTTTAATTAATGCATTGTAAATTAAGTTGGAGCAATAGATTTAGAGCTCCGATCTATCTTTCCAACAAGATATAATACGCTCGAAACGGATAAACACACAGCAAGATATGAGTGTCACAAATACATAGCCTGATCTCTATGATTTAGCGTTTTCAGCGAAAATAGAGCACTTCTAGCGTAAATACAGTGTATTTTAGTAATTACGCAATCATACCTTGATATTTTGAAACCAGTGCCTGAAGACAAGTTTTAGAACTCGGTAAGAGCTTTCCAACAACATATTAAACGCTTTCAACGGCACAAAATAGAGCAAGATATGATCGCATCAAATTCTACACGAGTTCGGAGTGAAATCAGAAACATTTGTGAACATATGGTTAATCTATAACTTTTAATTAATGCATTGTAAATTAAGTTGGGACAATAGCTTTAGAGCTCCAATTTATCTTTCCAACGAGATATAATACGCTCCAAACGGATAAACACACAGCAAGATATGAGTGTCACAAATACTTAGCTTTATCTCTATGATTTAGCGTTTTCAGAGAAAATAGAGCACTTTTAGCGTAAATACAGTGTATTTTAGTAATTAGGCAATCATACCTTGATATTTTGAAACCAGCGCCTGAAGACAAGTTTTAGAACTCGGTAAGAGCTTTCCAACGAGATATTAAATGCTTTCAACGGCACAAAATAGAGCAAGATATGATCGCATCAAATTCTACACGAGTTCGGAGTGAAATCAGAAACATTTGTGAATATATGGTTAATTTGTAACTTTTAATTAATGCATCGTAAATTAAGTTGGAACATTAGCTTTAGAGCTCCGATTTATCTTTCCAACTAGATATAATACGCTCCAAACCGATAAACACACAGCAAGATGTGAGTGTCACAAATACTTAGCTTTATCTCTATGATTTAGCGTTTTCAGCGAAAATAGAGCACTTTTAGCGTAAATACAGTGTATTTTAGTAAGTAGGCAATCATCCCTTGATATTTTGAAACCAGCGCCTGAAGAAAAGTTTTAGAACTCGGTAAGATCTTTCCAACGAGATATTAAACGCTTTCAACGGCACAAAATAGAGCAAGATATGATCGCATCAAATTCTTCCCGAGTTCGGAGTGAAATCAGAAATATTTGTGAATATATGGTTAATCTGTAACTTTTAATTAATGCATTGTAAATTAAGTTGGAGAAATAGCTTTAGATCTCCGATCTATCTTTCCAACGAGATATAATACGCTCGAAACGGATAAACACACAGCAAGATATGAGTGTCACAAATACTTAACCTTATCTCTATGATTTAGCGTTTTCAGCGAAATTAGAGCACTTTTAGCGTAAATACAGTGTATTTTACTCCGAACTCGTGTAGAATGTGATGCGATCATATCATGCTCTATTTTGTGCCATTATTTAGCGTTTTCAGCGAAATTAGAGCACTTTTAGCGTAAATACAGTGTAATTAGGCAATCATCCTTGATATTTTGAAACCAGATCCTGAAGACAAGTTTTATAACTCGGTAAGAGCTTTCCAACGAGATATTAAACGCTTTCAACGGCACAAAATAGAGCAAGATATGATCGCATCAAATTCTACCCGAGTTCGGAGTGAAATCAGAAATATTTGTGAATATATGGTTAATCTGTAACTTTTAATTAATGCATTGTAAATTAAGTTGGAGCAATAGATTTAGATCTCCGATCTATCTTTCCAACAAGATATAATACGCTCGAAACGGATAAACACACAGCAAGATATGAGTGTCACAAATACATAGCCTGATCTCTATGATTTAGCGTTTTCAGCGAAAATAGAGCACTTCTAGCGTAAATACAGTGTAGTTTAGTAATTACGCAATCATACCTTGATATTTTGAAACCAGTGCCTGAAGACAAGTTTTAGAACTCGGTAAGAGCTTTCCAACGACATATTAAACGCTTTCAACGGCACAAAATAGAGCAAGATATGATCGCATCAAATTCTACACGAGTTCGGAGTGAAATCAGAAACATTTGTGAACATATGGTTAATCTATAACTTTTAATTAATGCATTGTAAATTAAGTTGGGACAATAGCTTTAGAGCTCCAATTTATCTTTCCAACGAGATATAATACGCTCCAAACGGATAAACACACAGCAAGATATGAGTGTCACAAATACTTAGCTTTATCTCTATGATTTAGCGTTTTCAGAGAAAATAGAGCACTTTTAGCGTAAATACAGTGTATTTTAGTAATTAGGCAATCATACCTTGATATTTTGAAACCAGCGCCTGAAGACAAGTTTTAGAACTCGGTAAGAGCTTTCCAACGAGATATTAAATGCTTTCAACGGCACAAAATAGAGCAAGATATGATCGCATCAAATTCTACACGAGTTCGGAGTGAAATCAGAAACATTTGTGAATATATGGTTAATTTGTAACTTTTAATTAATGCATCGTAAATTAAGTTGGAACATTAGCTTTAGAGCTCCGATTTATCTTTCCAACTAGATATAATACGCTCCAAACCGATAAACACACAGCAAGATGTGAGTGTCACAAATACTTAGCTTTATCTCTATGATTTAGCGTTTTCAGCGAAAATAGAGCACTTTTAGCGTAAATACAGTGTATTTTAGTAAGTAGGCAATCATCCCTTGATATTTTGAAACCAGCGCCTGAAGAAAAGTTTTAGAACTCGGTAAGATCTTTCCAACGAGATATTAAACGCTTTCAACGGCACAAAATAGAGCAAGATATGATCGCATCAAATTCTTCCCGAGTTCGGAGTGAAATCAGAAATATTTGTGAATATATGGTTAATCTGTAACTTTTAATTAATGCATTGTAAATTAAGTTGGAGAAATAGCTTTAGATCTCCGATCTATCTTTCCAACGAGATATAATACGCTCGAAACGGATAAACACACAGCAAGATATGAGTGTCATAAATACTTAGCCTTATATCTATGATTTAGCGTTTTAAGCGAAAATAGAGCACTTTTAGCGTAAATACAGTGTATTTTAGTAATTAGGCAATCATCCCTTGATATTTTAAAACCAGCGGGAAGAGCCTGGGCCTGAGCCGAGTGAAAGTTGAGAGCTACTCTCTCTAGGATTTCCGTCTCCAACGGTCATCCGACTCTTTCACGCAAACCTTGCGCAAACCACCACCTTCCGCCACCCTCCACCACAATACACCTCCAACCGGAGCCAAGATATCTTCCATATTACCTCATCTACCTCTGGGTTGGGCAATATTTGGGATATCCAAGCTCCTACACATCTTCCGCACCAGAAATTCGTTTGCACTTCACTGTTCACGAAAAGGTCAACGCCATTTGCTTCAAATCTACTCGATCAAATCTTCTTTTGAGCATGGATTGAGGTTCGTCTTGGTCAGGGGATTAACTTTTTCAACTTTTTTTCACGATCAAGAACGTCCGTACAAGTAAGTACTATTCACTTCCGTCGCCATTAGTACGGATTCCTAGCTCAAAAAGCTTGAAATTTCAGCGGAGAGCTATGTTTGGAGGTCGTCTCTCCTAGCCGAACCTCTAAACACACTTGAGCTAAGTTTTAAAATCATTGTTCTCCTCTATGGAAAAGTGAATAATCGCAGCTCTAATATCAAAGGTACTCCGCCGGAAAAGAAATCCTCCATACGTCTTCAAGCTTTGAAGGCTAAAGGAGCAGTGGGGGAAAAATCTACCTCTACTCCTACATTGGGGCTAATTGAAACGGAAAAGGAGGGAGGGGATGCTACGGCAGAGGAATTATGCCCTCCATCATTGACATTTGGGGGTTTTGTTTGGTTGGTTATTTTGCGGGGAGGTTTCCGGGTTTGAAGCATATCCATGATCTTGTTGCAAAATGGGGGGTTCAATGCAATGTTAGGCAACATGACCAAGGGTGGGTTATTTTCAAGTTCAAATCCGAGGAGGCTAGAGCTAAAGTGCTTATGGAGGGTCCTTATTCATTATTTGGGAAGTCTTTGTACTTAAAGACCTTATCGGATGATTTCTCTTTTAATAGTGATGAGTTCTTGAAAGTACCCATATGGGTTAAGTTCCCTTACCTTCCTATGCAATTGTGGGACGAGGAAGTCATTAGTGAAATAGCATCACGCGTGGGCACACCTTTGACAACCGATAGAATTACTCAAGATAAAACAAGATCTTATTTTGCTAGGGTCCTTATTGAGGTGGATGCATCAAAGGCCCCCCCTCTTAAAGTGAAGGTAAAGATGCCAAACCAAAAATTTCATAACCAAAAGGTTATATATGAGACATATCCGAACTTTTGCTTCCAATGTAAGGTGTATGGTCACCATGCATTTACTTGCAAAGTCTTGGCCGAAATGGAAGAAAAGGAGAGGGCGAGCAAGAAGATTGATATGGAAGAGAAAGGAGGCAAACCTGATGTGAATAAGGCTGGAAATGGGGTTACCAAGGGACTGCCTAAGGAGGGAGCTATGCCATATGTCGCGGCATCCAACACCATGGTCAAGGAGAAGATCACACCTAATGCCGCGACATTAAGTGCCAAGGCTGAAACCTCACTAGCTAAGAAAAAGGATCATCATCCTTTTCTCAAAACAGCTCGGCTAAACAAGAGAAGGAAACTAAAAAAGAAGAACAAGGAGGATGAATCATCCGGGTATGAAACTAATGATGAAGGGGATGTGGGGCCTAGAGTTATAAAAAATTTCAACTACATTTTCAATGATGAAGTGGTGGTCAAGATGGAAGCGGAAGAAGCCCGGGAACCTACAATTGAAGTCATGCACTTTGATGATGTAAAAGAAGAGACCATACGGCTTAACCATCTACTTAAAGTGGTGGATGCTAATGAATCCGGTGTATGGTTTACAAAAGAATGCTTTGAGTTGCTGCCCGGGGTAAAGAAGACAAAAAGATTCTATACCTTCTCGGCTGATTTCATGAGTTGTGTGTATAAACACTTCCTAGACCGATACTTTGAGGATGGGCACCCAATGGGGAATGGAAGTAAAGTCATGCACCTGACATTGGTCAAAAAGAAGGAAACCCGAGTTGTGGATGACATGAGGGAGGCATACATGGATGACGTGGTTACAAAGGTGGAGCTTGGAAAGGAAGGGGATTATAAACTACATTTGATGCATGTTGGCCACGTGAAGGAGAAGATGACAAGGCTTGATAATTACCTTGATATTGATGGCAAAGCTACAAGGGATGGCATTACATTTACAAGAGCATGCTTGTTGTCACTTCCGAGAGTTAGAGCTACGGAGGAAGGGTATAACTTCTCTTACCCATTTATGCTTAAAATTTACCCTCTTTTCCTTGATAGGTACAAAGGTTGTGACAACTATAGAGAGTGGGTTCAACAACAAAGGGAAAGGAGCGAAGGCTTCATGAAGAGGAGGAAGGGGAAGGATAAACATTTCTAATGTTTATAGCTTCTTGGAATGTAAGGGGGCTAAATAAGGCCTGAAAACAAAATACTTTGCTTAATTTCATTCGGGTAAATAAGGTACATTTCTTTTGTCTCTTATAAACAAAGATGTCTATTTTAACTTTTGAGAACTTTATGAGAATTAGACTTCCAAATTGGGCTTTTATAACTAACTTTGGCCATATTGATGGTGGTAGAATTGCTATTATATGGGATCCTTCTTTAGTTGATGGTGTGATTATGGAGGTTGATAAACAACATATTCACTCTCGGATTACATGTAAAACTTCCCAACTAAGTTTTTATGTAACTTGTGTTTATGCTTTGTATACGGTTAGGGAAAGGAGAGAACTTTGGCACCATATTTATGGTATAGGGAAAAATACCCTTGCTCCATGGACTGTTTTAGGTGATTTCAATAGTGTGTGTAACCCGGATGAGAGGAGGGTTTCTGCCCCACCTTCGGCTTACCTCACAAATGATCTTAGAACCATGAAACTTCAAACTAATCTTAATGATGCCCCTTCTACCGGGGAGTTTTTCACTTGGTATAGAGGGTCCATTTGGGCCAAACTTGATAGGGTTTTGATTAATCCGTTTTGGAGTGCAATAAATGTTTCATGCCAAGCGCATTTCTTTGAAATGGAACCGGAGTTTGATCATGTGGCAACATTGGTCACGGTTGGAAAAAGAAAAAATGAAGGTACAAAACCATTTAAGTTCTTTAATATGTGGATGAAACATGACCAGTTTAAGGGTATTTTGGAGGAGGTTTGGATTAGAAATGTTAGTGGAACAGCTCAGTTCAAGCTTGCTAGAAAACTGAAATTGTTAAAACAACCACTTAAACAACTGAATAAGAATAAGTTTAGCCATATAACTGCTAGAGCAAAGGAGTCTAATAAGGAGTATAAGAGGGTCTACCAGCTTGCCCTCTTAGCTCCATTAGATGATGCTCTAAAAAATGAACTTGTTGTTGCTAAGAAAAGAGCATTATTCCTTAAAGAGGCAGAAGAATCCTATCTTAAACAAAAAGCAAAAGCTGTTCATTTGATACAATATGATAGGTCAAGGTATTTCCATTCCATTGTCAAGAAAAAGAATGCACAAAATACTATTGCATCTCTTAGATTGGCAGATGGTTCCTTTACAAAATCCTTGGATCAAGTTGCTAATGAATTTGTTAATTTCTTTAAAAATTTGTTTGGAACACATGTACCTTCTGTTGATTATGATTATGATTTTATTGCATCTGGTTTGACTTTGCATCAAGAGAATGTGGACAGCCTCATAAGTCCTGTTACAGATTTGGAAATCAAACAAGCTCTTTTTGATATTGGAAATGATAAAGCTCCTGGTCCTGATGGTTTTTCATCAGCTTTCTTCAAAAATAATTGGAGTTTGGTTGGTGAGGACCTGTGTGAGGCAGTAAAAGAGTTCTTTGTCTCGGGAACCATGCTTAAATAGGTTAACCACACTGTTGTAGCCTTGATTCCTAAGACAAAACACTCTCCTACTGTCTCGGATTTTAGGCCTATATCATGCACAAATGTGACTTACAAAATTACTACAAAGATCTTAGCATCTCGGCTTTGTCCATTTCTGCCTGGTATAATTCATCCATCACAAGGAGCCTTTGTGGATGGTAGATTGATGGCGGATAATATCTTACTAGCACAAGAGCTAGTGAAGGGTTATACCAGAAAAAGAGTTACACCTAGGTGCATGATTAAAGTGGACCTTAGAAAGGCTTATGACACGGTTTCTTGGAGCTTTTTAGAAAATGTTTTGAGAGACAATGGAATTCCCTTTTTGTTGTCAATTGGATAATGGAATGTATTACAACCTCGTCCTTTTCCATATCCATCAATGGGGTACTCCATGGATGGTTTGAAGGAAAGAGAGGACTTAGACAAGGGGATCCTATGTCTCCATTACTATTTGTGTTATGTTTGGAGTATTTCTCTAGGATGATTGACCTAAGGACAGCTTCTCCTTGCTTTTAACATCATCCTCTATGCTCCCAACTAAAGATTTCACATCTAGCTTATGCGGATGACTTGGTTTTATTTTCTAAAGGGGATTGCAAATCTATAAAGATATTGGTTGATGCATTGGAGGATTATGGCCATGTCTCGGGACTAATGGTAAATCATGATAAGTCTAACATTTTCTTGGGGGGTAACGTTGCTAACGCTCTACCCCATATCCTTGAAATGGTAGACTTTCAACAGGGTCATTTCCCGGTTAGATACTTGGGTATCCCATTAGCCCCTTTGAAGATTTCTGTGGCCCAATTCTCTCCTTTGATTGACACGGTTACTGACTATATTAATGCTTGAAATACTGAGTCTCTTTCTTATGCAGGGAAACTTGAGTTGATTAGATCGGTCATGCAAGGTGTTCAATCTTTTTGGTTGGGTATCTTCCCGGTACCAAAAGCTATACTTGATAGAATTATAGGTCTATGCCGTGTGTTTCTTTGGGGGGGTAAATTCTCCAAAGTTGCTTGGGATGATGTATGCCTCCCAAAGGATGAGGGGGGGTTGGGTATTAAGGATGCAAAAATCTGGAATCATGCTCTACTCTCCCGAACTTTGTGGAATATACATTCTAAGCAAGATACATTATGGGTTAGATGGGTTCATGGGGTTTATCTCCATGGGAGGGATGTGTGGACTTTCGCTCCACACAATAGGGACTCCCATTTAATGAAAAGGTTGGCCTTGATCCGAGACAATATTGTCTCTAAGTTTCCTACAATTGATATGGCTTTAAATTTTCTTAATAAGAATTCAGTGAATGGTAAGCTTGATACGTCTAAGGTGTATAATTTGTTGAGAACTAAAGCTTCACCTCAAGTATGGATGTCCTTCATTTGGAAACCATACATACCTCCCAAGTTCTCCTTCATAATGTGGTTAGCCTTGCGGAATAGACTACCTACTTATGATAACTTGGGATTTCTTAATGTAGCTAATGAATGTCCTTTTTGCAAGGGTGAACCGGAGACAGTGTCACACCTTTTCTTTAGTTGTAATTTTGCAGGTCAGGTATGGAGGAAAATCAAACATTGGCTTGGAATCAAACGGGAGATGAACACTTTAAAGAGTGCGATTAAATGGATCAAAGAAGAGCATAATGGCGCAAATGTCAAAGCAAAGGCCATACGAGTTGCATTGTGCTACACGGTTTATTGGATTTGGAGAGTGAGGAATTCAATCCGATTTGATGATGCAACGCCAAATGCTGATGATTTGGTGGCACGTATTAAGTACATGGTGTACAAAATCTTATATTTTTTGTATCCAGTGCATATGATTACTTTTTAAAACGTTGGCTGGTCTACACCCATTTTTTGGTCATAGCTTCATGACGGTTTTTGGGGTGAATAACTAATCTCTGGATTAGTTAATGTTTTGTAGGTTTGAGGTATCCATTTAAGTTGGATACTCTTGTATTTTTTGTGTGTTTTGGAGGCATCCTTCGTATTGGATGTCGCTGGGTATTTTTGTAATATTGTACATAGGATGTACAAAAACACTTTGGATATATATATATTTACATGTTATCCAAAAAAAAAAAAATTAAAACCAGCGCCTGAAGACAAGTTTTAGAACTCGGTAAGAGCTTTCCAACGAGATATTAAACGCTTTCAACGGCACAAAATAGAGCAAGATATGATCGAATCAAATTCTACCCGAGTTCGGAGTGAAATCAGAAATATTTGTGAATATATGGTTAATCTGTAACTTTTAATTAACGCATTGTAAATTAAGTTGGAGCAATAGCTTTAGAGCTCCGATCTATCTTTCCAACGAGATATAATACGCTCGAAACGGATAAACACACAGCAAGATATGAGTGTCACAAATACTTAGCCTTATCTCTATGATTTAGCGTTTTCAGCGAAAATAGAGCACGTTTAGCGTAAATACAGTGTATTTTAGTAATTAGGCAATCATACCTTGATATTTTGAAACCAGCGCCTGAAGACAAGTTTTAAAACTCGGTAAGATCTTTCCAACGAGATATTAAACGCTTTCAACGGCACAAAATAGAGCAAGATATGATCGCATCAAATTCTACACAAGTTCGGAGTGAAATCAGAAACATTTCTGAATATATGGTTAATCTGTAACTTTTAATTAATGCATTGTAAATTAAGTTGGAACATTAGCTTTAGAGCTCCGATCTATCTTTCCAACGAGATATAATACGCTCCAAACATATAAACACACAGCAAGTTATGAGTGTCACAACTACTTAGCCTTATCTCTATGATTTATCGTTTTCAGCGAAAATAGAGCACTTTTAGCGTAAATACAGTGTATTTTAGTAATTAGGCAATCATCCCTTGATATTTTGAAACCAAATCCTGAAAAAACGTTTTAGAACTCGGTAAGAGCTTTCCAACGAGATATTAAACGCTTTCAACGGCACAAAATAGAGCAAGATATGATCGCATCAAATTCTACCCGAGTTCGGAGTGAAATCAGAAATATTTTTGAATATATGGTTAATCTGTAACTTTTAATTAATGCATTGTAAATTAACTTGGAGAAATAGCTTTAGATCTCCGATCTATCTTTCCAACGAGATATAATACGCTCGAAACGGATAAACACACAGCAAGATATGAGTGTCACAAATACTTAGCCTTATCTCTATGATTTAGCGTTTTCAGCGAAAATAGAGCACTTGTAGCTTAAATACAGTGTATTTTAGTAATTAGGCAATCATACCTTGATATTTTGAAACCAGCGCCTGAAGACAAGTTTTAGAACTCGGTAAGAGCTTTCCAACGATATATTAAACGCTTTCAACGGCACAAAATAGAGCAAGATATTTGGGGGTACCGTAGCTGCTATTCAGGGTTTAAATGCTTTACAATTCAATGGTAAGCAAAAGAAGAAAGAGCCGGACAACCAACCTGTTGTGGAAGAAAATCCACCCAAGGCTGTATTTCCTAATGCCGCGTCAAAGGGCAAGGCTGTGGCAAGTGATTATGCCGCGGCAAAGGGGACTGTGGCAAGTGATTATGCCGCGGCAACAACTTCGAACTCCAAAACTGAGGTAGCAATGAAGAAAAAGGACCACCATCCTTTTATCAAGGTGGTGAGGCTTAATAAGAGGAGGAGACAAAAGAGAAAGCTACAAGAAGAGGGGGAGATATCATCCGGCTATGAAACAAAGGAAGAAGAGGAGGAACCGAGAAAAATCCAATCTTTTAGAGAAGTTTTTAATGATGAAGTGATTGTTTCCATGAAGACCGAGGAATATAGTGATCCTATCATTAAAGTCTAGCACTTTGATGATGTTAAAGAACCAACTATTCGGCTTAACCATCTTTTAAAGATGGTAAAAGCTAATGAGGCCGGAATATGGTTTACGAGAGCTTGTTTGGAGAGTCTTCCCGCAGTAAAAAAGACAAAGAGGTTCTATGGGTTTACAACGGATTTCATGAGAAGTGTATATAGACACTTCCTTGATAGATATTTTGAAGATGGACACCCGATGGGAAATGGAAGTAAAGTCATGCATCCTACTTTGGTGAAGAAGAAAATAACACGGGTGGTGGATGACATGAGAGAGGCCTACATAGATGAGGTGATCACCAAAGTGGAGTTTGAAGAAGGTGGAGGCTATAAACTACACTTGAAGAACGTGGAGCACATGGATGAGATGATGACAAGGCTTGATAATTACCTTGACATTGACGGCAAAGGAACTAGAGATGGAATCACCTTTACAAATGCATGCTTGGATTCACTACCGGGGGCAGTCCGCACGGAGGAAGGGTATGACTTCTTCCATTCTTTTATGATTAAAGTTTATCCTCTTTTTCTTGATAGGTACAAGGGATGCGAGAGCTATAGGGAATGGGTGCAAAGAGAAAGAAAGAACAAGGAAGAGAACTTTGGAAAATACAAGAAGAAGGGAGAGAGGAAGGGGGTGAGCAACAAATAATTTGTTTTTTATGATAATAGCTTCTTGGAATATTAGGGGGCTGAATCAAGCCTCAAAACAAAATAGTATAGCTAATTTTGCACGGGTTAACAAGGTACGCATTTTTTGCCTACTCGAAACAAAGATGTCCTCTCTTACTTTTGATAATTTTGTGAACTATAGGTTTAATGCATGGATGTATGTTACTAATTTTGATAAGTTGAGTGGGGGACGTATGGCTATTATTTGGGACCCACATTTTGTTGATGTTGTGGTTCTACAAGTGGACAAACAACATATACATTTTCGGTTCACTTGTAGAGTTACACAATTGTCTTTTTATGTGACTTTTATTTATGCCCTTTATACCATTGTACAAAGAAGGGAACTTTGGGAGCATGTAACTGTTTTGAGCCAAAATATCCTTGCGCCTTGGGTGGTTTTGGGTTATTTTAATTGTGTAGGTGCGCCAAATGAGAGAAGGGGGTCTGCCCCCCCCTTCGGCCTATGCTATGAAACACTTGAATGACATGAAAATGCAATCTAACCTCCTTGATGCCCCTTCCACTGGCGAGCTTTATACTTGGCATAGGGGTGCAACTTGGGCTAAGTTAGATAGAGTTCTTATTAACTCTTTGTGGAGTATGAATAATATATCATGTAAGGCCCATTTTTTTGAAATGGAATGTGAATTTGATCATGTTGCATCTCTTGTTGCTATTGGGGCTGTGAACAATGGGGGGTCAAAGCCTTTTAAATTTTTTAACATGTGGTTAAAGCATGAACGTTTTCATGACATCCTTGAGAGTGTGTGGACTAGGAATGTTGTTGGTACAGCTCAGTTTAGGCTTGCCCGAAAACTGAAACTACTCAAACAACCCCTAAAACAACTCAATAGAGATGAATTTAGCCATATCTCGGCTAGGGCAAAGGAATCAAAAAAGAGTATAAGAGAATCTATCAATTAGCTCTCTTAGCTCCTTTAGATGATGCCTTAAATGAGGAAATGGTCATTGCTAGAAAAAGAGCTTTGTTTTTGAAAGAAGCCGAGGAAGCCTATCTTAAACAAAAGGCTAAGGCTGTCCATATTTTACAATCGGATAGGTGTACGAAGTATTTTCATTCTATTGTGAAAAAGAGAAATGCTCATAACTCTATTGCTTCCTTGAGATTGCAAGATGGAAGTCTTACTAAATCAATGGAACATGTAGCAAATGAGTTCATAGCATTCTACAAAGATTTATTTAGCACGAAGGTTCCTATGATGGGGTATGATCCAGGTGTCATTTTATCTGGAAATATCTTGGATCAAACACTTGTTTCTGACCTCATCAGTCCCGTTACTGATTTGGATATTAAACAAGCCTTGTTTGATATAGGTAATGATAAAGCACCTGGTCCGGATGGATATTCTTCAGCCTTTTTTAAAGAAAATTGGAGTAAGGTTGGGGAGGATGTTTGTGAGGCCGTGAGAGAGTTTTTTGTTACGGGGACTTTGCTTAAACAGGTTAATCACACTGTGGTTGCTTTGATCCATAAAACTAATCATTCTCCAACGGTCTCGGACTTCAGACCTATTTCTTGTACGAATGTGACTTATAAGATCATCACTAAGATTTTTTCTTCCCGTCTAGGTCCTTTACTCTCTAGTATTATCAATCCTGCACAGGGAGCTTTTTTTTGATGGAAGATTGATGTCTGACAACATCTTCCTTACACAAGAGTTAGTGAAGGGATATACTAGGAAAAGGCCTTCACCTAGATGTATGATTAAGATTGATCTTAGGAAGGCTTATGACACTATATCATGGGAGTTTCTTGAGAGAGTATTGTTGGATATTGGTATTCCTGAACTGTTTGTGAGATGGATTATGGAGTGTGTCTCAACTTCTTCTTTTTCTATCTCCATTAATGGTTCACTCCATGGATGGTTTGAAGGAAAGAGAGGCCTTAGACAAGGAGACCCTATGTCTCCCTTGTTGTTTGTTATCTACTTAGAGTACTTCTCACGGCTGATAGAGAGGAGGACCTTGGATCCTACTTTCCGTTATCATCCGCTATGCTTTAAGCTTAAAATAACACATTTGGCTTATGCAGATGATTTGATGTTGTTTTCTAAGGGTAATTACGCATCTATTAAGATATTAGTCGAGGCTTTGAATGATTATGGGCTAGCTTCTGGCCTCATGGTTAATCAGGATAAGTCTAATATTTTTCTAGGTGGTAATATGGAAAGTAGAATCCCGTACATTCTTGAGAGGGTGGGGTTTCAACAAGGATCCTTCCCGGTTAGATATTTGGGTATTCCGCTTGCTCCTCTAAGTATTTCTGTAGCCCAGTTCTCTCCCCTGATTGACAAGGTTACAGATTATTTAGATGCATGGAACTCAAAAACTCTTTCTTATGCGGGGAAGGTTGAGTTGATTACATCCGTTTTGCAGGGAGTGCAAGCTTTTTGGATGGGCATCTTCCCCATTCCGAGGGCCATCATTGATAGAATAACATCCCTTTGTAGAATGTTTCTTTGGGGAAATAAGCATGCGAAAGTTGCATGGAGTGATGTTTGTTTACCAAAAAATGAGGGGGGTTTAGGGATTAGAGATGCTAAGGTATGGAATTATGCCTTGCTGTCCCGAACCCTTTGGAATATACATGCTAAAAAAGACTCTTTATGGGTGAAATGGATGAATGAAGTCTATCTCTTTGGGAGAGATGTGTGGACATTTGTGCCACACACAAAGGACTCTAGGCTTATAAAGACTATTGGGACTGTCCGGGACTTGCTCATATCCAAGTTCCCTTCTCTAGACATGGCCGTGATTCACATGGGCAAAATGTCCCAAAATGGGAAATTGTCTCCTCGAAAATATATGATTTGCTTAGAATCAAAGGCACAATTCATCCTTGGATGTCCTTCATATGGAAGAGTTATATTCCCCCCAAATTCTCATTCATTACTTGGCTTGCCTTCCGGGGAAGATTGGCTACGTATGATTGCTTGGGGTTTCTTGATGTTGTTAACGTTTGTCAGTTTTGTAAGGGTGGCCCGGAAACGGTGTCACACCTATATTTTGAATGTGTATTTACAGGACAGGTTTGGAACTTGATCCGGGATTGGCTTGGACTGACTAGGCAGATGACTACGCTTTCAAGTGCGGTTAAATGGATGAAGAAGGAGCAAACTGGAGCCAACGTCAAAGCCAAAGCCGTGAGGCTATCTTTTTGCTACACCGTCTATTGGATTTGGCGCATGAGGAATATGATTTGTTTTGAGAAGGCCAAGATTATGGTGACTGATATGGTCAAACATATCAAATTTATGGTGTATAAAGTACTTTATTACATGTATCCAATTGATAGGATAACATTCTGATCCTTTTTTTGCGTTTTGGTCACCGATTTGTGATGGCTAGCATATATGCGTAGCTAGTTGGGTGAGTTCTTTGAGTTTTTTGGAGGTGACGAGGTATCCTTGCTTGGGATGACCTCTTTTTGTGTTTTTGCTACTGTATAGCTGTACATAAACACTTTGGATATATATATTTACAGTTTATCCAAAAAACGAAAAGGTCTATTTCATTAAGATTTCAGGAAATACTACTTAAGGCATGGCAGTTGTCTCAACAGTCTCCTAAGGACTACCCAACTGCTGAGCCCACTGCTCACACAAAAGTATTTCCTGTGAAAATCTTGACATTACTAGACCTTTACACCTTTATCTCTAAGAAGTCTGTTCAAAATAATCTCTGTGATTCAAAGTGATAATTCAACAGGTACCTCAACAGTTCCCTCACTATCACCCAACTTCCTAGACCACTGCCTAAGTAAAACCCTCTACTTACTTGGTCCAAAGCACATCTTCAGAAAGCCCACATCATCCTGAGCAACACCATATAATCAAACCTTCCATACCTTCACCTTTACTTCAGCAGGTGCCTCAGCAGTTCCCTGGTTTCCACCCAACTACTGAGACAACTGCTCTCATTTAAGGTTGATTATCAATCCACCTCAGTACATCATCAGAAAGCTCTTCCCACTCTAAGAAAGATTCTTAGTGCACCTTCATCATTCACCAAGTATTTCGTAAGCAGTTGACTAAGCAGTTCCCTGCTTTCTAGCCAACTGCCTAGCCAACTGCTCACCTTAAGCAAAGGCTTCATCCATCATAGAAAGTTGTTACACATTACATAAAGGGTAAAGACTTCCGCTGTGCATCTATAAATCTCTCAAAAGATTATAGATCAACTCTTTTAGAGTGAAAACTTTCACAAGTCGAAAAAGATTTAAAAGTCTATTCAACCCCCCCCCTCTAGACTTTTACCCTATCCGGGACCATCAACAAGTTTTAGAACTCGGTAAGAGCTTTCCAACAAGATATTAAACGCTTTCAACGGCACAAAATAGAGCAAGATATGATCGCATCAAATTCTACACGAGTTCGGAGTAAAATCAGAAATATTTGTGAATATATGGTTAATCTGTAACTTTTAATTAATGCATTGTAAATTAAGTTGGAGCAATAGCTTTAGAGCTCCGATCTATCTTTCCAACGAGATATAATACGCTCGAAACGGATAAACACACAGCAAGATATGAGTGTCACAAATACTTAGCCTTATCTCTATGATTTAGCGTTTTAAGCGAAAATAGAGCACTTTAAGCGTAAATACAGTATATTTTAGTAATTAGGCAATCATACCTTGATATTATAAAACCAGCGCCTGAAGACAAGTTTTAGGACTCGGTAAGAGCTTTCCAACGAGATAATAAACGCTTTCAACGGCACAAAATAGAGCAAGATATGATCGAATTAAATTCTACCCGAGTTCGGAGTGAAATTAGAAATATTTTTGAATATATGGTTAATCTGAAACTTTTAATTAATGCATTGTAAATTAAGTCGGAGCAAAAGCTTTAGAGCTCCGATCTATCTTTCCAAAGAGATATAATACGCTCGAAACGCATAAACACACAGCAAGATATGAGTGTCACAAATACTTAGCCTTATCTCTATGATTTAGCGTTTTCAGCGAAAATAGAGCACTTTTAGCGTAAATACAGTGTATTTTAGTAATTAGGCAATCATACCTTGATATTTTGAAACCAGCGCCTGAGACAAGTTTTAGAACTCGGTAAGAGCTTTGCAACGAGATATTAAACGCTTTCAACGGCACAAAATAGAGCAAGATATGATCGCATCAAATTCTACACGAGTTCGGAGTGAAATCAGAAACCTTTGTGAATATATGGTTAATCTGTAACTTTTAATTAATGCATTGTAAATGAAGTTGGAACAATAGCTTTAGAGATCCGATCTATCTTTCCAACGAGATATGATACGCTCCAAACGGATAAACACACAGCAAGATATGAGTGTCACAAATACTTAGCCTTATCTCTATGATTTAGTGTTTTCAGCGAAAATAGAGCACTTTTATCGTAAATACAGTGTGTTTTAGTAATTAGGCAATCATCCCTTGATATTTTGAAACCAGCGCCTGAATACAAGTTTTAGAACTCGATAATATCTTTCCATCGAGATATTAAACGCTTTCAACGGCACAAAATAGAGAAAGATATGATCGCATCAAATTCTACACGAGTTCGGAGTGAAATCAGAAACATTTGTCAATATATGGTTAATCTGTAACTTTTAATTAATGCTATGTAAATTAAGTTGGGACAATAGCTTTAGAGCTCCGATTTATCTTTCCAACGAGATAAAATACGCTCCAAACGGATAAACACACAGCAACATAAACACACAGCAAGATAAATAATAGCTTTATCTCTATGATTTAGCGTTTTCAGCGAAAATAGAGCACTTTTAGCGTAAATACAGTGTATTTTAGTAATTAGAAAATCATACCTTGATATTTTGAAACCAGCGCCTGCAGACAAGTTTTAGAACTCGGTAAGAGCTTTCCAACGAGATATTTAACGCTTTCAACGGCACAAAATAGAGCAAGATATGATCGCATCAAATTCTACCCGAGTTCAGAGTGAAATCAGAAATATTTTTGAATATATGGTTAATCTGTAACTTTTAATTAATTCATTGTAAATTAACTTGGAGAAATAGCTTTAAATCTCCGATCTATCTTTCCAACGAGATATAATACGCTCGAAACGGATAAACACACAGCAAGATATGAGTGTCACAAATACTTAGCCTGATCTCTATGATTTAGCGTTATCAACGAAAATAGAGCAGTTCTAGCGTAAATACAGTGTATTTTAGTAATTACGCAATCATACCTTGATATTTTGAAACCAGTGCCTGAAGACAACTTTTAGAACTCGGTAAGATATTTTCAAGGACATATTAAACGCTTTAAACGGCACAAAATAGAGCAAGATATGATCGCATCAAATTCTACACGAGTTCGGAGTGAAATCAGAAACATTTGTGAATATATGGTTAATCTGTAACTTTTAATTAATGAATTGTAAATTAAGTTGGGACAATAGCTTTAGAGATCCAATTTATCTTTCCAACGAGATATAGTACGCTCCAAACGGACAAACACACAGAAAGATATGAGTGTCACAAATACTTAGCTTTATCTCTATGATTTGACGTTTTCAGCGAAAATAGAGCACTTTTAGCGTAAATACAGTGTATTTTAGTAATTAGGCAATCATACCTTGATATTTTGAAACCAGCGCCTGAAGACAAGTTTTAGACTCGGTAAGAGCTTTCCAACGAGATATTAAACGCTTTAAACGGCACAAAATAGAGCAAGTTTGATCGCATCAAATTCTACACGAGTTCGGAGTGAAATCAGAAACATTTGTGAATATATGGTTAATCTGTAACTTTTAATTAATGCATCGTAAATTAAGTTGGAACATTAGCTTTAGAGCTCCGATCTATCTTTCCAACGAGATATAATACGCTCCAAACGGATAAACACACAGCAAGTTATGAGTGTCACAACTACTTAGCCTTATCTCTATGATTTAGCGTTTTCAGTGAAAATAGAGCACTTTTAGCGTAAACACAGTGTATTTTAGTAATTAGGCAATCATCCCTTGATATTTTGAAACCAGCGCCTGAATACAAGTTTTAGAAATCGGTAAGAGCTTTCCAACGAGATATTAAACGCTTTCAACGGCACAAAATAGAGCAAGATATGATCGCATCAAATTCTACCCGAGTTCGGAGTGAAATCAGAAATATTTGTGAATATATGGTTAATATGTAACTTTTAATTAATGCAATGTAAATTAAGTTGGAGCAATAGCTTTAGAGCTCCGATCTATCTTTCCAACG
Organism: Cuscuta europaea; assembly: GCA_945859875.1. Taxonomy (NCBI): domain Eukaryota; kingdom Viridiplantae; phylum Streptophyta; class Magnoliopsida; order Solanales; family Convolvulaceae; genus Cuscuta; species Cuscuta europaea. The sequence goes on along the minus strand of CAMAPE010000048.1, from coordinate 5,025,427 downwards.
AGATATAATACGCTCGAAACGGATAAACACACAGCAAGATATGAGTGTCACAAATACTTGGCCTTATCTCTATGATTTAGCGTTTTCAGCGAAAATAGAGCACTTTTAGCGTAAATACAGTGTATTTTAGTAATTAGGCAATCATACCTTGATATTTTGAAATCAGCGCCTGAAGACAAGTTTTAAAACTCGGTAAGAGCTTTCCAACGAGATATTAAACGGTTTCAACGGCACAAAATAGAGCAAGATATGATCGCATCAAATTCTACACGAGTTCGGAGTGAAATCAGAAACATTTCTGAATATATGGTTAATCTGTAACTTTTAATTAATGCATTGTAAATTAAGTTGGAACATTAGCTTTAGAGCTCCGATCTATCTTTCCGACGAGATATAATACGCTCCAAACGGATAAACACACAGCAAGTTATGAGTGTCACAACTACTTAGCCTTATCTCTATGATTTAGCGTATTCAGCGAAAATAGAGCACTTTTAGCGTAAATACAGTGTATTTTAGTAATTAGGCAATCATCCCTTGATATTTTGAAACCAGCGCTTGAATACAAGTTTTAGAAATCGGTAAGAGCTTTCCAACGAGATATTAAACGCTTTCAACGGCACAAAATAGAGCAAGATATGATCGCATCAAATTCTACCCGAGTTCGGAGTGAAATCAGAAATAGTTTTGAATATATGGTTAATCTGTAACTTTTAATTAATGCATTGTAAATTAACTTGGAGAAATAGCTTTAGAGCTCCGATCTATCTTTCCAACGAGATATAATACGCTCGAAACGGATAAACACACAGCAAGATATGAGTGTCACAAATACTTAGCCTTATCTCTATGATTTAGCGTTTTTAGCGAAAATAGAGCACTTGTAGCTTAAATACAGTGTATTTTAGTAATTAGGCAATCATACCTTGATATTTTGAAATCAGCGCCTGAAGACAAGTTTTAGAACTCGGTAAGAGCTTTCCAACGAGATATTAAACGCTTTCAACGGCACAAAATAGAGCAAGATAGGATCGCATCAAATTCTACCCGAGTTCGGAGTGAAATCAGAAATATTTGTGAATATATGGTTAATCTGTAACTTTTAATTAATGCATTGTAAATTAAGTTGGAGCAATAGCTTTAGAGCTCCGATCTATCTTTCCAACGAGATATAATACGCTAGAAACCGATAAACACACAGCAAGATATGAGTGTCACAAATACTTAGCCTTCTCTATGATTTAGCGTTTTCAGCGAAAATAGAGCATTTTTAGCGTAAATACAGTGTATTTTAGTAATTAGGCAATCATACCTTGATATTTTGAAATCAGCGCCTGAAGACAAGTTTTAAAACTCGGTAAGAGCTTTCCAACGAGATATTAAACGGTTTTAACGGCACAAAATAGAGCAAGATATGATCGCATAAAATTCTACACGAGTTCGGAGTGAAATCAGAAACATTTCTGAATATATGCTTAATCTGTATCTTTGAATTAATGCATTGTAAATTAAGTTGGAACATTAGCTTTAGAGCTCCGATCTATCTTTCCAACTAGATATAATACGCTCCAAACGGATAAACACACAGCAAGTTATGAGTGTCACAACTACTTAGCCTTATCTCTATGATTTAGCGTTTTCAGCGAAAATAGAGCACTTTTAGCGTAAATACAGTGTATTTTAGTAATTAGGCAATCATCCCTTGATATTTTGAAACCAGCGCCTGAAATTTTCCGTTGAGGAGTTGAGAGCGTCTCTCTCTAAACCGCACTCGGTTTGGACTCTCCTCATACGGAAATACCTCATTTCTTAGCTCGTTTCTACTTCGATTCTTCGGATTTCATCTGGGATTCTTGTTATACCACCTCTTAATCTTCTTTGGGAGGTAGTATCTCGGAAATTTTGAGCTCTTTTTTGAAGTTTTTTGTGTGGAACGAGTTCTGGTTTCGTGAAGTTACTATTCACGAATTCAGGTCAACGCCTCTCCAGCTCGAATCACTACTCAAATCGCTCGATTGGAAGTGTTTCTAGCTTCTCCTAGCTGAGGGGATTAGACAAATATACTTTGTTCCATCATCAAGCAAGAATTGAATTTCACCTTCTTCTCCAACGGTCATTTTTTTTCCGCCATTGGTACGGACGGACGAAGCTTTTTCTAAACTTCATGTACCCTTTGGGGGGGCTTCCTTCTCCTTAGCTTCCCCCTTGGTTTCATGGCCAAAAAGAAAAATTCCCATCCTCCCCCCACCAAGGCATCTGCTCGGCTTAAGGCAATGCAATCAAAGGAAATAGAGGAGGCTATCAATGAGATGACCCAACTTGACGCGGATGTTGTTCTTGAAAAGTCTTGTGCTAATGTAAGCTCCTCAATGACCATCATGGCTACTCCTACTCGTAAAGAAGCACAAGATATTGAGGTAACTTCTTCACCTACTATTGATGAAAGTGTGGTAGAACCGCAAACTACTATTGAATCTCCTTTAGATGGAAGTGTGGAGGTAATAACCGAGTACCAAGTTGATCCTATTGTTATGACTCAATTGTCACAAGAGGAAGATGAAGCTATTATTGAACATGAAACTGACCCTAAAGAGGGTGATATAGATGGGGGCATTCCAAAAGAACAAGGGGGTGATGCTACAATTGACAAGGATAATGCCGCGGCACAAAAAGATGATGTTAATGCCGCGGCTTCACAAGGTGCATCCAAATGGGGGGAACCCGGATCCAAGCCTAAGTTTGTCTCCCTATTCAAGGATAATAGAGAGCCAAATAAAGGTATGAAACTGAAGTATATTGAACCCAAAGGTGAATTAATTGATCTATCTAGCCGTGTCCTTGCATCCATGACCGCAATTTGGGGTCATTGCTTAGTTGCTTATTTTGATGGAAGATTTCCCGGAGTTAACAACATACAAAATTTGGTCAAGACTTGGGCAGTCCCATGCCGTTTCAGATCACATGACAAGGGATGGATTATATTCAAGTTTCAAAATGAGGAGGATAGAGCCAAAGTCCTTATGGAAGGTCCTTACTCAATGCTTGGTAAGCCGGTTCATCTAAAGCTACTCTCGGATGACTTCTCTACGGATGATGAGGCTTTCCTCAAAGTCCCCATTTGGGTTCTTTTCCCTCAACTCCCCTTGAGACTATGGGAAGAAGAAATTATTAGTGAAATTGCATCTCGGGTGGGAGTGCCCCTAACCACGGATAGAGTTACACTTGAGAAAGCTAGATCCTCATTCGCTAGAGTTCTTATTGAAGTGGATGCCTCAAAGCCTCCTCCACTCCATATTCCCATTCGGCTGCCAAATGGAAGGATCCATAACCAAAGTGTGAGGTATGAAACCTTTCCTAATTATTGTTTTAATTGCAAATGCTTTGGCCACCATACTTTTTCTTGCAAGGTAATAGCTGCCATGGAGAAAGAACAAAGAGAAAAGAACAAGAATGATGAAGAAACCGAGAACTCTAACCGCCTTCCAACAACAAATGGCAAGGCAAAACAGGTTGAGGAAGACACCTCACCAAAGAAAGACCACCCATTCTTCAAGAGGTTTAGATACTTCAAAACCAGTATGAAGAAACCAAGGAGAGGCATCTACTTCACAACATCAAGAAGAAGAAGAGGACTCAATCCGGGTACTTAGAGACCCACTTGACACCTATAAAGATGAAGTTATTATAGAGATGCAAACTGAAGAATATTCTGCCCCCACTCTTAAAGCACAACACATTAATAAAGTTGAAAAGGCTGCCCAAATTATCAAATTAGACCACACTCTCAAAGTGGTAAACCAAGATGCTCCCGGGATCCTTTTTACTAAGGATTGCTTGGAGAGCCTTCCGGGTCTTACATGTACAAAGAAGGGGTATGTTTATGATCCTGAATTCATGAGAGGAGTATATAGACATTATCTGAATGGATACTATGAGGAGGGGTGCCTAAGGGGAAATGCATGCAAAGTCAAAGATCCAAGGAAGATGGACCTCACCAAAAGCCGTGTAGTGTATGACATAAGAGATGCATATCTTGATGATGTTATCACTAATGTGACTCTTGACAAAGATGATAAGCCATGCATTCATCTAATGCATCATGATCAAGTCAAAGAAGGCATGACAAGGCTTGACAACTACTTGAGTGTCACCCAAGATTTCCATACCAAAGGAATAAACTTCACCACCAAATGCCTTAAAGAGCTGCCCGGAGTTATTTCCATGGAGGATGGGTATGACTTTACCTCCTTTTTCATTGAACATGTATATGATTTCTTGTTTCTAACTAGGTACAAACCGAGAGCAAAGGAGGGGGGCAAATTTGGCTCCCGCGGTAGGAGGAAGGCCTAAACATAAATCTCTTTTTTATGTTTTTATCCTCATGGAATATCCGAGGCCTTGGTAAGGTCTCAAAACAAAATACTATCTTTCAGTTTATGCGTGTCAATAATATACATATGTGTTGTTTACTTGAGACAAAAATGAACACCATTAATTTTGAAAAGCGTAGAACTAATAGATGGCCTTCTTGGTCATCTATTACTAACTTTGACAAGATTGAGGGTGGTCGTATTGCTATACTTTGGAACCCTATTTTTGTGCATGTTGATGTTTTGGAAGTTGATAAAAAGCATGTTCATTGTAAAATCAAATGTAAGACTACACAATTTGAGTTCTTTGTTACATTTGTCTATGCGCTCTATACAGTTTTGGAAAGAAAGGACCTTTGGGATCACCTAACTTTGTTAGAACCCTCCATCAATTGTCCTTGGCTTGTGATGGGGGATTTTAATTGTGTGGGTAGCCCAAATGAGAGAGTGGGGCCTACCCCACCCTCGACCTATCTTATGCAAGATTTGAATGATTTCAAACTACAAAATAACCTTGTTGATACCCCCTCCACGGGTGAATTCCTAACTTGGAATAGAGGGGCACTTTGGGCAAAACTTGATAGGGTTCTTATGAAGCAACTTTGGATGACTCAAGGTGTAAATTGTTCAACTCATTTCCCCCAAATGGAGGCTGAGTGTGATCATGTTGCTGCCATTGTTAAACTAGGCCGTGGGAACCTAAGTGGGTCCAAACCCTTCAAATTTTACAATATGTGGCTTAAGCATGACTCTTTTAATACCATTCTTAATGATATTTGGCATAGGGATATTATTGGTAGCTCCCAATATATTTTGGTTAAAAAACTTAAAAGCCTCAAAGGACCTCTTAAAGAACTCAATAAATATGCCTTTGGGCACATATCCGAGAGAGTTAAGGAAGCCAAAAAGGAATACAATAGGCTGCATGGTCTTTCTCTACTCTCCCCTTTAGATGATACTATATGCTATGATCTCAAGGTGGCCAAGAAAAGAGTACTTTACCTAAAGGGTGCAGAAGAGGACTTTTATAGGCAAAAGGCTAAAGCAAATCATCTTTTTCAAAGTGATAAATGTACCAAATACTTTCACTCAATTGTGAAGAAAAATATTGCAAAAAATGCCATTACATCACTCAAACTACCTAATGGGGAAATGACTAATTCTATTGACCAAGTGGCGGATGAATTTGTGAAATTTTTCACCAATCTCTTTGGCACACACTATCCTAATATGCAGTTGGACCCTAGTGTCATCACCTCGGGGAAGTGCCTCCCCCCTACTTCTAGGGATGGCCTTACTGCCCCTGTCTCTGATTTGGAAATAAAAAATGCCCTCTTTGATATTGGAGATGATAAAGCTCCTGGACCAGACGGTTATACATCAGCCTTTTTCAAAAGAAATTGGGGGACTGTTGGAGATGATGTTATTAAAGCAGTCAAGGGGTTCTTTGGCTCTGGTAGGATTTTAAGGCAGCTTAACCACACGGTTATTGCCCTAATTCCTAAGACCACTCACTCTCCCACCCCGGCTGATTATAGACCTATTGCTTGTACGAATGTCATCTATAAGACCATTACTAAGATCATTTATAATAGAATGATTCCTTGCTTGCCTGATCTTATTGACCCTGCTCAGGGTGCCTTTGTGGATGGTAGACTTATGATTGATAACATTTTTGTAGCACAAGAATTGATTAGAGGATATGGCCGTAAACATATATCCCCTAGATGTATGCTTAAGGTTGACCTTAGAAAAGCCTATGACACTATTTCTTGGGACTTTTTATCCAAGGTTTTGAGACATATGGGATTCCCGGACAGATTTATTCATTGGATCATGGAATGTGTGTCCACACCTTCATACTCTATCTCTCTCAATGGTGTCTTACATGGACATTTTGATGGAAAAAAAGGCCTTAGACTGGGTGATCCCATGTCCCCTCTACTATTTGTATTGTGTCTGGAATACCTTTCTAGGCTAATGAATATTAGGACCATGGACCCACACTTCAAATTCCATCCCAAATGTGGAAAACTGAAGATTTCACACATTGCTTATGCTGATGACCTCATGCTATTTTCTAGGGGTGATGCCCCTTCCATTAAGATACTTATTGATACACTTGAGGAGTTTAGCAATGTTTCTGGTTTGCATGTGAATCATGATAAATCCAATATTTTCATTGGTGGATTGGCTGATTATGAGTTGAATAACATCCTGGACCTAGTTGACTTTCAAGAAGGGACATTCCCGGTCAAATATCTTGGTGTGCCCCTGGCCCCTCTCAAGATATCCTTGACCCAATATGCTCCCCTCTTGGAATCCATTACTAATTTCATTACAGCTTGGAATCTAAAGACACTCTCTTATGCTGGAAGAGTTGAACTCATCAAATCAGTCATCCAAGGAGTACATTCCTTCTGGCTCCAAGTGTTTCCCATACCCAAGTCCATACTTGATAGAATTACTTCCATATGCCGCATTTTCCTATGGGGCTGTAAATTTGCTAGAGTTGCATGGTCTGACATTTGCTTACCCAAAGATGAAGGTGGACTTGGCATACATGACACAAAGGTATGGAACTCGGCTTTACTTGCAAAAACTTTTTGGGATATCCATACTAAAAAAGACACTTTATGGGTCAAATGGGTACATGGAGTTTACCTTAATGGCCGTAGTGTGTGGGACTTCTCCCCACACTATAGGGACTCACAACTTATGAAGAAACTTGTGCTGATTAGGGATGAGATTCTGTCTAAATTTGACAGTATCCCTCATGCAATCCGAGCCCTACAAAGCTTCCAAATTGGGGGGAAATTATCATCTATTAAAATATATGATCTACTTAGAAACAAAGGGCCCAAACATGCATGGATGTCATTTATTTGGAAGAACTATATTCCTCCAAAATTCTCTTTTACTACATGGTTGGCATTCCGTAATAGATTAGCTACATATGACAACCTTCACCGGTTAGATGTAGTTAATGTATGTGCATTGTGCAAGGGTGGACCAGAGACGGTTCCACACCTATTCTTTGAATGTCCTTTTTCAGGTAAAGTTTGGCAAATGGTGAAAGCATGGATGCAAATGCCAAGACAAATGGGGACTTTGACTAGCGCGGTGAAATGGATCAAAAAGGACCGAGATGGAGCTGGAATCAAAGCAAAGGCAACAAGGATCGCATTTTGCTACTCAATATATTGGATCTGGATGACACGCAATGCTGCCAATTTTGATGGTCTAAAACCGAAGGAAGAGGATGTTTTTGCAAGAATTCAATATGTTACCTACAAAATTTTGTATAATCTATACCCACACGAGTTGGTGGTGTTTTGATAAACTTTGTAGAATGATCTACTCCCTACTCTCAGTGATATGAGATAGGATAGGCTGACTAGATGACATAGATAGCATATGAGCTATTTTTGGTGGTGATGGGTTATCCATACTTTGGATAACCTGCATTTTTGCTCACCCTTTTTTTGCTGTACAGATAAACTCTTTTCGATGGTTACATATATATACTTACATTTCATCAAAAAAAAATTGAAACCAGCGCCTGAATACAAGTTATAGAACTCGGTAAGAGATTTCCAACGAGATATTAAACGCTTTCAACGGCACAAAATAGAGCAAGATATGATCGCATCAAATTCTACCCGAGTTCGGAGTGAAATCAGAAATATTTTTGAATATATGGTTAATCTGTAACTTTTAATTAATGCATTGTAAATTAACTTGGAGAAATAGCTTTAGAGCTCCGATCTATCTTTCCAACGAGATATAATACGCTCAAAACCGATAAACACACAGCAAGATATGAGTGTCACAAATACTTAGCCTTATCTCTATGATTTAGCGTTTTCAGCGAAAATAGAGCACTTGTAGCTTAAATACAGTGTATTTTAGTAATTAGGCAATCATACCTTGATATTTTGAAACCAGCGCCTGAAGACAAGTTTTAGAACTCGGTAAGAGCTTTCCAACGAGATATTAAACGCTTTCAACGGCACAAAATAGAGCAAGATATGATCGCATCAAATTCTACACGAGTTCGGAGTGAAATCAGAAACATTTGTGAATATATGGTTAATCTGTAACTTTTAATTAATGCATCGTAAATTAAGTTGGAACATTAGCTTTAGAGCTCCGATCTATCTTTCCAACGAGATATAATACGCTCCAAACGGATAAACACACAGCAAGATGTGAGTGTCACAAATACATAGCTTTATCTCTATGATTTAGCGTTTTCAGAGAAAATAGAGGACTTTTAGCGTAAATACAGTGTAGTTTAGTAAGTAGGCAATCATCCCTTGATATTTTGAAACCAGCGCCTGAAGACAAGTTTTAGAACTCGGTAAGAGAAAATACGAACAAGTTGAGAGCGTCTCTCTCTACCTCCCGCGAGGTATTCTTGTTCGCATTTACGAATTTCCGAGCGTTTCTTCTCCATTCTTCTTGATTTCTTCTTGAATCGAGCTTGGATTTTAGTTGTAATACATCAAGGTTCATCCAGGTGTAGTACCTCTGAAATTTGGAGCTCGGTTTTGAAGTTTTGAGCAAGAAAACGAAGTTTCCTTTTCCGAAAACACTATTCACAAAATCAGGTCAACGCCTCCACAGCTCGTGTTACTTGATCAAACTTTGATCCGAAGGTGTTTTTAGCTTCCCCAAGGAGTGGGGATTAGACAAATATAATTTGTTTCATCATCAAGAAAAGTTGGAAAAAGTCGTCTTCTCCAACGGTTACTTCCATTGGTACGGACTTGAGCTTGGTTTGAAGGTTCATTTCATCCATGCTCCTTAGCGAGGGGGTGGTTACCTCCTAGCAACCAGTTTTACTTGTCTTAGCTCCTTGATTCAATGGGTACGAAGAAAAAGAAAAAAACTCCTCAACCTCTCAAGTCATCTTCTCGGTTAAAGGCTAAAGCTCTCGCTAAGGATGACGAAGAGAGTTCGGAGGTTCTAGCTCAAATTGAAGACCAACAAGGGCAGGGAAAAGAAGTTCTAAACCAAGAAATGTCTTCCAAAGATTTTTCTGGTTCTCCGAAAGCTAGCTCCGACGCTAACCAACAAACAAATGAGGTAACTTCCAAGTCTTGTACCGAGGGTGTTCATGATGTTTGTGATGATGTTATTGTGCAAAATACCAATTGTGCTATTGTGCAAGTGGAGGATGTAGCTTGTATTCCAAATGTTAGTAGCTTGGATGATGTTATCATTGAAGAGGAAACTGAATATGAAATTGATAGTTCGGCTAAAGCTATTATTGAAAACGAGGAAGCAAATGCTATGGTGATTAGCCAAACCGAGGAGGCTATTGGTGAATTGAATGGAGATGATAATCTCCTTACAAAGGATGTTGTAAACCAGGGCACTTCTTTGGAGGTTGGTACTTCCTCTCCTATGCCGCGGCCTATTCAAGCTTCCACGTTGGAGGAGGACATTCCCCCTCCAATGCCGCGGCCTAACCCCAACTCTATGCCGCGGCCTTCACCATGGGTTTCCCTTTTTAAAGACAATAGGGAGCCTACGAAAGGGATGAAATTAAAGTATGTAGAACCTGTGGGGGACTTCATTGATCTCTCAACAAGACTCATGCCATCTATAGATGAGATTTGGGGGTTTTGTTTGGTGGGCTACTTTGCGGGGAGATTCCCCGGGATCAAAGCTATACAAGAGATGGTGACTAAATGGGGTGTCAATTGCAATGTCCGTCAACATGACAAAGGATGGGTATTGTTTAAATTTAAAGATGAGGAAGCTAGAGCCAAGGTTTTGATGGAAGGTCCATATTCACTATTCGGTAAGTCTTTATATCTAAAGACTCTATCCGAGAACTTCACCTTTGATAGTGAAGAGTTTTTGAGGGTACCTATATGGGTCGAATTCCCATATCTTCCTATGCAAGCGTGGCAAGAGGACATCATTAGTGAGATTGCATCAAGGGTAGGGGTTCCCTTGACAACCGATAGAATCACACAAGAGAGAGCAAGGTCAAACTATGCACGGGTACTCATTGAAGTAGATGCTTCAAAACCCCCACCTCTACGTATCAAAGTGAAGATGCCTAATGGGAAGTTTCATATACAAAAGTTGATATATGAAACATACCCGAACTATTGCTTTCATTGTAAAATGTATGGACATCATGCATTTACATGTAGGACATTGGCCGAGAAAGAAAAGAAAGAAAGGGAGGACAAGATCCGTGAACTTGATGGAGGACAAGGGCAACCAAAGTTGATTGCTAATGAGGAGCCTATTGAGACAGTAGTAGGGGCCACTCATAAAGCTATAGAGCCTAAGAGAGGGAAGGGCATGCATACAAAGCAAACCGGGAGCAAAGGAGGCAATGCCGAGACATCTACACAAATTAGCAATGGGGTGCCCGAGACTTTGAACAAGGAAAAGGGAGTAGAAGTACACCCTTTTCTTAAAAGAAGAAGGTTAAAGAAAGTGGAGGAACGAAAAAAGAACATCACCAAATCCAAGGAGAAAGCAAAGGAAGCATCCGAAGTTGATACCAGGTCAAATGATGAGGAGGAAAGTGATGTTCCAAGAAAAATTAAGGGCCTAATGGACATTTATGATGATGAAATCATCATTGAAATGCAAACGGAGGAATATGGTGAGCCTACATACGAAGTGAAGCACACAAAAGAAGTGAGTGAACCTATGGTCCGTATTGATCACACATTGAAATTGGTCCAAGAAAGTGAACCCGGGGTTTGGTTCACCCAAAAATGTTTTGAAGGGCTGCCGGGTGTGCATAAAAGGAAGAAAGGCTATGCTTATACAACGGAATTTATGAGGAGTGTTTACCAACACTACCTTAATAGATACTATGAAGATGGGCATCTAGTGGGCAACGGTAACAAGGTCAAAGATATGAGGAAATTCAAAGGAAAAGAAAGCCGAGTGGTCCAAGATATTAGAGAAGCTTACATGGATGATGTGATCACAAAGATTGAGTTTGAAGAGGATGGAAAGGCTAACATCCATTTGATGCATGATGAGCTTGTGAAGGAAAACATAACAAGGCTTGACAACTACCTAGACATTGAATGGAATATCACGAGGAAGGGACTCATTTTCACCACCGCTTGCTTGAAGTCTCTCCCCGGGGTTTCTTGCATAGATGATGAGTATGTTTTCTCTCCCTACTTTATTTCAAATGTTTATCAATTGTTTCTTGATAGGTACAAAGGGTGTGAGGAGATCCGAGAATGGAGGCAAAGTGAGAGGGACAAGGTGAGGTCCCACAAGAGGAGAGGAGTCTCGGCCCATAATTGATTATGTTTTTAGCTTCATGGAATGTTAGGGGGCTTAACCAAGCCTCAAAACAAAAAATAATTTCTTCTTTTGCAAGGACAAATAAGGTACGAATATTTTGCCTTCTTGAAACTAAAATGTCTTCTAATAATTTTGAAAGTTTTGTGAATTTTAGATTTAACTCTTGGAAGTATATAACAAACTTTGATAAGATGAATGGGGGAAGGATGGCAATTATTTGGGACCCCAATTTTGTTGATGGTGTAATCTTACAAGTGGATAAACAACATATTCATGCTAGGTTTACTTGTAAGGTTACACAAATGCCTTTTTATGTGACCTTTGTTTATGCATTGTATACAATTGTCCAAAGAAGGGAGTTATGGGAGCATATTACCGAGTTGAGTCAAAATATTCTTGCACCGTGGACTGTTTTAGGTGATTTTAATTGCGTAGGCTCTCCTAATGAAAGGAAAGGTTCTGCCCCTCCTTCGGCCTACGCAATGCAGCACCTAAATGATATGAAAATCCAATCTAACCTTAGTGATGCCCCTTCTACGGGTGAAATTTTTACTTGGAATAGGGGTGCCACTTGGGCTAAATTGGATAGAGTGCTTATCAATTCCTTTTGGTGCCAACATAGTGTAACATGTAAAGCTCATTTCCTTGAAATGGAATGTGAATTTGATCATGTGGCATCTTTGGTTACCATAGGAGCCGTGACTTGTAAAGGGTCAAAACCCTTCAAATTTTTTAACATGTGGCTTAAACATGAAAGGTTTCATAGCATCTTGGAGAGTGTTTGGAATAGGGATGTTGTTGGTACGTATCAGTTTAGGCTTGCACGAAAACTGAAACTTCTCAAACAACCCCTTAAACAACTCAATAAGGATGAATTTAGCCACATCACGGCTAGGGCAAAGGTGTCCAAGAAAGAGTACAAGAGAATCTATCAATTAGCTCTCTCGTCTCCTTCGGATGAAGCCCTAAAGGAGGAATTGATGAAAGCAAAAAAGAATGCACTATTTTTGAAAGAGGCCGAGGAAGCCTATGTGAATCAAAAGGCTAAGGTCAATCACATTTTGAAATCTGATAAGTGTACTAAGTATTTTCATTCTATTATGAAGAAGAAATATGCACTAAACTCTATTGCTTCTTTGAGATTAGAAGATGGAACTTTTACCAAATCTATGGATCAGGTAGCTAATGAATTTGTCTCCTTTTTCAAAGGTCTTTTTGGTACTAGCATACCTATTCATGATTATAACTCGGATGTGATCAAATCTGGTAGAATGATTGACCGGGCACTCTGTAATGACCTTATTAGCCCTGTGACTGATAAGGAAATTAAAGAGGCTGTTTTTGATATTGGTGATGACAAAGCCCCCGGACCGGATGGCTTTTCATCAGCATTTTTCAAAAACAATTGGAATCTGGTGGGTATTGATGTTTGTAATGCTGTGAAGGAATTCTTTGTTTCAGGGACTTTGCTTAGGCAAGTGAACCACACGGTGGTTTCTCTCATCCCTAAAACAAACCATTCCCCCACGGTATCTGATTTTAGGCCGATATCATGTACAAATGTGACTTATAAGATCATTACTAAAATCTTATCATCAAGATTGGGACCTTGCCTTTCTGGGGTTATTAACCTTTCACAGGGAGCTTTTGTGGATGGGAGATTGATGTCTGACAACATCTTCTTGGCACAAGAGTTAGTGAGGGGATACACTAGAAAAAGGCCCTCTCCTAGATGTATGATTAAAATTGATCTTAGGAAGGCATATGATACGGTATCATGGGATTTTCTTGAAAAAGTTTTATTGGATATTGGGATTCCTAGACTATTCGTGAGATGGATAATGGAATGTGTGACAACTTCTTCTTTCTCTATCTCCATAAATGGATCTCTCCATGGCTGGTTTGAGGGTAAGAGGGGATTAAGGCAAGGAGATCCTATGTCACCTTTGTTGTTTGTTATTTGCTTGGAGTACTTCTCAAGGTTGGTAGAAATTAGGGCCTCAAACCCTAGCTTCCGTTATCACCCTTTATGCTCCAAGCTTAAAATAACTCATTTGGCTTATGCAGATGATTTAATGTTGTTTTCTAAAGGAAATTTCGAGTCAATCAAGATATTAGTAGATGCGTTGACTGAGTTTGGAAAGGTTTCTGGACTCATGGTTAATCTTGAAAAAACAAATATTTTTCTTGGGGGTAATATGGAGAGTAGAATTCCATATATTCTAGAAAGAGTGGGTTTTCAACAAGGATCCTTTCCGGTAAGATATTTGGGCATTCCACTTGCTCCTTTAAATATATCTGTTGCTCAGTTCTCTCCTTTGATTGACAAGGTGACAGATTATTTAAATGCTTGGAACCCAAAAACTATTTCTTATGCGGGGAAAGTTGAGTTGATTGCTTCGGTTATGCAAGGGGTTCAAGCCTTTTGGCTTGGAATCTTCCCTATGCCGAGGACCATTCTTGAGAGAATTACCTCGCTCTGTAGGCTTTTCCTTTGGGGGGGTAAACAGGCAAAAGTGGCATGGAGTGATGTATGTTTACCCAAAAATGAGGGGGGGGGGTTGGGTTTAAGGGATACTAAGGTGTGGAACAATGCTTTATTATCACGTACTCTATGGAACATTCATTCACAACAAGAATCTTTGTGGGTGAAATGGGTACATGGGGTTTACCTCCATGGTAGAGGGGTGTGGACTTTTATTCCACACCAAAAGGATTCTAGACTTATGAAGGCCATTGGAAATGCCCGGGACTTGATTGTATCAAAGTTCCCTTCTCTTGACTTGGCCGTGGAAGGCCTTGGTAAATTTTGCCAAAATGGGAAACTTTCATCTTCTAAAGTTTATGATTTATTAAGAACCAAAGGAAGCATCCACCCTTGGATGTCTTTGATTTGGAAGAGCTATATTCCCCCCAAATTCTCATTCATTACTTGGATAGCCTTTCGGGGAAGATTAGCCACGTATGATAGGTTGGCGTTTTTGGATATAAATAATGTTTGTCCTTTTTGTAAGGGTGGCCCGGAGACGGTGTCACACCTATATTTTGAATGCCCATTTACAGGACAGGTGTGGGATCTGATTAGAAGCTGGCTTGGACTTTCAAGGCAGATGTCTACATTACTAAGTGCAATAAAATGGATCAAGAAAGAGCATAATGGAGCACATGCTAAAGCCAAAGGCGTGAAAATTGCGTTTTGCTATACCATCTATTGGATTTGGCGAATTAGAAACACAATTTGTTTTGAGAAGACGAAGCCCGTAGTGGGAGACATGGTCAAGCAGATAAAGTTTATGGTGTATAAAGTTTTGTATGCTATGTATCCAATTAATAGGATAACATTCTGATTTTTTTGCGGTTTGTCACCAATCTTTTGTGATGGCTAGCGTACAAGAGTAGCTAGATAGATGCATTTTTGGTGGTGATTGGGTATCCTTGCTTGGGATGACCCCGTTTTGTTGATGTTTTGCCACGAACCACATGTACATATACACTTTGGATATATATATATTTACAGTTTATCCAAAAAAAAAAATAGAACTCGGTAAGAGCTTTCCAAGGAGATATTAAACGCTTTCAACGGCACAAAATAGAGCAAGATATGATCGCATCAAATTCTACTTGAGTTCAGAGTGAAATCAGAAATATTTGTGAATATATGGTTAATCTGTAACTTTTAATTATTGCATTGTAAATTAAGTTGGAGCAATAGCTTTAGAGCTCCGATCTATCTTTCCAACGAGATATAATACGCTCGAAACGGATAAACACACAGCAAGATATGAGTGTCACAAATACTTAGCCTTATCTCTATGATTTGGCGTTTTAAGCGAAAATAGAGCACTTTTAGCGTAAATACAGTGTATTTTAGTAATTAGGCAATCATCCCTTGATATTTTAAAACCAGCGCCTGAAGACAAGTTTTAAAACTCGGTAAGAGCTTTCCAACGAGATATTAAACGCTTTCAACGGCACAAAATAGAGCAAGATATGATCGAATCAAATTCTACCCGAGTTCGGAGTGAAATCAGAAATATTTTTGAATATATGGTTAATCTGAAACTTTTAATTAATGCATTGTAAATTAAGTCGGAGCAAAAGCTTTAGAGCTCCGATCTATCTTTCCAAAGAGATATAATACGCTCGAAACGGATAAACACACAGCAAGATATGAGTGTCACAAATACTTAGCCTTATCTCTATGATTTAGCATTTTCAGCGAAAATAGAGCACTTTTAGCGTAAATATAGTGTATTTTAGTATTTAGGCAATCATACCTTGATATTTTGAAACCAGCTCCTGAAGACATGTTTTAGAACTCGGTAAGAGCTTTCCTACGAGATATTAAACGCTTTCAACGGCACAAAATAGAGCAAGATATGATCGCATCAAATTCTACACGAGTTCGGAGTGAAATCAGAAACATTTCTAAATATATGGTTAATCTGTAACTTTTAATTAATGCATTGTAAATGAAGTTGGAACAATAGCTTTAGAGATCCGATCTATCTTTCCAACGAGATATGATACGCTCCAAACGGATAAACACACAGCAAGATATGAGTGTCACAAATACTTAGCCTTATCTTTATGATTTAGTGTTTTCAGCGAAAATAGAGGACTTTTAGCGTAAATACAGTGTGTTTTAGTAATTAGGCAATCATCCCTTGATATTTTGAAACCAGCGCCTGAATACAAGTTTTAGAACTTGGTAAGATCTTTCTAACGAGATATAAAACGCTTTCAACGGCACAAAATAGAGCAACATATGATCGCATCAAATTCTACACGAGTTCGGAGTTAAATCAGAAACATTTGTGAATATATGGTTAATCTGTAACTTTTAATTAATCTATTGTAAATGAAGTTGGAACAATAGCTTTATAGCTCGGATCTATCTTTCCAACGAAATATGATACGCACCAAACGGATAAACACACAGCAAGATATGAGTGTCACAAATACTTAGCCTTATCTCTATGATTTAGTGTTTTCAGAGAAAATAGAGCACTTTTAGCGTAAATACAGTGTATTTTAGTAATTAGGCAATCATTCCTTGATATTTTGAAACCGGCGCCTGAAGACAAGTTTTAGAACTCGGTAAGAGGTTTCCAACGAGATATTAAACGCTTTCAACGGCACAAAATTGAGCAAAATATGATTGCATCAAATTCTATCCGAGTTCGGAGTGAAATCAGAATTATTTGTGAATATATGGTTAATCTGTATCTTTTAATTAATGCATTGTAAATTAAGTTCGAGCAATAGCTTTAGAGCTCCTATATATCTTTCCAACGAGATATAATACGCTCGAAACGGATAAATACACAGCAAGATATGAGTGTCACAAATACTTAGCCTTATCTCTATGATTTAGCGTTTTAAGCGAAAATAGAGCACATTTAGCTTAAATACAGTGTATTTTAGTAATTAGGCAATCATCCCTTGATATTTTAAAACCAGCGCCATTTTGAAACCAGCGCCGGAAGCGGCAGCGCTGAACTCCCGTTCTAGTGAGGGTTGAGAGCTCACTCTCCCGTTTTTGGCCTAACGGTCATATTGCGGTTCACTCACGCCGGAAACAACCAAACAGCGCCAAGCACCACCGCAAACCACCATCAAACACCTCCTTGGAGCTCGTATATCCTCCATATTACTTCCTCCATTTCTTGGTTGAGTAATATTTGGGATATCCCCGCTCCTTCTTCCCCAAATTCGTTCGCATAATCACTATTCACGAAAAAGGTCAACGCACTTTTCTTCATCATCTACTTGGCCGATTTCGATTTTGAGCTTGGATTGGAGTTCGCCTTGGAGAGGAGATCAACCTTATCAAGTTTGTTTCATCATCAAGGAAAGCCGTACAACACCCTACTGTTCACAAACGAAGCCATTGGTACGGATTTCTTAGCTCAAATCAGCAAACAAACTCAAACGCTCTCGGATAAGGAGGGGTTGCTATTTTTAGCTACCCCTTCCATGAATTGAAGTTCTTTCTACCAAGATGCCAAAATCTACGTTTAAAAAGAAGGAGGTCCAGCCTCCTACGAAGTTCTCTTCAAGGTTAAAGGCCAAGGCAAAAACAAAGGACTTGGAGGATGCTATCTCGGCAATGGACCAATTGAGTGACTCCGACTTGGATGTCCACTCCTATGCTAGTGATTCCGAAGGTTCTTCTAGACCTCTACCAGAATTTGCTCCACAACCCCCTGAACCTGAGGTAACCTCTTTACTCCCTCCTAATGAGGTTACAAATGTGGAAAAAATCATGGAAGAAAATGTGGAAAAAACTATGGAGAAAAATGGAAAGGAAATTGCTCTAGGTGAAAAGGGTGTGGATGAAGGAACAATTGATGTCTCTTTGAATGATGATTTGGCAATAACTGAACCCATAACCCAAGGGGGAGGGAATGTAAATGACTCCTATGTTGCTGCATTGGGTAGGCCCTTACCATGGAAGCAAACCGAAACCCCTTTGGTCAAACCATTTGCATCTCTTTTCAAGGACAATAGGGAACCTTCAAAAGGGATGAAACTAAGGTTCATTGAACCAGTTGGGGAGTATGTGGACTTGCATAAGAGGATCATGCCATCAATAGAGGAGATTTGGGGACATTGCCTAGTGGGGTACTTTGCGGGGAGATACCCCGGTTTCAAACCAATTCAAGAATTAGTTTCCAAATGGGGTGTCCCATGCAAGGTGAGGACTCATGATAGAGGGTGGGTTATTTTCAAGTTCCAAGGGGAAGAAGACAGAGCTAAGGTCCTAATGGAAGGGCCATATTCCTTATTTGGCAAGTCGCTATACCTCAAAACACTCTCGGAGGACTTCTCCTTTGAAAGTGAGGAATTCCTCAAAGTTCCAATTTGGGTGAAATTTCCAAACTTACCAATGCAAATTTGGAATGAGGATGTCATTAGTGAAATTGCATCAAGGGTGGGCATGCCTCTTACAACGGATAGGGTGACACAAGAGAGGGCTATATCTCGGTATGCAAGGGTTTTGATTGAAGTTGATGCCTCAAAACCTCCCCCCCTTACACTAAAGGTGCGGCTACCTAATGGTAGATTCCATTTCCAAAAACTCATCTATGAAACATTCCCGAACTATTGCTTCCATTGTAAGGCTTATGGGCACCATGCTTTCACTTGCAAAGCCATATCCGAAATGGAGAAAAAAGAAAGGGAGGAGAAAAAGAGACAAGAGCAAGGAAAGGGAGATCAAGACAAAGATGACAAAGGCAAAGGCCTAGCACCGGAGAGTAATGCCGCGGAATTCCATGGAGAGACATCTAAAGCCGCGGCAACCAAGCCTAATGCCGCGGCAAAAAAGTCTAATGCCGAGCCTCATACTTACATTCCAAAAGAAGAACACCCATTTCTAAAGGCAGCCCGCCTAAAGAAAAGGAAGAGGAATCCAAATAAGAAACAACATAGAGAGGAAGGTGAAGTATCCTCGGGTTATGAAACCGTACAAGAACATGATGAAGAGGATGATCAACCAAGAAAGATTTCTAGCTTCAAGGAATTTTTTGATGATGAAGTCATAGTGGAGATGGAAGCGGAAGAGTTTGGGGAGCCTACTATCAAAGTGATGCATATAGATGAGGTAACCGAGCCCACAATTAGATTAAACCACATTCTTCAAGAGGTGGATGGAACTAAACCAGGGGTTTACTTCACTAAAACTTGTTTGGAGAAGCTCCCGGGGGTAAGAAGAAAGAAGAAGGAATATGTCTTCTCATCACTTTTCATGAGAAGTGTGTTTAGGCATTACCTCTATAGGTACTTCGAGGATGGTCACATTATGGGTAATGGAAGCAAAGTGAAAGATATGAGAAAGTTCAAAGGCAAAACAGCCCGGGTAGTAAGAGATATTAAGGAGGCCTATTTGGATGATGTTATTACAAAGATAGACTTCAAAGAGGGGGAAAGGCCGAAGATACACTTGATGCATTGTGATGAGGTGAAAGTGATGATGACTAGACTAGACAACTACTTGGATGAGGAGGAAAGCTTGGCGCGCAAAGGGATAACCTTCACCACCGAATGCCTCAAGGCTCTTCCCGGGGCAACACTAACGGAGGAAGGGTATGAATTCTCCTCTACTTTTATTACTAACGTTTATGATCTTTTCCTTGCTAGGTATAGGGGTTGTGAAGAGTACCGGGAGTGGAAGAGAAGGCAATGGGAGGTGGCTAGGCCGAACAAGAGGAAGGGAAGGAAAAACTAAATTGTTTTTATGATTATTACATCATGGAATGTAAGGGGGCTGAATCAAGCCTCAAAACAAACCAATATACTTAATTTCATAAGGGTAAATAAGGTACGTATTATTTGTCTTCTTGAAACCAAAATGTCTTTAACTAGTTTTGCTAATTTTATGAAATTTAAATTGTCAAGTTGGAGGTATGTTACAAATTTTGATAAAATTGGTGGAGGCCGAATTGCTATCTTGTGGGATCCTTGTTATGTGGAAGAAGATATATTGGAAATTGATATCCAACATGTGCATGCTAGATTTAGGTGTAAAATTACACAAGTTAATTTCTATGCCTCTTTTGTGTATGCTTTGTATACGGTTATGGAAAGAAGAGTTCTTTGGGATCATTTGTTTAGACTTAATGCAAATATTCTTGGACCTTGGGCTGTTTTAGGGGATTTTAATTGTGTGGGTGCCCCTCATGAAAGAAGAGGATCTGCTCCTCCTACGGGTTACTTAATGAAGGATCTAAATGAGATGAAACTCCAAACTAATCTAGATGATGCCCCTTCTACGGGTGAATTTTTCACTTGGAATAGAGGTGCCATTTGGGCTAAGTTGGATAGGATTCTTATTAATCCTTTGTGGAGTGCCCAAGGGATTACTTGTGGAGCCCATTTTTTTGAAATGGAATGTGATTTTGATCATGTGGCTGCCCTACTATGTATTGGAAAGACAACTAAAAATGGCTCTAAACCGTTTAAGTTTTTTAACATGTGGTTGAAACATGACAATTTTGGTGGTATTTTAGAGGATGTTTGGAATAAGAATGTTGGGGGTACGGCTCAATTTCGATTAGCTCGTAAACTCAAACTCCTAAAACAACCACTAAAACAACTAAACACAAATGAATTCAGCCACATCTCCGCAAGAGCAAAGGAATCTAAAAAGGAGTATCAAAGAGTCTATCAATTAGCTCTATTAGACCCCCTTGATGATGCTCTTAAAGAAAATTTAAATGTGGCTAAAAAAAGAACTTTATTTCTCAAAGAGGCCGAGGAAGCCTATCTTAAACAAAAGGCCAAGGCTATTCATATTTTGCAATCGGATAGATGTACAAAGTACTTCCACTCAATTGTAAAAAAGAGGCAAGCCAAAAATGCAATTGCATCTATTCGGTTACAAGATGGGTCTCTCACCCAATCAATGGACGAGGTTGCAAAGGAATTTATTATATTTTTCAAGAATCTTTTTGGCACGGAGGTACCTTCTTTTGATTTTGATACAAATATTATGGCTTTGGGTAACACCATTGACCAATCTTCTTTTGACAACCTAATTAGACCCGTGTCTGATTTGGAAATCAAAGAAGCTCTATTTGATATTGGTAATGATAAAGCCCCGGGACCGGATGGATACTCATCAGCCTTTTTCAAATCTAATTGGGGAAAGGTGGGTGAGGATGTGTGTGCGGCTGTTAAGGAGTTTTTTGAATCGGGGAATATGCTTAAACAGGTTAACCACACCATTGTTGCCCTTATTCCTAAAACCTCTCATTCTCCTTCGGTTTCTGATTTTAGACCCATTTCATGTACAAATGTGACTTATAAGATCATAACCAAGATTATAGCATCAAGGCTTGGCCCATGTCTTTCTAGTGTAGTTGATCCATCACAGGGTGCTTTTGTGGATGGCAGACAAATGACTGATAACATATTCCTTGCTCAAGAATTGGTGAGGGGATACACTAGAAAGAGGGTCTCTCCGAGATGCATGATTAAGGTTGATATTAGGAAAGCATATGATACTATTTCTTGGAACTTCTTGGAAAAGGTTTTAAAGGGAATTGGGCTGCCCAACATTTTTGTTAATTGGATCATGGAGTGTGTGACTACTTCTTCTTTTTCAATATCCATAAATGGGAACTTACATGGCTGGTTTGAAGGGAAAAGAGGGTTAAGACAAGGTGACCCTATGTCTCCCATGCTATTTGTATTATGTTTGGAATACTTGTCTAGGATGTTAGCTATTAGGACCTCAAATCCTAATTTTAACTATCATCCCTTATGCTCCAAACTAAAGATCTCACACTTAGCCTATGCCGATGACTTAATGCTATTTTCAAAAGGGGAGCCTAAGTCTATTAAGATTCTAGTTGATGCTTTAAATGAGTTTGGCAGGGTCTCGGGTTTACTAGTGAACCAAGACAAATCTAATATTTTTGTGGGGGGGAACATTGCACAAAAACTGCCATCCATATTACAATTGGTGGACTTTCAACAAGGATCCTTTCCGGTAAGGTATCTTGGTATTCCACTTGCTCCTCTAAAGGTCTCTGTTGCCCAATTCTCTCCTTTGATTGATACGGTCACAAATTATTTTAATGCATGGAATACAAAGTCCTTATCTTATGCTGGGAAAGTTGAGTTGATTAAGTCAGTCGTCCAAGGGGTGCAGTCTTTTTGGCTAGGTATCTTTCCTGTTCCCAAAACCATCTTGGATAGAATTGTTAGTCTATGTAGAATATTTTTGTGGGGAGATACAAAGGTTTGGAATAATGCATTGTTGTCACAAATAGCTTTAGAGATCCGATCTATCTTTCCAACGAGATATGATACGCTCCAAACGGATAAACACACAGCAAGATATGAGTGTCACAAATACTTAGGCAATTATCCCTTGATATTTTGAAACCGGCGCCTGAAGACAAGTTTTAGAACTCGGTAAGATCTTTCCAACGAGATATTAAACGCTTTCAACGGCACAAAATAGAGCAAAATATGATCGCATCAAATTCTACCCGAGTTCGGAGTGAAATCAGAATTATTTGTGAATATATGGTTAATCTGTATCTTTTAATTAATGCATTGTAAATTAAGTTGGAGCAGTAGCTTTAGAGCTCCTATATATCTTTCCAACGAGATATAATACGCTCGAAACGGATAAATACACAGCAAGATATGAGTGTCACAAATACTTAGCCTTATCTCTATGATTTAGCGTTTTAAGCGAAAATAGAGCACATTTAGCGTAAATACAGTTTATTCTAGTAATTAGGCAATAATTCCTTGATATTTTAAAACCAGCGCCTGAAGACATGTTTTAGAACTCGGTAAGAGCTTTCCAACGAGATATTAAATGCTTCAAACGGCACAAAATAGAGCAAGATATGATCGAATCCAATTCTACCCGAGTTCGGAGTAAAATAAGAAATATTTGTGAATATATGGTTAATCTGTATCTTTTAATTAATGCATTGTAAATTAAGTCGGAGCAATAGCTTTAGAGCTCCGATCTATCTTTTCAACGAGATATAATACGCTCGAAACGGATAAACACAAAGCAAGATATTAGTGTCACAAATACTAAGCCTTATCTCTATGAGTTAGCGTTTTCAGCGAAAATAGAGCACTTTTAGCGTAAATACAGTGTATTTTAGTAATTAGGCAATCATACCTTGATATTTTGAAACAAGCGCCTGAAGACAAGTTTTAAAACTCGGTAAGAGCTTTCCAACGAGATATTAAACGCTTTCAACGGCACAAAATAGAGCAAGATATGATCGCATCAAATTCTACACGAGTTCGGAGTGAAATAAGAAACATTTGTGAATATATGGTTAATCTGTAACTTTTATATAATGCATCGTAAATTAAGTTGGAACATAAGCTTTAGAACTCCGATCTATCTTTCCACCGAGATATAGTACGCTCCAAACGGATAAACACACAGCAAGATGTGAGTGTCACAAATACATAGCTTTATCTCTATGATTTAGCGTGTTCAGCGAAAATAGAGCACTGTTAGCGTAAATACAGTGTATTTTAGTAATTAGGCAATCATCCCTTGATATTTTGAAACCGGCGCCTGAAGACAAGTTTTAGAACTCGGTAAGATCTTTCCAACGAGATATTAAACGCTTTCAACGGCACAAAATAGAGCAAAATATGATCGAATCAAATTCTACCCGAGTTCGGAGTGAAATCAGAAATATTTGTGAATATATGGTTAATCTGTATCTTTTAATTAATGCATTGTAAATTAAGTTGGAGCAATATCTTTAGAGCTCCGATATATCTTTCCAACGAGATATAATACGCTCGAAATGGATAAACACACAGCAAGATATGAGTTTCACAAATACTTAGCCTTATCTCTATGATTTAGCGTTTTAAGCGAAAATAGAGCACATTTAGCGTAAATACAGTGTATTTTAGTAATTAGGCAATCATCCCTTGATATTTTGAAACCAGCGCCTCAAGACAAGTTTTAGAACTCGGTAAGAGCTTTCCAACGAGATATTAAACGCTTTAAACGGCACAAAATAGAGCAAGATATGATCGAATCAAATTCTACCCGAGTTCGGAGTGAAATCAGAAATATTTGTGAATATTTGGTTAATCTGTAACTTTTAATTAATGCATTGTAAATTAAGTTGGAGCAATAGCTTTAGAGCTCCGATCTATCTTTCCAACGAGATATAATACGGTCCAAATGGATAAACACACAGCAAGATGTGAGTGTCACAAATACATAGATTTATCTCTATGATTTAGCGTTTTCAGCGAAAATAGAGCACTTTTAGGGTAAATACAGTGTATTTTAGTAATTAGGCAATCATCCCTTGACATTGTGAAACCAGCGCCTGAAGACAAGTTTTAGAACTCGGTAAGAGCTTTCCAACGAGATATTAAACGCTTTCAACGGCACACAATAGAGCAAGATATGATCACATCAAATTCTACTTGAGTTCAGTGTGAAATCAGAAATATTTGTGAATATATGGTTAATCTGTAACTTTTAATTAATGCATTGTAAATTAAGTTGGAACATTAGCTTTAGAGCTCCGATCTATCTTTCCAACGAGATATAATACGCACCAAACGGAAAAACACACAGCAAGATACGAGTGTCACAAATACTTAGCCTTATCTCTATGATTTAGTGTTTTCAGCGAAAATAGAGCACTTTTAGCGTAAATACAGTGTATTTTAGTAATTAGGAAATCATCCCTTGATATTTTGAAACCAGCGCCTGAAGACATGTTTTAGAACTCGATAATATCTTTCCATCGAGATATTAAACGCATTCAACGGCACAAAATAGAGCAAGATATGATCGCATCAAATTCTACACGAGTTCGGAGTGAAATCAGAAACATTTGTCAATATATGGTTAATCTGTAACTTTAAATTAATGCATTGTAAATTAAGTTTGGACAATAGCTTTAGAGATCCGATTTATCTTACCAACGAGATATAATACGCTCCAAACGGATAAACACACAGCAAGATATGAGTGTCACAAATACTTAGCTTTATCTCTATGATTTAGCGTTTTCAGTGAAAATAGAGCACTTTTAGCGTAAATACAGTGTATTTTAGTAATTAGGCAATCATACCTTGATATTTTGAAACCAGCGCCTAAAGACAAGTTTTAGAACGCGGTAAGAGCTTTCCAACGAGATATTAAACGCTTTCAACGGCACAGAATAAAGCAAGATATGATCGCATCAAATTCTACACGAGTTCGGAGTGAAATCAGAAACATTTGTGAATATATGGTTAATCTGTAACTTTTAATTAATGCATCGTAAATTAAGTTGGAACATTAGCTTTAGAGCTCCGATCTATCTTTCCAACGAGATATAATACGCTCCAAACGGATAAACACACAGCAAGATGTGAGTGTCACAAATACATAGCTTTATCTCTATGATTTAGCGTTTTCAGCGAAAATAGAGCACTTTTAGTGTAAATACAGTGTAGTTTAGTAATTAGGCAATCATTCCTTGATATTTTGAAACCAGCGCCTGAATACAAGTTTTAGAACTCGGTAAGAGATTTCCTACGAGATATTAAACGCTTTCAACGGCACAAAATAGAGCAAGATATGATCGCATCAAATTCTACCCGAGTTCGGAGTGAAATCAGAAATATTTGTGAATATATGGTTAATCTGTAACTTTTAATTATTGCATTGTAAATTAAGGTTGAGCAATAGCTTTAGAGCTCCGATCTATCTTTCCAACGAGATATAATACGCTCGAAACGGAAAAACACACAGCAAGATATGAGTGTCACAAATACTTAGCCTTATCTCTATGATTTAGCGTTTTAAGCGAAAATAGAGCACTTTTATCGTAAATACAGTGTATTTTAGTAATTAGGCAATCATCCCTTGATATTTTAAAACCAGCGCCTGAAGACAAGTGTTAGAACTCGGTAAGATCTTTCCAACGAGATATTAAACGCTTTCAACGGCACAAAATAGAGCAAGATATGATCGAATCAAATTCTACCCGAGTTCGGAGTGAAATAAGAAATATTTGTGAATATATGGTTAATCTGTAACTTTTAATTAATGCATTGTAAATTAAGTCGGAGCAATAGCTTTAGAGCTCCGATCTATCTTTCCAACGAGATATAATACGCTCGAAACGGATAAACACACAGCAAGATATTAGTGTCACAAATACTAAGCCTTATCTCTATGAGTTAGCGTTTTCAGCGAAAATAGAGCAATTTTAGCATAAATACAGTGTATTTTAGTAATTAGGCAATCCTACCTTGATATTTTGAAACCTTCGCCTGAAGACAAGTTTTAAAACTCGGTAAGAGCTTTCCAACGAGATATTAAACGCTTTCAACGGCACAAAATAGAGCAAGATATGATCGCATCAAATTCTACACGAGTTCGGAGTGAAATCAGAAACATTTCTGAATATATGGTTAATCTGTAACTTTTAATTAATGCATTGTAAATTAAGTTGGAACATTAGCTTTAGAGCTCCGATCTATCTTTCCAACAAGATATAATACGCTCCAAACGGATAAACACACAGGAAGATATGAGTATCACAACTACTTAGCCTTATCTCTATGATTTAGCGTTTTCAGCGAAAATAGAGCACTTTTAGCGTAAATACAGTGTATTTTAGTAATTAGGCAATCATCCCTTGATATTTTGAAACCAGATCCTGAACACAAGTTTTAGAACTCGGTAATAGCTTTCCAACGAGATATTAAACGCTTTCAACGGCACAAAATAGAGCATGATATGATCGCATCACATTCTACACGAGTTCGGAGTGAAATCAGAAACATTTGGGAATATATGGTTAATCTGTAACTTTTAATTAATGCATTGTAAATTAACTTGGAGAAATAGCTTTAGAGCTCCGATCTATCTTTCCAACGAGATATAATACGCTCGAAACGGATAAACACACAGCAAGATATGAGGGTCACAAATACTTAGCCTTATCTCTATGATTTAGCGTTTTCAGCGAAAATAGAGCAATTGTAGCTTAAATACAGTGTATTTTAGTAATTAGGAAATCATACCTTGATATTTTGAAACCAGCGCCTGAAGATAAGTTTTAGAACTCGGTAAGAGCTTTCCAATGAGATATTAAACGCTTTCAACGGCACAAAATAGAGCAAGATATGATCGCATCAAATTCTACTTGAGTTCAGAGTGAAATCAGAAATATTTGTGAATATATGGTTAATCTGTAACTTTTAATTAATGCATTGTAAATTAAGTTGGAACATTAGCTTTAGAGCTCCGATCTATCTTTCCAACGACATATAATACGCTCCAAACGGATAAACACACAGCAAGATATGAGTGTCACAACTACTTAGCCTTATCTCTATGATTTAGCGTTTTCAGCGAAAATAGAGCACTTTTAGCGTAAATACAGTGTATTTTAGTAATTAGGCAATCATCCCTTGATATTTTGAAACCAGATCCTGAAAACAAGTTTAAGAACTCGGTAAGAGCTTTCCAACGAGATATTAAACGCTTTCAACGGCACAAAATAGAGCAAGATATGATCGCATCAAATTCTACCCGAGTTCGCAGTGAAATCAGAAATATTTTTGAATATATGGTTAATCTGTAACTTTTAATTAATGCATTGTAAATTAACTTGGAGAAATGGCTTTAGAGCTCCGATATATCTTTCCAACGAGATATAATACGCTCGAAACGGATAAACACACAGCAAGATATAAGTGTCACAAATACTTAGCCTTATCTCTATGATTTAGCGTTTTCAGCGAAAATAGAGCACTTGTAGCTTAAATACAGTGTATTTTAGTAATTAGGCAATCATACCTTGATATTTTGAAACCAGCGCCTGAAGACAACTTTTAGAACTCGGTAAGAGATTTCCAACGAGATATTAAACGCTTTCAACGGCACAAAATAGAGCAAGATATGATCGCATCAAATTCTACACGAGTTCGGAGTGAAATCAGAAACATTTGTGAATATATGGTTAATCTGTAACTTTTATATAATGCATCGTAAATTAAGTTGGAACATTAGCTTTAGATCTCCGATCTATCTTTCCACCGAGATATAATACGCTCCAAACGGATAAACACACAGCAAGATGTGAGTGTCACAAATACATAGCTTTATCTCTATGATTTAGCGTTTTCAGCGAAAATAGAGCACTTTTATTGTAAATACAGTGTAGTTTAGTAATTAGGCAATCATCCCTTGATATTTTGAAACCAGCGCCTGAATACAAGTTTTAGAACTCGGTAAGAGATTTCCAACGAGATATTAAACGCTTTCAACGGCACAAAATAGAGCAAGATATGATCGCATCAAATTCTACCCGAGTTCGGAGTGAAATCAGAAATATTTGTGAATATATGGTTAATCTGTAACTTTTAATTATTGCATTGTAAATTAAGTTGGAGCAATAGCTTTAGAGCTCCGATCTATCTTTCCAACGAGATATAATACGCTCGAAACGGAAAAACACACAGCAAGATATGAGTGTCACAAATACTTAGCCTTATCTCTATGATTTAGCGTTTTAAGCGAAAATAGAGCACTTTTAGCGTAAATACAGTGTATTTTAGTAATTAGGCAATCATCCCTTGATATTTTAAAACCAGCGCCTGAAGACAAGTGTTAGAAATTGGTAAGATCTTTCCAACGAGATATTAAACGCTTTCAACGGCACAAAATAGAGCAAGATATG
Source organism: Cuscuta europaea (assembly GCA_945859875.1). Classification (NCBI taxonomy): domain Eukaryota; kingdom Viridiplantae; phylum Streptophyta; class Magnoliopsida; order Solanales; family Convolvulaceae; genus Cuscuta; species Cuscuta europaea. Next base: position 4,996,545 of record CAMAPE010000048.1, on the reverse strand, counting down.
ATCGAATCAAATTCTACCCGAGTTCGGAGTGAAATAAGAAATATTTGTGAATATATGGTTAATCTGTAACTTTTAATTAATGCATTGTAAATTAAGTCGGAGCAATAGCTTTAGAGCTCCGATCTATCTTTCCAACGAGATATAATACGCTCGAAACGGATAAACACACAGCAAGATATTAGTGTCACAAATACTAAGCCTTATCTCTATGAGTTAGCGTTTTCAGCGAAAATAGAGCACTTTTAGCATAAATACAGTGTATTTTAGTAATTAGGCAATCCTACCTTGATATTTTGAAACCATCGCCTGAAGACAAGTTTTACAACTCGGTAAGAGCTTTCTAACGAGAAATTAAACGCTTTCAACGGCACAAAATAGAGCAAGATATGATCGCATCAAATTCTACACGAGTTCGGAGTGAAATCAGAAACATTTCTGAATATATGGTTAATCTGTAACTTTTAATTAATGCATTGTAAATTAAGTTGGAACATTAGCTTTAGAGCTCCGATCTATCTTTCCAACAAGATATAATACGCTCTAAACGGATAAACACACAGCAAGATATGAGTGTCACAACTACTTAGCCTTATCTCTATGATTTAGCGTTTTCAGCGAAAATAGAGCACTTTTAGCGTAAATACAGTGTATTTTAGTAATTAGGCAATCATCCCTTGATATTTTGAAACCAGATCCTGAACACAAGTTTTAGAACTCGGTAATAGCTTTTCAACGAGATATTAAACGCTTTCAACGGCACAAAATAGAGCATGATATGATCGCATCACATTCTACACAAGTTCGGAGTGAAATCAGAAACATTTGGGAATATATGGTTAATCTGTAACTTCTAATTAATGCATTGTAAATTAACTTGGAGAAATAGCTTTAGAGCTCCGATCTATCTTTCCAACGAGATATAATACGATCGAAACGGATAAACACACAGCAAGATATGAGTGTCACAAATACTTAGCCTTATCTCTATGATTTAGCGTTTTCAGCGAAAATAGAGCACTTGTAGCTTAAATACAGTGTATTTTAGTAATTAGGAAATCATACCTTGATATTTTGAAACCAGCGCCTGAAGATAAGTTTTAGAACTCGGTAAGAGCTTTCCAACGAGATATTAAACGCTTTCAACGGCACAAAATAGAGCAAGATATGATCGCATCAAATTCTACTTGAGTTCAGAGTGAAATCAGAAATATTTGTGAATATATGGTTAATCTGTAACTTTTATTTAATGCATTGTAAATTAAGTTGGAACATTAGCTTTAGAGCTCCGATCTATCTTTCCAACGACATATAATACGCTCCAAACGGATAAACACACAGCAAGATATGAGTGTCACAACTACTTAGCCTTATCTCTATGATTTAGCGTTTTCAGCGAAAATAGAGCACTTTTAGCGTAAATACAGTGTATTTTAGTAATTAGGCAATCATCCCTTGATAGTTTGAAACCAGATCCTGAAAACAAGTTTAAGAACTCGGTAAGAGCTTTCCAACGAGATATTAAACGCTTTCAACGGCACAAAATAGAGCAAGATATGATCGCATCAAATTCTACCCGAGTTCGCAGTGAAATCAGAAATATTTTTGAATATATGGTTAATCTGTAACTTTTAATTAATGCATTGTAAATTAACTTGGAGAAATGGCTTTAGAGCTCCGATCTATCTTTCCAACGAGATATAATACGCTCGAAACGGATAAACACACAGCAAGATATGAGTGTCACAAATACTTAGCCTTATCTCTATGATTTAGCGTTTTCAGCGAAAATAGAGCACTTTTAGCGTAAATACAGTGTATTTTAGTAATTAGGCAATCATCCCTTGAAATTTTGAAACCGGCGCCTGAAAACAAGTTTTAGAACTCGGTAATTGCAAAAGTTGAGAGCTTCTCTCTCCTGGAAATTTTTTCCAGCTCTTTTGCGCTATGAGTTCTACGAGTTTTGCTGGTTTTTGATGATTATTGTGGTTCTGTTTTGAGGTTTCGTGGTCGGATTTTAGCCCTAACAACATTTCTGAGATTGGATTTGCTGTTACAATGTCGAACGATAGCCAAAAAACTCAATTTCGAACTGGGTTTACGCGTTGTCACTGTTCATACGCGACCTGATTTTCTTCGTTAATCTAGCTACTCCTGAGGTATTTTGCTTGACTTCCTGTAATTCGAGATTGTTGCTGGGCTGAATCTGTGTTGACGGTCTGCTCGTCAACTGGGGGCGGTGGTCAGTTCGCTCTGGCACTGTTCATCGGCGCAGATTTGGATTCCTTTTTCTGTGATTTTGGGGAAATAGGGGAAGGGCGTTTATGGCTGGAAAGAAGCAGGGGAAGGGTGTGCAAACGCCCTCTGTGAACACCAGGTCCAGAACATCTTCTGGTTTCAATGTATTGGAAGGTTTGGATACTAACTTTCCTACTCTCCACGCTGGTAAACCTGGGAAGCAAGTGTCGGAGAATCTGCCAGCTCCTGAGAATGTTCCTGAGGAATCTGCTATGTCTCCTAAGCAAATTGTTAATTCTGGGGATGACAAGCTCACTGCTACCCCTAAGTCGGCTGGAAAGTAGGGCACTGAGGACAACATTCTTACTGCCAGTGAGAAGCAGGTTGCTATTTCTGGGAATGCAAAGAGGTAACCCACTGCTGGAAAGGTTGTGGAGGATAAGAATAAATCAAGGGCTACTGCAGGTGCCCTTACAGCTGGTATAAATGTTGGAGCTTTAATTGATGGTATTGGAAGTAAGCAACCAGTAGCAGTTACCCCTAAACCCTTGGCAGTAAAAGCAGCAAGTTCTGAACCATGGAATGCACTATTTAAGGACAACCGCGATCCAAGTCATGGCATCAAATTGAGATATGTCCCTCCTAAAGGAGATACCTTGGATTTTGGTGATCGTGTATTACCATCCATGGTTCAAATGTGGGGCTATTGTCTAGTTGGACACTTCACCGGAAGATTCCCCGGACTCAAACCGGTTCATGAGCTTAAAGCAAAATGGGGTGTCAAATGTCTTGTGAGGTCCCACAAAAAGGGTTGGTTGATTTTTAAATTTCAATGTGAGGAGGATAGATCAAGGGTACTACATGGAGGACCATACACGGTTTTTGGGAAGCTCCTTATGCTCAAGGTACTTTCGGAAAATTTTTCGTTTGAAGATGAGGAATTTCTTAAAGTTCCAATTTGGGTCAAGTTCCATGATTTACCATTGCAATTATGGAATGATGAGGCCATGAGTGAGGTGGCATCTATGGTGGGAGTTCCTATAACTACCGATAAAATCACCAAAGAAAGGATTAACAATGACTTTGCTAGAGTGTTGATAGAGGTTGATGTCTCAAAGCCACCGCCACTTTCGTTCCCTATTCGACTACCTTCCCATAAGGTATTCAAACAAAGTGTGGTTTATGAAACTTTTCCTAGTTATTGTTTTCATTGCAAAGAATTTGGGCACCACCCATTTATTTTCAAGAAGCTATCAAAATGTGGGGTTGGGGTAGATAAGGCAAAGGATAATCTTGATGTTGTTGTTGATGAAATTGAAGATGTTGGAACTGCTTTAGCTCGGCCAGAATCTGCCCAGGGGCATAACCCGACCGGGCTGACCCCAAACCCGACCGGGTCACAAGACAAACTGTTTGCACAGGGCCGAACCCCGACCGGGTCCCCCCCCTACCCGACCGAGCTTAAACAGCAGGTTATTCCTCGTGTTCCAGCAGCTTCTGCCCAGGATAAAGGGCCTGATGCGATTATTTCCAATAAGCTAGCTGACCAGGGACTCCCATTGGATGCGGATGAGAGAATTGTGATGAATGAAAAGGATGTGAAGATAAATGATGTGGTTATTAAATGTGATGTGATAAACGGTAAGACACTCAAGTTGTTTGTCAAACCGTTTAAATCCGTGCATGCTAATGTGATTCGAGTGGATACTTCCCTTCGACTCACAGATGATTTGGATAAAAAGGGCCTCACATTCACCGCTGAATGTCTTGAGGGTATGCCGGGTGTTACAAAGAAGAAAGGGGAGGTTCGCTTTGATTCAAAGTTCACTAATCCTTTCCGATTTTTCCTTGGATGTTAAGTTAAGGAAACCTAATAGTTTGTTGATGTAGCTTTCTTTGAGCTTATTATTGCTCCTAATTTTTTAGGTTCAATACGTTTTGTGGATGTGTGAGAACGCGAGTATTGATGTTGTGGTATCCCGTGCATTGGGATATGCACTTTGATTGTACGCATGATGCATTGTAATATGCTATTTTTCTGGATATATATACATTTACATTTTATCCAAAAAAATAGAACTCGGTAAGAGCTTTCCAACGAGATATTAAACGCTTTCAACAGCACAAAATAGAGCAAGATATGATCGCAACAAATTCTACCCGAGTTCGGAGTGAAATCAGAAATATTTGTGAATATATGGTTAATCTGTATCTTTTAATTAATGCATTGTAAATTAAGTTGGAGCAATAGCTTTAGAGCTCCGATATATCTTTCCAACGAGATATAATACGCTCGAAACGGATAAACACACAGCAAGATATGAGTGTCACCAATACTTAGCCTTATCTCTATGATTTAGCGTTTTAAGCGAAAATAGAGCACATTTAGCGTAAATACAGTGTATTTTAGTAATTAGGCAATCATCCCTTGATATTTTAAAACCAGCGCCTGAGACAAGTTTTAGAACTCGGTAAGAGCTTTCCAACGAGATATTAAATGCTTTAAACGGCACAAAATAGAGCAAGATATGATCGAATCAAATTCTACCCGAGTTCGGAGTGAAATCAGAAATATTTGTGAATATTTGGTTAATCTGTAACTTTTAATTAATGCATTGTAAATTAAGTTGGAGCAATAGCTTTAGAGCTCCGATCTATCTTTCCAACGAGATATAATACGCTCCAAATGGATAAACACACAGCAAGATGTGAGTGTCACAAATAAATAGCTTTATCTCTATGATTTAGCGTTTTCAGCGAAAATAGAGCACTTTTAGCGTAAATACATTGTATTTTAGTAATTAGGCAATCATCCCTTGATATTTTGAAACCAGCGCCTGAAGACAAGTTTTAAAACTCGGTAAGAGCTTTCCAACGAGATATTAAACGCTTTCAACGGCACAAAATAGAGCAAGATATGATCGCATCAAATTCTACCCGAGTTCGGAGTGAAATCAGAAATATTTGTGAATATATGGTTAATCTGTAACTTTTAATTATTGCAATGTAAATTAAGTTGGAGCAATAGCTTTAGAGCTCCGATCTATCTTTCCAACGAGATATAATACGCTCGAAACGGAAAAACACACAGCAAGATATGAGTGTCACAAATACTTAGCCTTATCTCTATGATTTAGCGTTTTAAGCGAAAATAGAGCACGTTTAGCGTAAATACAGTGTATTTTAGTAATTAGGCAATCATCCCTTGATATTTTAAAACCAGCGCCTGAAGAAAAGTGTTAGAACTTGGAAAGATCTTTCCAACGAGATATTAAACGCTTTCAACGGCACAAAATAGAGCAAGATATGATCGAATCAAATTCTACCCGAGTTCGGAGTGAAATAAGAAATATTTGTGAATATATGGTTAATCTGTAACTTTTAATTAATGCATTGTAAATTAAGTCGGAGCAATAGCTTTAGAGCTCCGATCTATCTTTCCAACGAGATATAATACGCTCGAAACGGATAAACACACAGCAAGATATTAGTGTCACAAATACTAAGCCTTATCTCTATGAGTTAGCGTTTTCAGCGAAAATAGAGCACTTTTAGCATAAATACAGTGTATTTTAGTAATTAGGCAATCCTACCTTGATTTTTTGAAACCATCGCCTGAAGACAAGTTTTAAAACTCGGTAAGAGCTTTCCAACGAGATATTAAACGCTTTCAACGGCACAAAATAGAGCAAGATATGATCGCATCAAATTCTACACGAGTTTGGAGTGAAATCAGAAACATTTCTGAATATATGGTTAATCTGTAACTTTTAATTAATGCATTGTAAATTAAGTTGGAACATTAGCTTTAGAGCTCCGATCTATCTTTCCAACGAGATATAATACGCTCGAAACGGATAAACACACAGCAAGATATGAGTGTCACAAATACTTAGCCTTATCTCTATGATTTAGCGTTTTCAGCGAAAATAGAGCACTTGTAGCTTAAATACAGTGTATTTTAGTAATTAGGAAATCATACCTTGATATTTTGAAACCAGCGCCTGAAGATAAGTTTTAGAACTCGGTAAGAGCTTTCCAACGAGATATTAAACGCTTTCAACGGCACAAAATAGAGCAAGATATGATCGCATCAAATTCTACTTGAGTTCAGAGTGAAATCAGAAATATTTGTGAATATATGGTTAATCTGTAACTTTTAATTAATGCATTGTAAATTAAGTTGGAACATTAGCTTTAGAGCTCCGATCTATCTTTCCAACGACATATAATACGCTCCAAACGGATAAACACACAGCAAGATATGAATGTCACAACTACTTAGCCTTATCTCTATGATTTAGCGTTTT